>VYZT01026437.1:0-159078 GCA_013400735.1 Pomatostomus ruficeps
CCCTGCCATGGGCAGCAACACCTGCCACTAGACCAGGTTCCTCGAAGACCCATCCAGCCTGGCCTTGAACAACTCCAGGCACAAAGAGTCCATCATCTCTCTGGGCAACCTCTTCAGTGCCTCACCACCCTCACAGCAAAGAATTTCTTCATAATATCTGATTTAACCCTGCCCTCTTTCAGTTTAAAGCCATTCCCTCTTGTCATATCACCACATGTCCTTGTGAAAAGTCCCTCTCCAACTCTCTTTAGGCCTCTTTATGTACTGGAAGGTTGGTCTAAGGTCTCCCTGAAGCCTTCTCTTCTCCAGGCTGACCACTGTGTTCAGTATTTCTGTAAAAAACTTTCCTTATTCTTTTTGGCTGAGAAAATATCCCAGCAGAGTAGAAAATCACAGGGTGCCTGTTGCTGATTTTCATTTTGACTTGCACTATGTGGAGTTGATCTTGAGACAAGTACCTTATCTCTTCTACTGTCCTTATTTATATTGAATCATTTCTACCTGAAAAGGCTTTTTTATCCAGTGCTACCTACAAGCAGACCCATGCACCAGTTAGCCGCTATGCCTCCTCCTCCTCAGGAAACTCCACACTTGACTGGATCATGGCATCACTGAGGGCAATTCCGTGGTCTGTGGCAGAGGCTCCCTGCACACAGGTGTGATTTTGGACATTGTTCTGACCTGCTCTGGAAGGTAACCATTACCTCATGCATTTAGCAACGACCTAAAGCTTTGCTGGAAGTGCTTTTCTTGTTTGATTGTATGAAAAGCCAGCCTGATCATTTTAATCAATCGTCACAGGGGTCATAGAACTTTGCAGGATGTACAATCCCCTCATTTGCCAAAACCCAGCAGCTGCTCTATGGCACCCTCAGGGCTCTTCCAGAGCTGTACTGGGCAACTGCACAGCTCAGTTTTCTTTCTGAGGAGGAGTATCTGAAGAGAAACCTTTCACTTTAATGATCTGCTCTTATTAGTCATGTTTCCTACTTGGGAATGTCATGCAAAAAGAAAAAATTAATTCACAGGAATCAATTTTTTTGTGAAAATGACACTGGAAGAGAATGTGAAAAGGTCTACTACCTTATTATGGGCCTGTGTTAATTTACTTTGCTCATCTTCCATGCCATGCACACCTGCCCTCTCTGTTTGGGGCCTGCCAGTTTCTGAGGGGCAAGAATTGCTCCTGCCTTAATTAGCACAGTGCAGCTCAAGCGTGATTTCAACACAGACGGGCACTACTGTCACACAAGTAACGAGGATCTCAAAACGCAAGGATTTAGCTGCAGTTTCTGTTGGATACAACGTAATTCTCGAACCTCTCTAGTGGTGCTTCACACATGGTTTAGCTGTGTGAGATTCAGCTAGCTTGGCGTGTGAGTCCTGGGCACCTTCCTGGAGCAGATGTTTACTGTGATATCTGCTCTAGGGTGGAGCGGGATTGCCCTAAAATGGCTAAAAGCTTAACAAGGGAAAGCATCAGCCTTTAACAATTGGATTTGATGATATTAAAGGTCTTTCCATCCTAAATGACTCCACTATTCTAAATTAAGATCTGGCTACAAACTTAAGAAGGTTGCAGCTGAAATACTGAGCCTGTTGTGAGTTCAGCTGCTGCCACAAAGCTGGCAGCTCCTGTGTGCCTGCAAAGTCACGCCGTGAGGGTTTCTGTGGGGAATGCAAGCCATGAAGCAAACCAACAACAGAAAGTCAGGGAGGAGGGTAACGTTCAGAATACCCCAGCACAAGTGACAGCAGAGCAGCTGTCTCTGCCAACTAACCACCCTAAAAAATCATTTAACTAGTGACTTCAGGTTGGTCTGATTCTTTTCCTTTGAGCCAGGCAGAGTCTTCATGAATTACTTCCACTATTACACCTCTCTCCCCGCCATGTTTTTAGAATGGGAAATGTAAACGAGATCCTTACCACGCCATAGGCGACGGTATCTGAGTACATTCTCATCTCTGGATACACGCTGACAAGGTACCACCGAAAGGTCTTGCACTGGAGCTTCTTCCTCAAGGCCTTCCTCTCTGAAATATCACCAATATCAATTCCGGAGTCCTGCACATGAAACAAAGGGCAGAAAAAGCAGAAGAGGCATCAGTGATACACTTCTGTGTAAAGTAAATACTTAAGATCTCCCTCACTGAAGAATCACTGAGTTGGAAGGGACCCATCAGGATCATTGAGCCCTGGCCCTGCACAGCACCATCCCCAAGAGTCAAAGATGGTTTTGACCTGGAACAGTGAGCAGGTTTTGCTTGGGATGTGGGTCTGTTACCCACACACCCCCCAAAGTGTCTCAGTTAAATATGCTACAGGTCACTGTGGCAGGGTCTCTCTCATAGCCTGGTTTGTGAATGGGCCCAGTCCTGCTGGCTTCAGTGGGGTTTAGATCCAGTTCCCAATGAATATCACTGTTGTTCTCTAATTTCCTGGCACTTTCCAGATCCAAAAGGAATTGGCAGGAAGTAGCAAGTTGCCCTAGAAACATGGGCTTTGCTGGTGCCTCACTGTGGCCTCATCATTAGTTTATGACACTTTCTGGCCATTTCTGAAGTCTGGGTTACTGCTTCACTGCAAAGTGCAGAAGCTCTGCTCACCTCTCTGAAATGGCACTTATTAAAGTTCTTTGGCAATGTAAAAAGTTGTTATTTTTGTTAAAAGCAATTGCAGAATATTCTTTCCTGTAATTTTTTTTCTCCTTTACATTTCTGGCTAACCTAGTTTCTGCTTATCAGAAGAGCAGATCACAAAGCATGACGTTCATAAAGGCCCTGTATATAAAAATCAATAATTTATCATATTAAAATCATGCAGCAGAATTTTTTAGCGAGGGATCTAAGTGCAAATCCATGGCTGCTCTATGACAGAAAGTAAAATGAGACATTTTGCTCCACACTGTGCTCTACCACTTCTGCCTCAGAGAAAAACACAGGATAAATACATTTTCACACAGAAATCTTATAATCTGTCTCCTTAAACAACAGCTTTTTACTGGGCCATAAACACCCCAAAGATTTTGTCAGCCAAGAGACAGAATTTTAAAATAACATTGAAAGCACTGAATTTTCTTAGCTACACAACAAAAATGCATCTGTGTAAGCATCCAGATTTCTGAGCTGCTGAAGCAACCACTGCATCCCAAAGCACTGAATTAATGCTAAGCTGGAACAAGTATCTTTCATTATGGAAGCTTTTTCTAATGGAAGTAAAATTGACTTCCACATTAGCAAAGTATGCTAAAAAGTAGGAAATGGAGGTCTGGCATACACAGACCAGGCATAATTCAACCTGATCTTAAAAATGGTGACTCCCCTTCTCAAGCCCTACATCATTCATAAAACTTTATATGGAACTACTCCTTAAGTAGCAACTTTTTTCTGAATTGTGCAGCAAGTGACTAAATAAAGAGGCTGCAGGGTGCTGACAGACAATGGATCTGGTGAGCAAATCCTGCTCCTGCCCCACTCTACCTGCCCTTGCCAATGTATCTGGCTCTTGTGAAGGAAAAGGAGGGGGACAGCACACAGACACTCGGCTTCCAGAATTAACAAGCCTTCCTGGGATCAAGTTCTAAATTGGTCCACTGCCTCCCACATCCTTTCTCATGCAACCCTGCAGGCACCAGTGCCTGTTTCCTCACAGTTCACAGTGTAAGAGAGAGCATCAGGGGCCTCAGTAATCACATCCTTTTGTGCAGCTGGAGAAGAAAAACAGCTCCCATGAAGCACACTGGCTTTATCCTCAGCAATACATGCGAGTACTCCTCAAAGCTGACGATATGATGGGAATAAAAACAAACCAACCAACCAACAAAACCAGAAGCACAGGCAGAACAAATGGAAAGCACAGTTCTTGATTCTGGGACTTGAAGAATCTTTCCTTTGGGTTTCAAGTGCTTTCCTGAATCCATTTCTGCACGTGGCAATAGTGCAGCAATCACCATGGCAGCGGAGGTTCCCACTTGAAGCCCTTTGGAGTTCAGAGAGAAGCCCACAGAGACACGGAGGGCACTCACAGCACACTGCCAAGTGAGCCTGACTCCTTTTATTGGTCCTATTATTAGTTCCCAAATACCAAAACCTCTGGACACATCTGACTTATCAGAGATCTGCGAATTCTTCCATGGAAAAAAATCAGGTCCAGTGTTTAACATTTTGGAACAACATATTTCATGGAAAGTCCTGACTATTATAACTGAATACATTTCTATTACCTGCCCAGTCCATTACCAGTATTCATTGGCTTCCAGACAGAGAATTATTCCTGTAGTTGTCCAGTTGCAATTTATCTTTGCATTCTCTATGAATTTGATTTCAAATTTCATTCTGGTCTCTAATTTGTACAAGATTAAGCACCACCACCATCACATCTGGATGAATATTGTGCAAATTGGTGGACAGTACTGTACGTGCAGTTTAGCAACAGGACGTTCTAATTTTTGTGTTAATGCTGTGTTTGCAAGTCACAAAATTAAAACTTGGATAAAGCAATGAAGATCAACCAGTCTTCAAGAAAATAACTAACAATACAAAATAGAAACTGAAATTTAAATCTCTCAGGTTTATCACAAACAAAATTCCCTTGGAATTGCATTGCCATAAAGTAAGTAACCCTATCCAGTGCAGAAATGTCTTTATTCTTGTATGGACTGCTGCGCAACTTCTCCAAACAGGGACACTTAAAGGGCAGCCTGGATTTTGTGAACATGGGACTTTCAGAAAAGTCCTTTCCTATACCAGGTTATAGAGCATGTTTTTTCGTGGTCATGGCAAATTATGTGGCTAACGCTGCAACCTAAAAATAGGACAATGACTTCCCCACTTTGCCAAAATTATCTACTTTTAATCACGAGAGTTGCAAGAAGCTATTGAGAGCAGCTGAACCAACATCAGCATTCATATATTTAGCTGGGGCTTTTTTTCTAACCTTTTTTTCGTATTAAAGTAAAGGAGAAGCATTTTATTTCTTGAAACAGAAATTGCGGCAAAACCAGTTTCTCTGAACAGTCATGGAGTCAGAGAGATTTTATTAAAGAAAAACTAAATTGCCCTTTGATTTAAGTCTAGACTGTTTGCTTTTTCTGTGATGATGAGAACTGTACTCTTGAGTTAAACTCCAAATTCAACTAGAGCCATGCTTTCCAACTTCTAGGTGGAAACAATCTATTCTACACAGATCTGAATGTTTTCCAGAGTAGGTATAGTCCCCTTTCTCTGAGCCCTTTAGCTCTTAACTCTTCGTAGATGAAATACCAGCGACTACAGCAATGAAGAACAGCAAAAATCAAACTGAACTCTGAGGTTGGCTGTCTGACAGTACCTCTTCAGTACGATGGACCAAGCAGTCTCATCCGTGGCAAAGAAATCAGGACAAGCAGTGCAGTGGGGAGCTGCAGCAGGATTCTGCAATGTCATGACACCCACCCTTCACCCTCACTCCGATGGGAAACACTTATCAAACACCCCACACTTGCATCACCCCAGCTACTGCAGCTCCTGTTTAAAATATCCATGAAGAGTCATCAGTGAAGATGATAAACTTGGTAAGAAATTAATTTTTAAGGAACGTAAGGACAAAGGAATTATTCTAGAATAAGACACAGCTGCATATATATCTTTATATGCAATTATGTATGGTGTATCTCCTGCTTATATGTGAGACATAAATACACACATATATACAAACAAAATCCTAGCCCAAAAATCCAAATTCAGAGTAGGAACCAAACCCAAAAGCACCTAAAACCAAAGCCTGCAAGCACTGGTGTCTGACTCACCTCCTGGGGTATGTTCCAGGCCATGTAGACGTGGCTCTTAAACTCATCCATCCAGACTTCGGCCACCCTGAGCGCGTTCCTGCGCACGTGAGCAGTGAGATCCTCCGTGTACGGCTTGTGCGCTCGTTCGATGTGGGCGATCCTGGAGCAGGGCAGGACCTCAACGCTGCCTCCACACTGCCACACCTAGCGGGGCAAAGAGAGGGACATTCTGCCAGGGACAGCTCCCTGCACCACCGCTGCCTCCAGCAAACACACTGCAATTGGTTTAGTTCATTGTTACAAAGGAGAATAACCACTCAACACTTGTGGGACTGTACAGAGCTTGTGAGAGGAGAGTTATTACCTTGCCCTACCACGAATTATTATTGCTACTTAACCTTACTAGAGAATTTCTACATTACCAGTTGCCTCTCAGCCCAATCTTCCCGGATCAATTAAGCAATTCTCAAGATTATTAATACATTTATTTATAGGGCATTCAAAACAGTAACACCTGGTCCAAGTTTTAAGGGCTTGCAGGCTTTTCTCTGAGGTTCTGCCCAGTCCATACCAGTCCATCCATGCACTACCCAGAACCTCAAACTAGGCAGGGAAACTAAGCCAAGTAACTTTTCAAGACCACTCAAGTTTCAGGTTCTAGGAAGATGAGGAATATAATGCATTTTATGCTTTGCTTTAAACACAGTTTAGAAAGGACCAGGTCTATTCCTTTAAGGAAGGAGTGACAAAGACTGAGACTGCCTCATGAAAATGTTGTATGAACCATTTCATCAGAAACTACACATAATGAATTTTTCATGTAGGTTACTCTACCTGCCCAAGTAGATTTCAGTTTTGCCCACTACCACAACTGAACTAAAGTACACGACATTAATAATAATAATTGCATTCATTTCTGATTTTCTCTTTCTGCTTTCAACAAAAGCAAAAACCACTTTGGCAGACTCAAGAGTCAGTGAAGTACATGAGTTATTTTACATAGCAGTTCTTTTCTGCGTATCCTGTATTATGTAAGCTTCCTAACAAGATCAAGGCAGCTCATTCATAATGGTTGAGTGGATGCTGCTCAGGTGAAAGCCCAGCTGTACCCAAGCTGTTTGATCCTGCTGAACAAGGAGCTGGGTGTCCCACAGGCCGGCGTACTCACTGAGCAGTGACAGCATTTGCCTTGTGATCCTGCCAGCAGAAATTCCTGAGGCCTGGTGGCTCATACAGAGAGAGCAGAAAATCAGAGTGAGGGTGCTCCTTCCTCGTACACTCATCCAGACCATGTTCTGGGCTCTTTCCTGAAGGCCAGGAATGTGGGCTGGAAGGACATTCTGTTCTGGAGCTGATCTCAGACCCCTCAGGTCTGTCCACCCTATAGGCATATGCTCTACTAAGGAGGCACTTTGTTCACTCATTCATTTTATATATTTAGACATCTGGCTAGAATACAGCATTTAGGCATTTGGCAGCTCCTGAGACCAGAAAATGTGGCATGAATTCAGAGTGTTTACAAAGCTTTTTCTGAACTGGTGCCTAATTGCATTCAGCATATGCTGGGAGAAGAGATAGAGCCCTGCTTTGCCCAGCTCTGTGGCAAGGGAGCTAACCCCTGAACCTGCTGTACAGTCAAGATGGGAGCTGGAGAGACTGCAGCACGCCTCTGTGTCCAGAACTCGGAAGACCGTAAGAGTAAATAAACATAACCTTTATCAAAATCAGGGCAAAAGTGAGATGATCATGAATATTTAAAAATAAATATGCAATTGATCTGGCACAAGAATAAATAATCTGGAAACAACATTTGAGCCCTGGCTTTTTAAATATCATATTAAGTGGGCAATCCAGTTTAACGATCTAACAAAAATAATAGTTTGTCAAACATTTAATTATAAATGGTCCAGCTACGTCTCCTAATAAAGATTAAATATGAAGCATCACCAGGCTGTGCTCACACAATGCCTGCTTTCAGTCCAAGTCATTTCTCACGACAGCACGGACATCCAGCTATAAATTGTTTCACAGTTACTCACTGCACACTGCCTAAATTAGTATCATAAAAGACAAGGAAGATGTAGAGATGGTCATAACTCAGCTCAGGACAAGGCAATCCACACACCACATGCACTGTGTGCTCTGCCCAGCCTCTGCTCATTCCAGCCAAGCGTGGCCCCAAGCCAAGGCCAACAAGTGAACACCACAGCTTTTGTGAGATTTTCAGAGCTAGGTCTGAATGCCATCTTGACAACAAGTTGAGCCAAAAAAATTCACAGTCTATAATAAGCTGAATTTCCAAGCAAATTTCTAGGAACTGAAATTTGGAAGAGCAGAGTCATCTATAATTTTAGCACTGATTCAGTTATCAGTAAACTCTGATTTGACTTTATAATGAAGTGAGATGTTTTCAAAAAACATCCTGAGATGACCAAGACTTTAACAGAGTTTTTAAATAACAATTACCCACTACCTGAATAAACAGCAATTAATCAAATCCGGTGGCCACTCCTTTCCCCTGGACATTGTC
The DNA here is from genome assembly GCA_013400735.1 of Pomatostomus ruficeps. Lineage (NCBI taxonomy): Eukaryota > Metazoa > Chordata > Aves > Passeriformes > Timaliidae > Pomatostomus > Pomatostomus ruficeps. The sequence goes on from VYZT01026437.1 coordinate 8,299, forward strand.
TGTCTTTGTTCTATTTTCAAAGACTAATTAATCACTATCAATATTAGCTATCAATACAGAACTGGTGAGTTGCACTAAACAATTTCAAAACCATATTCTGTAATTTCCAAGCAAAAATCTCCCAAAATCCATGAAAATTAGCTACAGCACTCAACCAGGAGCACGCCCTTAGATCCAGGCTGTGAAACCTGGCTGAATGGAAGGAGAGGCAGCACTTTGCAAAGGCAGAAAGCACAATCCTGACAGGCTCAGCTGGTCACACCTGGGACAAGGCAGGGTCCCTCTTCTCTCCCAGCATTCTCTGCCAGTGGGAAGACAGCAACGGTGAGAAATCTCTTTTATCCAAACATTTCAGTGCACTTACGGAGAGGTAAGTTGTAAAAAAAAAAAATAATTAAAAAGTGGAGGCATGAAAGTGGGACTTTCAAATGTCATGAAGCTCTCCTGGAATCTCCTGGAAGTCTGGATTCCCAGCTCCCTAAAATGTGCAAAATCTCCAGCCAGTCTTCAGTCTCCTCACATTCCATTGTAAGGAATGAAGGGTTTTGCTATTCATACACTAAGTATTCAACACTACACTGACCTGGATGTATGAATCCTAAACAATAAACATAATTAAGTGCTACAAAAAGCACCAGGGGTTTTTTTTAATTCTTCCCTGATTATATCTTAAATAAGGGAATTCCTTGTCATTTCTTTCCCTTCTAGAGCAACTGTCCACTTGAATCTGACCACTCCTACCTCCCCTGTCTCTTTCACTCATGTACATTAAACCCTGGTTCTTCAAGAGAAAACCCTGGAGATGGTACAAGTCTCACATCAGAAATGCACAGGAGAGATTAATTAACTTCTCTGCACCAACACCTTCCAGTCAGATACGATTTTTAGGGGTTTTTTAAATTAATGTTTTAATACTAAGAAATACATTTTCTTAAAAACTCCACTCAGAGGGAAGTTGAGAAGCCTTTTAGAGTGGTCTGTTCTTCATCTAATAAAATTCCTGTAGACAAGGAGGAATAGCAATTGAGGGTTTAGTTCCTCGCAGCTTCACACATTTCCTCTGTGAATTTTGCAGCTATTTTTTGCTGTCATTAGCAATCTTTATTCAGGCTTTACCCACACTGAATAGCACCTTTCTCGTTTTCCAGCACTGCTATTTTATGTGATGGCTATAAATACATACAAAAGTTAAAAATCAGTGAAGCTTTTCCAAATTATCACCCATGGCTTTTGCAAGAAGTCTAAAGATAAAAGAGCTTCAAAGACTTTTTTTCAACCACATGGAATGGTTTGAAGTAAAATGCTGTATCTCTGAGCATACTGTGGCTGCAATCAGTAATACTTAATGACTAACCTGCTTGTACTAATTGCAAGGAAGAAACTTGATTAATTTCCTAAAGTTTGGTTAAAAGGAAATTCAGCAGTTTTTCCCGTTGCCCATGAAGATATTTCACCTATGGCAGGCAAGCAGTGGGAATTGCCAGCAACAATCTCAATTTCCTGCCAAATCTTTAAATATACATACGTAGTTGTAAAAAACTAACAAATGCTTTCCTCACTGTGACACAAGAAAGAGCAATTCACATTTCATGCTGTAAAAGCATCCACTGCAAAACTGCACCAACAGGTCTCAGACTTTGTCTTCGGAAGTTCTGAAGTGTGAGGGTCTGTATGTCTTTGGGAGGACTTTCCACGATTGCTGGAGACCCAGCAAGGCAAAAAGTTTGCTTTCCTTTGGAGGAATTTCTTGAGGTTCTGGTCCTGCTGGAGTTCCCCTTCCAAGGCGCTCTGAGCCCACCTCAGTGCGTTTTCAGTGCTCCCTTCCCAGACTGCCTGAGAAAGGGCTCTTTATTCCTGAATTTCCTGAGGAGGTTCATCTATTTGGTATAGCCCCAAGAAGGGCTTGGAGGGATTCCTCTTCTTGAAAGGGTTCCTTGTTCCTTCCTCACTAGCAAAAGGTAATAAAATGCCATAAAAAAAATTCAGGGTCCAAAGAGACAGTAGCAGTGCCAAGGTGAACACTTACAGAGCTGAAGGACTAAACTCAGCACACCCTAAGATCTAAACCAAGCAAAGCGAAGGAGACATGACAGCAACATAAAATGAGTACAGAGAATCTACTGAGGGGAGAAAAAAAGGAGGGGAAACTCCCTTTTAAACCTTCAGTTGTTATGGCTCACGTGGAGAATTTTCCAAGCTCTAAGCACTTCATACCGTTAATTTACTGCAGGTATATTTGCACATAGTTATAATTGTGGCCCTAAATCTGTGAGAATTTATGTTCACCAAGGTAAAAGCAGCACCACAGAGCAAAGAGGAAACAGGCTCTCCGTCTTAAGAGGGCCAGGAGAGCAACATGAAACCACAGCGAGGACACAGGTGGTGGCACAACAGCTCAGCTGTGACTCCGCTCTGTCAGGGGAGGACAGGACCCTAGTTTGGGACAGTCCTGGGGCTGGCACAGGCGAGGGAGCTGCAGGAGCAGTCACACACCAGGGGCTTCTCAGAGCAATGGCCAAGTCCTGATCCCTCTCTCCTGATCCCTCTGGCCTGATTCCCTGGCCTGATCCCTTTCTCCTGATCACCCTGTCCTGATTCCCTGTCCTGATCTCCTGGCCTGATCCCCTGGCCTGATCCCTCTCTCCTGATCCCCCTGGCCTGATTCCCTGGCCCGATCCCTTTCTTCTGATCACCCTGTCCTGTTTCCCTGTCCTGATCCCCCAGCCTGATTCCCTGGGCTTATCCCTCTCTCCTGATCCCCTGTCCTGATCCCCTGTCCTGTTTCCCTGTCCTGATCCCCGTCACCCCTCACTCACTCCCACCCTGCATGGGTTACAGCACATGCAAAGGCCTCGTGTCACTCGTGTGTCCTTACAAATATCCAAACCAATCTGGTTACAAGTTCTTTAAATTCACATCTGGAAAATCCCCTTCACTACATTCTTTAGTAAATCCTTTCCAATTTCGTTTGAATGTATTTGAATTTGCATATTTAATCTAAACAATCACAACTCTGAAGCTGATCCCTCTCTCAAATATTTAATTTATACTTCATTATAAAATGATGTAACACTTCTTCGTTAGAAGGTTCTTTTTATCTCTTTAATCACTGAGTGTTCTTTTTATGTTATAGAACCTTAATCTAATAAAAAAATAAACCCTACAAGCCATTGAGCAGTTTATTACCATGTACTGCATTCATTAAATTTACACAGACCGTGCAGTTTCTCCAAGAGCTGATGTGACCTTGTTTGATGCCATCATTTCATTTGGACTGCAAACAAAAACCTTTTAATAATTAAGTGATTTCTCAAAACACTGAAGCGATTTCTAGCTTCTGTGAAATTTGCAAATTACAAAATTAGAAGTACTCATTAAAGATGCCCTGAAGTTAAAAAACACAGTCAGTGCAAATTAATTACTACTGTGGATACAAACTTATAGTCAACAATATCTTTGAAATACATTTTTGGGAACAATTTATTGTAAAATCTACTTGTAAAATGTGTCAACCTCTGTCATTACCATTAATTGTTTACTGATAACCAGTAATTAGCTTGATGTTTTACAGACAAGTATGAATAAGATATTTTTATTCGATACCATAATAATTTTGAATCTGCATTTTTATTTTGGTGTCTTGACAGGTGACTGCAGAAAGGACAGGAAGAATTGTCAGACACAAAGATCACTGAAATCAATGTTCACATTTCTAGTTGCTGTCAGTGGGTTTTCAATCACACCCTGGAAGTTTTTGGATTGTCATCGACATTTGCTGGGTATCTGTCTCTGCAGAGCTAAAGCTATACCCACTGGATGAAATATGCTAATCTTTATTTAGGTCACACCTCCACTGAATTCAGATCACCTTCACTAAGTAATTCTGATCATCACACGTGCCTGTCATACTTTCAGGTAAACTTATTTACTGGAATGTAAGAACAGCTTTCTTTCCCATATGCATGCTGATATTTTAATGTGAAACTGTAAGTAACCTACAAAAACACACACCCACAATCTGAAAGGCTTTTAAAAAGGAAAATAAAAGATTTTAACATAACTAGAGCTGCTCTTCATTTTTAAAATGTAAATTATCCCTTAAATCTAACTTTTGAAGTCATCATTAATTGCCTCACAGGCCTCATTTTACATTAATTGTGCCTTCATAAAACACTCTCATTGAAAACCTAATACATGTAAAGATTCTTCCCAAATTAAATTGTCATTACTTCCCTTCCTCTTTTAGCTAATTGCTTCATTATGTACTTTTTAAATTGTTTTGTTCTGCAGGGATTAATTTTGCACATATCTTCACAAGCTGTGAACTTTTACAGTGTGCTGTTGAACGACACATGGCGTGCTGCTGGCTGACAGCTGCAGAACTGTTCTCTGCCTGTGTCACTTGCAGGTAACACACGTCAGGGGTCACTGAAGGCTTAGGGCTCCACTCCGCTCTCTTCCAAATGTGCCTGTTTCACTGACAGACACCCTAAATAACTCCCACACCAATCACTGCATCGCCAAGTTTAAATCGTGAACAGGAAGTAAAAGAAATCACTTTTTGTCTTAAAAAGCACAAAAGCAGGAGACTGAAGAGCAGGATCACCACTGGTTCAGTACACATGGAGCAACCTCCTGTGCCAGCCATCTTTCACGTTTTCACCTCTCTCTCCTCACCACAGCTATGCTGAGCTTGATCCGTCTTGTTAATCTTGCACTGTGCCAGAATAGAAAATGCTGAGTTGGGAGGGACCCACAAGGATCCTCAAAGTCCAACTCCTGGTCCTGCACAGGACACCCCAAGAGTCACACCCTGTGCCTGAGAGCACTGTCCAAACGCTTTCTGAGCTCTGTCAGGCGGGTACTGTGACCACTGCCCTGGGGAGCCTGTTCAGTGCCCAGCCACCCTCTGGGTGAAGAATCCTTTCCTGGTATCCAACCTAAACTTCCCCTGGCACAACTTCAGGCCATTCCCTCCGGTCCTGTCACTGTCACCAGAGAGCGGAGATCAATGCCTGTCCCTCCTCTTTCCCTCACCAGAAGCTGTGGCTGCAGTGAGGTCTCCCCTCAGTCTCCTGCAGGCTGACCAGACTCAGTGCCCTCAGCAACTTCTCATGCGGCTTCCCCTCCTTCATCATCTTCACTGCCCTCCTTTGGACACTCTCTAATGGCTGAATGTCTTGTGGCACCAAAAACTGCCCCAGCACTGGAGGTGAGGCCAACCCAGGGCAGAGCAGAATGGGACAATCCCATCCCTTGCCTGGCTGGCGATGCTGCCCTGATGGCCCTAGGACAGGGATGTCCTTCCTGGCTCCAGGGCACTGCTGGCTCGTGTCTAACTTGCCATGGACCAGGACCCCCCAGGGCCCTTTCCCCAGGGCTGCAGCTCAAGTTCTATCAGCATGATTAAAGAATTAAAGACTGAGGCAAAAGCTCCACAGGATTCCTTGTTCAGCCAGGCTTTTTACATCCCTCGCTTGCCCTACAACACGAGGGGCTGTCACACACGGAAAATTGTCTGACCTAAACATGCTGGATCCTTCCTGGCAAATCCATCTCAGCCATTCACCCACTTTTGTACCCGCACAACAATCCCTTGCTCTCCCACACTCTTCCTCTAATCTTTATTAGATTACTAAATCAGTCTTGCAATACTAAAATCACTCCATGAAATTAAATTCTAGAGATAAGCAACAAATGTAGAATCTTCCCATCCTAGGGCATGAAGACTTGTAAAACCAGAAGGTACAAGGACACTGACGCTGTGCCATGACTTGAAAGTGCAGGAAGGCATTACACATTATAATGCACTAATTAACTTGCATCTCACCTGAGTCCACTGATTTGTAAGTGTATATTGACTTAAACTGTTTAACTTCTTCCCCTACCACAATAAACAACAATTTCCTCTCATAAAACATCAGAATACCTATATTACTTCCCAGTTGGTAATGTGCAACCACACAGGCACAGTTGGTGAAAAAACACTTGTGAGAAATCTCCAAGTGCCTCGTTGTCCTTTCTTGTAGGGTACAGTGATGCCACATGTTAATGCTGCTGTAATACTTCCCTTTCCTGTGGGAGCAGCTAATAAAATGTTCTCTCCCCAGAAATAGCAAAACCACAAAAATGATTCACTGGTAATGTATAATTACACATACTGTAGCTGCAGGTTACCTACTGAGGCATTCATGGGCAAAACGGGGGGAAAAGCAATTATTCCAATGTAGGAGTGACTGAAACCAAAACAAGCCAAAAAAACCCCAGTTTGTGGCAGAATTTGGAGGCATGACAAGTCCTGATTTTATTCTCAATAGAGCCTTTCCTTTTTAACCCATTAGAATTACAACCCTGTAAATAGAGCATTTTAGTCTGTGTCATCTTGGGATTCAGACTGTTAACACAGTGAGGTAATGTGCAAAACAAAATTAACTTTAGGAATAATCCTGGGCACCCTGATAAGTCTCTGCTGGTTACACAGGGTGCTAGGCAAGTGCTTATGCCATACTTGCACTGCTAAGGAATTGTTTCTATCTTGGTGAAAGTGTGGGCTATGAAAAGCATTGGCTGCATCTTGTAAGAAGTAACATTTGGTCAATCTTGACAATTTTTTTTCTTGCAAGCTTCAGTCTAGAAATAGTCTCCTCTTAATTCACAAAATGGATAAAACCAAAATAGACTTCTCTCTATTGAAAGCTTCAATGTAAAGTTAAAGAGAAATCATTATCTTAAAAAGCAGTATTTAAATCTAAGAGTAACAACTAAGAATATTTCTATTTTTGGACTTTTCTCAGCCCTTTGCACATCTGCTAATACTAAGCTAATACTGCTGAACAGCACTCGTGATCACATCCTAAGGATGCTTTCTGTACAGCAAATCATTCCCTGGTGGCAAAGGATATTGGCCTTCTTACCGAAAACAAGCTGCAAACATGGCTCTAAGACTACAACCAGTGATGATAGCTGCAAGTGCAAGAACAGGGGACATCTTGATCCATTTTCCTGAGGCATGTTTAGAGAAGATCTCCATTGCTCAGTGGAGTACCACGAAAGGGGCCCCAGCAGCAAGGACAGAAAGGGACACGAGGCACACGTGACACATCCCACTGCTCTCTCTCCATGCAAACAGTTCCACAAGACAGCAGCCTGGTCAAAATTCCCTTCGCTGTCTTTGTTCACTCCCAGTCCTTTCTACCTCTTGGCACCAGCCTGTCAGTCTGCCTAACGAAACAGTTTGTCAGGCAGCAGGGTAAATCACAAACTGATTAACATTAAAATTAACCCTGCAGTTAAAAAACAAACAAAAAAGAGGTTTACTGAAGCAGAGGTGTTCAGAGGCAGCAAGTATGGGGCAGACCACAGTGCAGGCAGGGCCAAAGCACTGCTGCAGGACTGAGAACAAGCGCATGGCAAGGAGAAGGAGAAAATGTGACCCAGAGCAGCCCATGTGCTGTGAAGCTGCACTCCAGCCAGAACACTGTTGGTGTGGTTTAACAGGACTCTGCTCCTAAATCCAAAGCACAGCACTGCACCAGCTGCTAGGAAGAAACTTGTATCCACCCCAGCCATGCCCAGACAACCGTGCAAAGGCTTTCCTTAATAAAATCAGACATCTATTTACACGCAATATATTCACAGTTTCATGTAATTTACGGCCTGTGTTAGGAACACTGACAGGCAAAATTGCTGGAAACATCTAAGGAAGGAGGGAAAAGGGTAGAATGTCTTCCGATAAATACAGAGATTTCGGAGCAAGTGTAAATATCTTCACTTGCTTGTGATTAACAAAAAACCCCACTATTGCAAGGGCAATATTATAAGAAAGATCTCAGGTGAGAAACAATCAGGATACACAAACACTGCATTGGAAATGGCTGGACATGTAAGCAGCCATCAGTTCCTATGCACCAAATAGGAACTAACTGGCAATGAGAAATCCTGATCCCAGAAGCACGTGTGGGGGAAGTTATAGAAAAAACGAGATAGTTAGGGGCAAAAAGCCCATTAAAAAACCCAAACAACAAAACAAGACCCACAAAAAAACCCACCCCAAAACAAACAAACAAATAACGGAGGTAACTTCTGGAATTTAAAACACAGTAGATCAGAGAGAGGCATGACAGACTTCCCACCTGCTTGCTGTGCCACAGAGGGAACCTCATGTATGGAAAACAGCCCAAAGAACACTGGGACTATTTTCTGCTCAGGTAACTAATTTCTCCATTTCTATTCATTAATTGCATTCCTCTAGTTCTCCACCACCAGAAAGAGCATCAGCCTCACATAAGGTCTGCAGACAAACCACCAGACTAACACGAAATGAAGCAATTAATTTCACCACAGCAATATACTGTACAAAAGCAGCGTGCCATATTCAGTCTAACGATAAATGCAATTTTCCTCCTGGGTCAGCTGATGTAAAATCCTGATATACCATTTAGCGGGAACAAGACCCAATCCTTTTCCCTCAAAGAGCTTTTACCTCCTAATAAAATTTCCTCTTACCCATTTAACAGGGCCATTATATCCTCGTGAACAGGAATTCATCTGCAAGCACAGAGTCTTTGTGACAGACAGAATTAATCTAAGCAAAGCCTGGGCTTGCGTTCCCTTGGCTCTGATGATGACTTAGTCTGGGATCTGAGGCAAATCACTGAATATTTGTTAAGGCATCCCTAAAAGTGGTACAACTAACTTCTTGTAGCAGATATTTGGGAGCTTTATCAAGCATGTAGGCTGCTTTAAAAGACAAAAGGGTGGCTACAGGCTTGTTTTTCATAGGAAATCTCCTGCTGACTTCAGTAGGACTTGGAAGAGGTCTTTAAGAAGCCTACCGCGAATGAGCCTTGAACTATCCAAAGTGGGGTCCTGACTGATTGTATCTAATTGATTGCAAAGGACTTGCGGGGTCTTCCACAACCTCAGGTACTGCTTGTGCCAGCACAACCCAAAGCAGAGCCCAAGTGACGGTGAGAAACACCAGCCTCACACTCACATCCTTTTTCCACTATCAGGCAGTTACTGGCACAGCTCCTGCCTGGTTCCTGGGTAAGAATGTGATTCCAACTCGCCCTCCAAACGCAGCCTGGTCCCTTAAAAGCACACTTAGGTCCGTTCAATTGGGAATGATTGAACACAAACCAAAAAGAAGTATCACTCATCCTAACGTGAATTTACAAATATGATGCTGCTTCACAGTAAATGAATCTTTCAAAAATCCCAGTTAAAGTGATTGAACTGCTCAAAGAAGATTCTATCAAGTCAAGGATTCCATCAACAAGCCTGCCTTTTTTGTCTTATGGGGTAGATAAATAGCTTTGCAAGGAAATGTTTGCTCGAGGAGTAAATAAAAGAGTTTCTTCTAGGAATCAAATGCATTCGTGTTTTGAACTCATCTGTCAGCTTCTAGCTCAAGGCAACAGATCTCTATTAATATTTATTTAATAATATATGTTTAATATTTTACAACTGCTGTTACAAAGCCACAGACAAGGGTAAAAATCTTAGAAGTTAAAATAGTATTCCAAATCAGAGACTGAACAGAGCTGAGCAGCGAAACAAATTCTTCAGAGTCAAGAGAATAATCCTCCAAAGTCCTGTTTTCTGTGGCTTGTTAAGGTTTACCAACAATGGATACTTCAAATAGTGTTTCCAGTAGTTGGGGATTTTCTTGCACTCATCTAACACAAATAACCAGGTATTGGTGCAGATGCTGAGGTGACAAAAATAACTCCTGGCTGAGCATAGTGGGGAAGGTCTCCATTTTGTCAGGGTCTAATGCCTCACAGCAGTTTGGCTCACGGTAGTTTCACACCCTCTGGAACAAAATCAGTAACACAAGGACACGGGACCATGTTCTACTGAGCACGTTTAAGAGAAGCAGGGAGTTCGAATGATCCGAACACCTGCTGCTGCTGCTGCAGTCAAAAATGAACTCTCCAGTTCCTCTGGATGCTCTTACAAGCTTGTGCACAAAGTTTCCCTAGCAGGCCAATCTGGGCACATGAGGTCTGCTAATCTGTTATCCCACCTGATAACGCTTGTCACACAGCAGAGTACTAGCAAAATCTAGATACTTCTTAAAAAAAGGAAAATGGCCATAAAAGATGAGGTACAGTGAGTAATATGTAGTCATAGACTGGAGAGCAGCATTTTAGATTGGAAACATTATTTATTACACTAATACTGTGGTTTTAATGTAGTTTTTGTAGAGCAATTACTGTTTGGATTAAGTGATTCATCACAGGCCTTGCAGCTGAAAGCAACACAAGTAATCTAGAGATGTTCCAGTGCTCAACCACGCTCTGGGTGAAAAACCTTTTCCTGATAGCCAGCCTAAACCTCCTGTGACACAACTTCAGGCCATTCCCTCCAGTCACCAGAGTGAAGAGATCAGAGCCTGACCCTCCACCTCCCCTCGTGAGGATGTTGAAGACCCCAGTGAGGTCTCCCCTCAGTCTCAGCCTTGTATTACCTGGGACACACTGAGGGTTGTGAGAAGAGCTGGTAATGAACTGCAAAAAAAATCTGTTTATTACAGCTCTGTCATTTGTTTTCATATAGCCAGGAACACCGATCCGAGGCAGCATAAAGCCAGGTAAGGCCGCATACATTATGCTACCTTGCACACCACAATCTGTCAGAGATGAAAGTGGTTTATGTAGGTCAGGCTCTGCTTCCCTGGAGACAGACAGAAAGCCATGAGAAATCAGAGCAGTGTCGGGCCTCATTCCAGTGATCCAGTCTACTCCAAAGGCTCCATTATGCAGAGATTTGTGTCTCTCTGCTCCTGTCTATCAACACATCAACAATCCGCTGCTGCAAGGCTGAGCACGGCAGACCAGTCTGGGAACAACTCCTGATGCAAACTGAGAGCAAACTCCTTGCACTCACGGGAAACAATAGTTTTTTGTCAGTTGAATAAAGAACAGAAAAATCAAAGTGACGTTAATTTTTACCTCATCGCAACACTGAGCTGCAAAATAAGTTTTTGGGAGCAGAAGGCAGCTCTCTGGCCCTCACAGTGAGAAGAGTGGGGTTAATAAAAGAAGCACTCTTGCATTTCTCTCTCCTTTTCCTTAAAAAAAGTGCTCTAGTGTAGCTGAAAGGGGGTCTGTGCTTCACTTGTGCTGAAATAACTCTGTGACAGGTGGAAGAAAAAGAATTTCAAGAAACCAGAAGTAAAAAGAAGTATTTTTTATTGTATCTTGCAGTCTCAGCAGAGAATTCTACATTCTTACATGGAACTCCTTTTTTGCTATAGTACAACAGTATGCTTTTATTCTGGCAGCTAAAAGGCACAAAACATAATGCTACCTTCCACTAAGGCTTCATAGTAGGGTTCAGAATTCAGTTTTAGAACACACCACACCATTCTTCATTACCATTATCTACCTAAGAATTCCTCTGTTATCAAAATCCCGAGGGATTCTCAAAGAGAACAGCACAGTGTTTTCAGAAAGGTGTTTTAGCTGTTTAGCTCTGTGAAGAGATACAGAAGGAAATACACAAACCACACACAATAGTGCACTACAGTAAACAGGTGAGGAGCGTATGATGGAAAAGGAAAATATGTGCACTTATGCACTTTATGAATATCTTAATTCCCTTCCCTCTGCAAGGCAGCACGAATGGCTCTAGATTCCACTTTGCTCCACAGTGATTTTCCCAATTTAAATAAACCAAGTAATCCAGGAAGGCTTTTCCCATCACACCTGTGAGAAGCTATCCTCCCTACTGAGTCAGGGATCACAGCTGAACAGGGAGTTTTAGGTATCAACTCTGCAAAATTCCAGCACTGTTACCTGAATGAAAGAACAATCCTGAATTCTGTACTACTTCTCCTTGTCCCAGATTAAGTTTTCTACAGAGAGCTTTTGCTCTTTTTTGCCCCCTCTCTCCTCAAGTATATTTACATGTCTGCAGAGCTGTGGAACTTCTTTTCATGCCCTCACCCATATATTTTTGACTGCTTTTCTCCCTTGCAATAAGAAGAAAGCTGTATTTTAAATGTAAGCCAACAGTACTGACGAATTGTTTTCCTTACCCGGATTCCAAGCTCCACATTCTCTCCTCCATATACTTCCATGCCTTCATCCAGTAATCCAATCTCCTGGAAATATTCTCTATCGACTATGAAGCATCCAATCAATGCAGGACTTCTGAAGAATAAACCACCAGCAGGCAAAATTAGCAGATAAATTATAAAATATTTTCTTATTTAGACACAGATTATATTTACCATTGCTGGGTAAAATTGTGCAGCAAAACAGATTCTTAAAAAGTATGTCTTGGTTTTATTTAGCCTTGCCTTCTGATATTCTTAATTCTAAAGTGAAATAAGCACCACTGAAGGAAAATAGAGTGAAATTATTGGACATAAATATTCACCAGAGCAGGCAGGATTTCAGTGCTAACGGTGCAAGATCCAGGAGCCCCAGTTTTGTTTCTGAGGAACCAGCCAGTGTAGTCCCTGTCCTTGCTAAGTCCTCAAGTCTCTTGTCTGTGATAATTGCACTTGATACCCACTGAAGCACAGTTCTGTGTGTTTAGCCAGAAGCCAGGTTCAGCTAGAGCTAAAAGACTTGTGTCTGTAAGCTTATGTAAAAAGAGAGATTATTGCTTGACTAGGACCATCCAGATACGATTTTTAAACACAGAATGAAGTCTGCCCTGCCCAGCAGAGTGTAACGTGAGCCCATTGTCCTGAGCCACATTTCAGCACGTCACAGATCCTTACTGCATCAGTGAGCTCTGTTTGTGTCACGGTCTGAACAAACCCCTTTTTACTATACAGAGCCAAGTTTAATAAGGGAAGGTTCAGCCACAAAGGCCTTTATGAGATGCGGTGGATAAGGACACAGAGTCATTCAGCTTTTTCATTTTTCTCCTACCTTATTACCCAGAATGGCAAGAAATAAAAATGTCTTTTCTGATTATTATAGTGGTATCAGGCACTCTGGTAATGACAGGATATTAATTAGCAGTACAGGGGAAATAACCCTGCTTTCATTGAGAATACTCAAACTACAGCTATTGTACACATCTGCTTTCAAACAGATTCTAGGAAGTCTTAATCACAAATTGTGCAATTCTACAGAAATCTATATATTAATGCCTCTAAGTGCTATAGTACTCACTTCATAACAATGAAGTTTATGATGTATTTATTAATGAAGAAAATAGAAGTTAAGGGCAATACAAAAGTTACACTTCTTTTACGATAAGATGCTTTTGCTTTTGTTGTCGTTTTTAAGTATTTTCAGAGCACCTGCTCCCCTTTGCTATAATTCTAAAAGCATAATGAGACATTGCAGAAGCCATCAATGAATACACATGGCTTTATTTGTTGGTTTGTTTGTTTTAATTATCCAACACACACATGCATCGTGTTGCACTGAACAAAATGCACCAGGGAAAGGGCTAGGGAACCAACCTGAATATCTGCTGTTCACAAAGGACATTCACTCCCCAGCCCTCATAGTGAACAGAGTTTGGGGGTAAAATGGAAAAGCAGATTTTCTCTTTATTCTGTGTTTAAATAATTTTAATTTTAGAAGTGATCATAAAAGTTAATCTATATAATTAATCACAGGATCACAGAATGGCTTGGGCTGGACAGGACTTTAAGACCATCTCGTTCCAAACCCTGACCATGGGCAGGGACATCTTCAAACAGACCAGGCTGCTCAGAGCCCCATCCAGCCTGGCTGTGAACACTTCCAGGGATGGGGCAGCCACAACTACTGTGGACAACCTGTTCCAGTGCCTCACCACCCTCACAGTAAGGAATTTCTTCCTAGTATCTAATCTAACCCTGCCCCCTGTCAGTTTAAAGCCATTCCCACTTACTGTATCACTACGTACTCTTGTCCCTTACCAGCTTCCTTGGAACCACCCTTCAGGCACTGGAAGGTGCTACGAATCTCCCTGGAGCATTCTCCAGGCTGCACAACCCCAACTCTCTGAGCCTGTCTTCACAGGAATGTTTTTACAGCGTTAACAGAGTTCATTAACAGTGATAACCACGTCTAATGAAGTGGAAATTATCACCCCTTTTTACATATGTCTGTGGCAAACATGTTAATTTTCATCTCCTAGTTTCCAATTCTAGGTCCTGTTCATGGGTCAGTGCAGTTCAGAGTGTGTTAAGCTGGCAGAACCTGAGAAAAGTGCCTGCCTGTAAAGCCAGAGCTCTGAGATGAAAAACAGCTGCCACTGCTACTTGAGGTTCTGCTTTTCAGCAGCTGAAAACAGTGCTCACGCTGCCTTTCTGCAGGGAGTTCGGGCACAGGTACCAGTGGCCTCCCTGGATGGAATGCACAGCTCCAAGAAGGGTCTGCAGTCTCAGCAGAGCTGCTCAGTGGGTTCAGAGGCAGCTGCTCCCCTTCCTGAGACAAAGGTGTTGCTCTGAACCAGCCTAACGCCACTCTGGACACGATAGGAGAGTACAGAGCTGGATTGTCCCACAGCAAGGACCCGCCACAGCCTTTGCTCACACAGTGTCAGCGAGCAGACGTTAACTCCTAGGACACAGCACAGCTGTAGAGCTGTGTGACAGTATTATAAACACCATGGCTGTCACATCAGCTCTGTTTATCTAATGTATCTGCAAAGAAAATTCCATTTCTGGCCCGTTAGCACTAAATCAGCAGACAAGGCATTTGGAGAAATGAGCAGCCCTGCCTACCCTTCCACTTTGGCAGGAAACCTATTTAAAAAGGACTTCTGAAAACAAGAGTTTTCTTTAAGAACCTATAAGAAGATCGACTGAAAACAAGAGTTTTCTTTAAGAACCTTTAAGATCTCCTGAAAACAAGAGTTTTCTTTAAGAACCTTTAAGAAGATCTCCTTAAAATAAGAGTTTTCTTTAAGAACCTATAAGAAGATCTCCTGCAAACTAGAGTTTTCTTTAAGAACCTTTAAGAAGATCAACTGAAAACAAGAGTTTTCTTGATGACTGTGTAGGGGTCAAGGACAAAGCTGGACAGGACAGCTCAAGGACATTTCAGTACTTTCATTTTACAGTCAGTGAAACCTGTTGCACAGCTGAGCCCACTGACCCCTGCCATACCCAGGAGAGCACTGGTAGTGACACTGATTGAGGCCACAGTCACCTTATTGGAGCTGTTGTGTTCTCCAGCTTCCACCAGGACTTCGGAGGGTTCAGGTAGCGGCACCACAGCTCCCAGTCAAAGCCCTGTGCCGAGAGGGGATACTCCTCGATTTCAAAGTTGTCATACTTGATGTTATCGAATGATGGAGAAATGACTCTTTTTCTATTTTCTTTTATCCTGGTGAGCACTGGTTCAGCCCTAAAAAAAAAAAAAAAGTGTTAAAATTACATCAGTAAAGGCTGATGGAAATCACAGAATAGTTTGGATTGGAAAGGGCCTTTAAAGATCATTCAGTCCACCAAATAACTAATAATCAAATAACCAAATAACAGCAGCTTATTCTGTATTTTTCAGAAGGAGCAAAGTCTAAAGCTGTTACCTATTCAGAGCTCCCCTACTTTGAGATGGAGCTTTGACAGTGCAGGATTTGCCCCCAAATGACACACTGCAATATTTTCTCTAGGATGCCCTGCTGGTAACCTTGATTTCAGCTGGTGGATGGAAGAAATGAGTATCTGCATATCACAGAGCATTTATACCCTTGCTACCACGTAACAATAACTTCAGGCTCTCAGCATTATCAAGGACATCAAGATCAGAGTTAATAATAGATCTATCCTAGGGACAGAAGCTCCTGCCTTTTTACCATCATTTTGACTTAAGAAGCAACGGAGATATTAAATCTAGACTGAACAAATTAAAATACATTATTTTAGTTATGCTTGCTTTTGCAGACTGGCCAAAATAACACTGCAGAACACAAAAGAAACATAATATTTTAAATGAGAAGAAGATACATTTGCCCTCCCGGGCAAAGGGCGACACTAGTGGAGGAGGTTTTTAATGTGCAGTTTTAAAATACCATTTAAATACACTGTTATTAGATCAGCAGATAACTCACACCATAAAAATGGATCTTGATCACAGTACACGGCACAAACACATTTTTCATGTCCGTGTCCATGATTATGTCTGAATCTCCATGAAAAAGCCTGGAATGCTAACTCACCCTCCGTGTGCAAGAGAAATGCTAGTCAGGAATTTACCACCAGTGCCTGCAAAAGGTCCCTGGGTGAGAGAAACTGAAGAAGGCACGTACCAACCCACATTGAACTCCACATGGGCATCAAAGAGAGCCACGACCGGGGCTGTGGCCGCTCTCCAGCCGCTGACCCGTGACCGGATCAGCCCCTCCTGCCGGCTGTGCCGGACGACCTTGATGAAACCCGGCTTGTGGGCATTCACTTCATCCACGTACTTCTGGAGCTTCTCCTTGAGTTCCTCTGTGAAGGGAGAGAATCAGGAGGTAACACCGAGTGCAAGCTCGACAAGATGTAAAAATCTGTTCATGCAGCAGAACAGGAGTAGCCTTCACACAGCTACTGAGAATTCTTAAATAGTCAGTGTAAAAGGAGGTGAACATAAAGAAGAAGGACCATGAATTATAGAGCAATAAAAGAAATTTCAGATGTAACTATTTAGCCTGCATGACTGACATCGGAATCCTGGTACTGTTTAACAATAACATGCTACTAAACAAAGTGCCATAGCTACACATAAGAGTATATTATGTTACTGTAACAATAAACACAACACCTATCTTATATTTCCAGGAAAAAAATATGCCCAAGTATTGTCCATGAACATTCTCTACCAATATTTCAAGAGAAAAAGAGAAGTAAGAATAAAATTAATTCTTTTTCCTCTTTCCATTTTTCCTTCTTAACTTTGACAACTGGTTTCCGTCTCAACTAAAAAGTTCCATGACTTTTGCTCTCAGAAGAAAGACCAGTAAAAGCTCAGGAGGAGAAAAATCCCAAACTGAAAATAAAATAACTCCTAGATCAACAGCTATTGTATCTCTGGTTTAAAGACCACTTCACGAGAAAATACAATACGTGGAGTTGAAATGTTGTGCTCACTGTTATTATTAACTGAAAGCACTGTTCACTACTCTATTAGCACTCCTATGTTCTATTTACATTATGGCATCACTCAGACTTCCCCTTGGGACATTAAGTTCCCCTTATTCCGAACCTCTCCAGAAATCCAGGAATGCCTTCGCTGTGATGCAGAATAAAGCTCCTGTGGCTATAATGCTGAACTGGGCATTACCAAATGTGCATTAAAAGCTCAGTGCTGAGCAGTCCTTGCTGTGGAAAGGTGTGCAAGCCACATAACTCCTCCTGAGGAACAGATTCCCCAGGGAAGGTCACAGCCCCCAGCCTGGCTGAGTTCAGGCAGTGTTGGGACAGCACTCTCAGGCACACTCTCATGTGATTTTTGGGGTGTCCTGCATCGAGCCCAGGTAGCTCCTCAAATCATCAGCATTCCACTCTGGAAACTGGTCACCTCGAACCAGGCACGCTAGAATGGTTAATGCCACAGCAAATGAAAAGCAGGCACAGTTCATGAGCCATGTTAAACGTTCATCCTTGGCAAGGAGGTGGCTGTGTCCTCTTTTAAGCTGACAAGGAGGAACAGAGCTGGTCAAGGACAAAGACTCCTTGAATTCATCCCTGTTTGTACAGACCCTTGGACAGGCACCAGGTGTGATGCCCGTGCAGCTGGTTCCACAGGCCCTGCAGGGCTGTGCAAGCCACACACCTCTGTGTCAATGCACTCTGCATGGAAGAGGGAGAATACCATTGAAAAGTGCTGGTACTTACAGGTTTTCATAAAAACAAGAAATAAAAATAAATGGTCTGCTGATCATGTCCATCACAGCATTTAAACTGCAGCAATATTTTAGGAATTGATTGGATATATTCCCGGAATATTTGACATTACACTGCCAATATCTATTCACTTTGTTTGTCTGTGACTGCATCACCTGGAGTAAACAACATGAGCCTCTAAGACACACAGCATAGAGCACTATTCTGTTTTGTAGTAGACTTGCTGCTTAGTGATCAATACGCCTTTTCTCCTTTATAAAGTAAAAAAACCTACACGTTAATTTCTATCATGCTTGTGCCAAAGCACTTGTTCTTATTGCTCATCCCCTAACACAGGGATTTGTAGCAAGCACAGACCTATCAAACCAACCTCTAGCTACCAGCACGTTAATCTGAAAAGCAGACATTTATGTTACTGTAATTCTATGCACCTAAAAATAGTACAAACCCATTCTCTATCCCCAAATGCAACACTGCAGAGGGTGAATATCAAACCATGAAGATCAAAGCTTTGTTCTCGGTGTAAGTGGCTGCTCCTGGCTCTGCAACAGCAGGAAGCTTTATTTGCCACAACAATGCAGCACCACCACTGAGGACAAAACGTGTGAAAGAAAAGCAGGCTCTGATCAAAGACTTGAAAACTGGTAGCCTTGACAGAGTCACTGTTTCCTCAATCACTCCATTTCAGTGAGTGAGCTGTTCTCGCTCCTGTCTTACACTTTCCCTAATGTGGATGACTTCAGAAGCCTGAATAAGCACAAACCCTATTTCATAGCTAGGTGTAGTATGGGAACAGATGGAAATGGAACAGAACCCAAACCTTGGCTTGCCCCCAGCATGACTTCAGCTGCACATCAGAGCTGGGACATTTACTAGGCAGCGTACACTTCGCATTTTCTGGTTACACTGCAGCTCTTTGCAAATGAAGTGAATGGCCTGAGAGCATCTCAGGGGAATCCTGGAGGTTACCTGTGGTCAGTCAGCATGGAGGAACTATCCCCTGGGCTTCAGGATCACCTCAGCAGGTGGAGGAAACTGCTGCTTTTTACCTACTCTTCCACACTGGCCCACAAGCAGTGCTTACTCTGTGCTATGTCCACAGGAGACAGAGCAGGATTTTGCAGTCAGGCACTTTCTGGCCTTTGTTATTTAAAACACATCAGCTATGCTTTGCAAAGGCAGAGTGCTGAGCAGAGCGTTATGTGCACCCTTTGTCTCACAAAACCTACTGGGCAGATTCTCCCAGAAGAAAAGATAAGGCTGTGAAATAAATGTATCATTTTCAGGCAGCCACGGGACAGAGAAGACATGTTAATGAAGCTTAAAAAGTCATAATTTTGGAAAGAACTTTTAAGATGCCCTAGCAAAATAGTTGAGTTAGTTTATTTCCCCATGCATTCCATGTCTTCCTGAGCTTTAGATGAGAAATCTTAGTTCAATTGTATTTGACAGTTTTAGAGCACCCAGCCCAAGTGGCCTGAATGATAGGACTCTCCCCCCAGTACTATTCATACACTTTGCTATGGCACTGATGGTCTTCAGCAATATCGTTTTAACCCATGTTCTTTTTTTTTTTTCTTTCCCCACTTCAAGATATCTTGCCTGAATAATAAACAGTCTTTTTCATTAATTATTGTGCTTCACTGCCTTATGCCACCATAGGGAGAAGACAGGGAATAAGCAAATGTGTCATCTTCAATACACTGTTGATTCAGTGTCTAATTATGGAAACAAACAGGCTTATAAAGACGGATGCATTTGCCTTTCAGCGCAGAATCTCTCAAATAAGGACTCAATTTGACTAGGCTGAATGAGGATCTGCAATTGGAATGAAAGAGCAGCCATATATGGAAGGGGAAAATGGCACTAGGAAATGTTGCACTCTACCACCTGTCTCTATATGGTACAGATGTCTGGAGAGCACAGCACAACTCTCCTCACAAATGCAGAAAACATAATTAGTGCGCCATAATTATGTTTAATATTAACATAATTAAGTTCAAACACTTCTAAGAGGTTGTTTGTTTGTTTTTAACAAACTGACAAAGATTTTGTTTGTCAAGTTCCCCTACTCAGTATGACAAAGCAGAGCCAAAGAATTCACCCAACTTTGCCTTCTTAGGAAGTGGCAGAAGCAGGACAGGATGGACCAAGGAGCACGAGGAGTCCGAAGGCATCAGCCACTCCATTTTTTCAAAAGGAAAACCATCTACAGATTATGCTTTTCATCCAGTTGCATGAGCTGGCCTGCCTTCTGTAAGCCTCTGTCCCCCCTAAACTGGGGAGTGACCAGGCTCAGTGCTGGCAGGTGCCTTAGCCCCTTACACCAGTGTCCTACAGCAGCTGGGGGTCTGTCCCCAGGCTTCCAATCTCAAAGTCATTGACACAAACAGTGTTGCCATAAATAACAAATTACTGCCTCTCAGTCAGGGAGAAGGAGCTTAGGGAACAGCCAGTTAGGGCTCACTTGCAGTAACTTTCCTGCTTTAATGTACTCCCACTCCGAGTGCTTCAATGAGCTCACTTCTCTCGGAACAACTGCCTTTACGAAGCCCCACACGATGCCTGGCTGAGACAGATGCATTTTACTGACCTTTTTCTTAGCTGTAAGTTTGCCAACAGAGCTAAAGAACAAATATATAAATAAAATAACACTCTACATTTTCTAAACCCCAAGAGTCCCTGCTGACTTTGGCCCAGCAACACATGCTGCATGTTACTGCCATCTCGGCAAACCTTGTGCTTTTACCTTTACGGAAATATTTACTTGATGTCAAAGGCCCAGGAATTACCACGTCCCTCTTTACCTTGGCACAAACATGGCTTCTTTTGCTGTGAAGGAAAGAATCACTTTTCAATACAGAATGGGGTTTAACTTAACAACTGACCTCCTTGTGCCAGAAACTGTGGATTGACACGTTCCATGAAAGGGGAAAAATCCTGTCAATGCATTATTTTATCTCTGTGTGTTCACTGTGCTGCCTAGAAGGCACAGTCTGCTCCCCAGGTAAAGAAAAGTGCTGGATATTTTCTTGGATCATAAAGGACACTTTTAAAGGCAAATCATTAGAGCACCTGCAAGAATACAGCAGGAGCTTATGCCTGGATTTGGAGCCAGGAGGCCACCAGTCAGATGCTTCTAGCAAGGATCCCAGATCCTTCTTGATTTCCCCGTGCAGCAGGTCAGAATGGGATCCACTGCCCTGCAGGAGGGCAAAGCAGCCACCTGGCCCAGCTCTAGGAGCCATTTCACCACAAGGGCTGCTGCCACACCGGGAACATCTGTCTCATCAGGTACATCTTGCTTTGCATGAAAGACCAGCAAACTGGCAAAAAGACAGAATTTGCACAATCCAATTAATTTTAAACCAAGATTTTTCTGTCTTCTTTACCCGATTATTTTTGGCTCTAAGTCCTAGGAACAGGAAGAGCTGCTTTTCCAATTTTAACATGTATTAACATAGCTAACTTGCTTTCTGGCAAATAAAGCAAGCCTGTTACGACAGGTTTGCTGCAAAGCCCCTCCTCTCTTCCCCCTCAGTCCCTCTGTGGGCAACCAACCTGAATCCATGTAATAACTCGAATTCATGGCAGCAGCTAGGCATGTCAGAGAACCTGTTTTGCAGCACTTTATCTAATAGGATATGTGGATTATGTCACTTATTTCGTATGCAGCTCAGTGCTTCTTCATTTTTATTTTTCTTACCTCTGGTCCCTTATCTTTCATGCTCAAGTGATCACCTCTCATCTCGGTAGCAGAAGCAGATAATTCCAAATGGAAAATATTTATAACCAGATAGAGGCATGTCATTTGTAATGCACATGTGTACAGAGAATGTCTGCAACAGAGGGGAACAATGCACGAGCAGATAAGGAGGGCCTGCTGTGCACACGTATTTAATAACCCCGTGTTATCTGGTAATAGATAAACCACCCAGGGGAAATTACCAACGCGATGCAGGGAATTGATCTGGACAGACCTCAAAAACAAAAAGCAGTGTAGTCCTCCTCCTCTGCTCCCACACCCAACTTGTGCTGTTGACAGAGATGCACAGCCTAATCTCAGAAGTTCAGCCCATGCACATGTAAAGATAGAGAGTGTAATGAACTTTCACAGTCACCGCCTTTGCATTCAGCAAGCCAAAGTCCCAGCTGCTGTCAGACCTCCTCAGGTCTATTAAGATAAATTGCCTGCACAACCCACTGCAGCTCACAGCCTGGACTACTAGCCAAGGGTTTCTTCACTCCAGCACACGAACAGCACCCTCCTCCCACAATAAAGGCAGGGAAAGAAATACATTTCCCCTCTCACCCCTACACACACTCTCTCTCAAAGGCCCAGGAGAACCCAGTACAGAGGAGTGGGAAGTTTTCAGGGGATTTGGCAGGGGCTGCTTTGATTCTCCACTTCTTCACAAACATCTTCTCTGTGCATGGAAGGAGCTCAGTGGCATTTCCCTGAATCCTCTTGTCAGATTCCTGGGAATCTGACAGCAAAAGGACAGCATACAGCAAAGAAATCCACTTCAAAACAGCAATTAAACAGCTCTCAACAAAAGAAAGGTTTTGCAGAAGAAATCTGTGCCAGCAACTCCTCTTGGGCTGTCTAGCAGACATGTTCACTATTAAGAAGTTCATTTTGGATTTTTTCTAAATGATGTATAGTTCCAATCCCAGCCATGAAAATGGGATACCACCCTTCACATCATTAAGTCCTACCAAGAAATATTGCTGTGTCTTAATAAATCCCAAAAGCATGGAAAGAACTATGAAAATTATCTTTTGGAAACTCTGACAGGTGAACACCATGTTATGGAGGAGGGGGATACTGAAGAAAGAAATATTACAGCTGTTATTTTTTGTTACTACTAATCTTTAGGGGTAATGTCTTTATTACACGGGTTGTAAATCCCTTTTATTTCCCTTCTGTTATTTATTATTGTTTGAAGACAGCACTCGATTCATGTAAGGTGCATCCCATCCTAAGGATGACCAAGCCCACATTCTAGCAGCAGTCTCCCAACACTTTGCAAGACAGAGACATAAATTGAGCTGCCAGCTGAATCTGCAGGATCACACCAGAAGCTGCAGAAGGGCAGAAACAGAACCTGGATCTCCCAAATCCCAGGGCTGTACATTTTCACCACATGATTTCCCCAAGGCTGTGATTCTGCATTTTGAGCCGTGGCCCACAGGGAGCCCTGAGAACTCTGTGCAGATTCCAGGGCTCTTCCCCATCACTGTGTCAGGATTCAGAGGCAGCTGATACCTGGGATCTTGCTCACGTCAACAGAAATGCCTCGCAGCAAAGGAACTGAACTCTGCCCTTCCATCCCACCACCAACAGGAGACTCACACTCTTGAGTACAGAGCAGAGCTCACTAGAGGGAAGTGCTAACATTTAGAGAGGGAAAGAAAACAAATGCTAACATTTAGAGAGGAAAAGAAAACAAATTTGCTCTCAGGTGAACATTCTAGCTCCTTAAGAGGCAAGGCAGGACTAATAAAATAAGCACAAAATGTCTTTTCTTAGACTGCCGGCCAGGTGTGCACGTGTGGAACAGGCAAACCCAGTTAACACGGAACAGGGACCTCCCCAGCACTGCCAGCAGCCCCACAGACACCACGGGGACAGAGGCGGCCACGTATAGCTTCAGGGCCACACCCAGAATCCCAGAAAGATGCTTAGATATCAAACTATCTTTAAACACGGAGCTAATTATATAAACTTAGTGGTTCCACTCAATGTACAGATTGCTGAATGTTCGAATTGATCTCAGCAGGAACACTATCCTGTCCCAGCTTTCAGTGCATGACTGCTTCCCGTTTATGGCTGTTATTGGATGGATCATGGCTCCAGTAAGGCGATCACAGCAATGAGGGCAGGAGCGAGCACTGTTGCTGAAATCAGATATTCATCACTTAACAGATATTGCATCACTTCTGATGCACAAACCACTGCTGATGGTGTTGTGCTTTTAATAGTGGGGAGGGGGCCATTAAGATGGCTCCTGTGAGAAGCTTCTGGAATTCTTCACCATTTCCAGCACAACCAATCTCGGATGGCTCTGAAGATGATGGACATGCCACTGGCCATGTTTGGGCCAATTAGAAAGGTTGGTTACGCCTCTGTGATGACATATTTAAGGAAAAATCAAAACAAAGTGTGGACGCAGCTGCTTTTAGTTAGAGAAGGAGGAGGATGTGAGAACATGTGAGGGAAAACAACATGGAGACACCAAGGTCAGTGGAGAAGGAGGGAGAGGAGGTGCCCCAGGCCCTGGAGCTGAGATTCCTCTGCAGGCCGTGGTGAGCCCATGGTGAGGCGGCGTGTCCCCCCTGCAGTCCATGGGGGTCCATGACGGATGCAGAGCCACCCGCAGTCCGTGGGGGAGCAGGGAGATGCCAGAAGCCGCAGCAGCCATGGGTGCCAGAAGAAGCCNGTCATAGAAGTTCACAGAGAACTGTCTCTCGTGGGAGGGACCCCATGGCAAAAGCAGAGGAAAAAACTCCTCTCCCTAAGCAGGGGACAAGATCCTGGAAATGGACTGACCTGAACCCCCACACCCTGCCCCCCTTGCACTGTTGGTGGGAGAGAGGGAGGGGTGGGGAGGGAAAAGAACGGTGTCTTTTAAAGGTTTAGTTTTACTTCTCATATCCTCCTTCTAACCATGATAGTAATAAATTTCACTTTGCAACTTAAGTTGAGCCTGCTTTGTCCTTGGAGTGTTTTCTCCCAGTTCCTTATCTCAACTCATGGACCTTTGGGTTAATTCCCTGGGGTTTTTTTCCCCCCTCTCCTTCCCTCCTCTGCCCAGCTGTGGCAGGGGAAGGAATGAGTGAGGACCTGCCCTGTGTGCCTGGCACTTGGCCAGGGTCAAACCATGACAGATGGTTATTTGGGTACAACAGTTTTAGAAAGGGGCCGGAGAGTGAGAGGCACACAAGCACCAAGAGCATGCATTAAAGCTGACATGGTGATACAATACACTGCTGGAAAAGCTCAGCCAAAATTCTGAGTTCATCATTTCATTCCTTGGTGTTCCTGGACTCATATGTACAATGACCTTTAAATGTTAAAAGAAGTGCTTGAGAAATGCATTCTAGTCCCAGCTGTTTCCAGTAATCCAAGTGGCAATTTTTTTTCAATATGCAACATTTAATTCTAATCTATTTCTCGGATGTGTGGAAGAGAAAAATCACTATTCAGAAAAGAAACTAAATGCCTGAACAGAGTCAGATCAGATTGTATAAATCAAGAAAAATACAATCTAAAGAGCACAGTAGAAACCTCTGTACTTTCATAACCATAAGATGCAGCAAGCTGCTCACTGTACTGTAAACTTGATAAATAATCATGACTCCAAGAAACAGCGTGGCACTTCGTGTTATGGTAACAGATTCATAAGGAGAAAAACCCCTGCCAATTAAAACACAATAGTCCAAGTGTAACTACCTTATTTCTGGAGCAGATTCTGAGGAAATCAGTCACAGAAGTTGCATTAAAAATGGAATATGCAAATACTCAAGTTAGAACGATGTGAAACAGAGGTGCTAATATTCCTCTCTGGGTCAAACTTCTCTTTAGCAGCTGAGAACAGGACTATGAAAAGAAGAGGAAACAGACAGCAATCACAGAATACTTGTTGGAAGGGGACCTCTGCAATACAATCCCTGACTCAAAGCAGGTCCAAGTAAACAATATGAAGTAACCCTCACTGTTAAATAGTTATTTAAAAGAATGAATGAGAGCGCATTATAAGACAGGTTTTGATTTTAATAAATAGGAATTAGCCTTGCATGCCACGCTGGTTTTTATTAAAATCTTACTTGATAGCAGAAATTATAATCTAACTTAATACTTGTTGCACAGAATCCCTTCCCTGGGAGCAAGCCTGTAGTTTTCATGCACAAAACCCGAGGATATTGTGAAATCATCCCCAAGGGTCAGGCCAGCAATAACACTATTTCACAGCGCCTTTTTCTTTAACCTTGCCCAAACGTAGAATGACCTTTGGTAACTTTGATTTTGATTGAATGACTCTGACTGTACCAGACAATTCCTACATATCAGATGCAAACTGTTCTGTCCATATTCCAGGCCAGAAAGATTGATTTCCTGGCTACCTGTGATTGTGTTGTGTGCGACCTGCTATTATCTCCTCCTTTCTAAGGCCACTTGCAGAAAAATGCAATTCACACAGCAATACAGCACCCAACGCACCAGGGAGAAATACAGCCTGCCTGGGCAGGAGGGCTCTTTTCACCAGATGGGATTAGTTCACCAAAAGGACTTGTTTTTGTATCAGCAGAGCTGCAGTCGCACAAGACGTTTCTCAGAATAAAAATAAAAGCAAATAATCACAATATGAGCAATTTCTGTTTGTTATTCTAATGGCTGATACATCTCTGGCAATACAAGCAGAGTAGGTCAGGTAATGCCCCTTGCAGGTAGTAATTTTGCATGTGAAATACTGGAGTCACTGAAGTCACAGAACTTTTCAGGAAATGCTGTTGTATGTTGTCCTGGGGTGATTTTTTATGCTCTGTATTTTCCTATCGTCTGCTTAAGCCCAGGAATGGATCCTGTAACCTTGAGCTAGCAGGGAGAAACCTAGCATGGTTTGTTTTTATCTCTTTGAGATAAAGTGCAAGGGGTTTTTTTTGGTTTTTTTTTCTCCCGGTAGTCTGTCCAGCTGTGAGTTAGGACAGAGGGGTCTTTTTCCCCCTTCCCACTGGGATTGCAGTTTTCTTTCGGTTTCTTTTCCCCTTTGTTTTTGGACTGTTCAGCTTGCTTTTTTTCCCATCTGGAAAAACTCAGCCCATCTCCGGGGGAGACAGTCAGCGGGACCCTTGCCAGGAGCTGCCGGACCCCCCCGGCCCAGCTGGGCCAAACCTTTGGGAGGAGCTGAACCAGAGAAAGAAGAGACTCTGAAATCCACCATCTTTCTCCACAGCAGAGAAGGTTTACTGTCTAATATTATTCATTTTTGTTTTGTTTTGTTGTTTGTGCCTGCATGTACCTTGCTTGTTAAAGAAACAGTTCTTTTGCACTTCCCTCCAAGAAGATTTTAATTTCAAACCTTGGCTGGGGAGAGGGGCTGAAATTCTGCCTTTTTAGAGGAGACACCCTTTCGGAGTCTCCTCCCAAAATCTGTCTCAAACCAGGACATATGTCCAGGTCCCAAATGCACCATCACACATGATGTCACCAGAAGTGCCAGTTAAAATTACCCCTGGTAAAAGTCAGCTCTCCCATATCATCTTATTTCATCAGTCTTCAAAATATCTGCCAAACACCATTTATTACCTTGCACAGTGCTCAAATCCTGCTCACCTGGCACAGAGGGAAGGAGCAGGACCTACCCCAAAGCAAAGAGCTGTCATCAGAGTGTGCTTCCCCTGCAGCCCTCCGAGGAACGTCACCGCAGGTGCACTGCCGCCGTCACCTGGGACAGTTTGGGAGGCAGCAACTGGGCTGTGAGAGTCATGGCTCTGAATTCTCATCATTCCGAGGAACTTGGAAGTCACAACTGCTCATTTTTGAAACTTCCTGAAGTATGGCTAAAATCCAAATAGTTTTTATGCCTGTAAAGCCCCCATTCAAATCAGAAATGATTTGGGTTGAATGCCGTAGGAGCCACGGGGTTTGTTTCCATCTAAAGATAGAAACTGGTTTTTTGGAAGAATCAGCTATGAACATTTTCAAATTAAAGCAACAAATTCTGGCTTGCTTCTTTCCCAGCATATTTGCTTACTCTTTAGGAATAACACAGTGCTGGGACTGTGCCATTTGGTAGCTGTGGAAAATCTCTAAATCCAGCACATATGATCTCCAAGAAAACTGCTTATTACACTACTGTATCATCCACTGCTTCCTAGAAATCCTGAACTCCAAGTCTCAAGAGACCACAACACCATAGAATTTGTATCTTTAGATTAAATATATCAGCATGTAACAAATTATTCCATACTTTTCATCAGTTATTATAGAAAATTTCTCTGTAGGCACCTAATCACAATCTGTCTGTGATTTTTAAAGAAATGTTTGGGAGTTAATTGTTATATTACAACTGCTGTTCATGGCCTGCCTTTTTGCATCAGAAAGAGCAGCAGCAATCCTTATGTTTTCAGAAAAAAAAAAAAAGGCTAGGTATTAAATTAACCCAGGCAGTAGCTTGAACTAAAATTCATCATAGCTTTTCAATTCACAACACAGGAACAGCACTGCTATTAGCAGCCTATTGCAGCCTGGGAAAGACTGGGTTAAATCCTGCTTAATTGGAGATATGTTATTTTAAAACTGAAGTATGTTAATCTGGCTATTAGTATGCCTCCCAGCAGGGTGAAACCTTGCCTGCATAAAACATGCACACACAGGAGCACACACCAGCCTTGCCTTTCCTGCTCCCTGGGAGCAACTGGCAGCAGTGTCAGTATTTTTTTTTACATTATAAGCAGTAAAAGTGTATTTTCACTGTGCTGGAATAAGACAGAATCCCACAAGCTCCAGCACTCACTCCTGGATTTCCACCCAAGGGATCGGGCAGAGGCTCAGGTGATGGGGCTGCTCCAGGTTTCTGTTTTCCTCTGCAGGAGGATGAACTTCCAGGCAAGGCCAGCTCCTGCCCCGCATCACGGGAAGCAGGCTGGGCTGCCAGTTCCAGCTCTCTGCTTGTCAGCAAGAGCAGAGCTGGCTGGGCTGGCTGAGAAAACAGGGAAAACACACTCAGTTCCTGAGCTGCTGCATGGCATTCCACAGGTGCCTCTCCCTGGATCGGTCACGCATCCACTCCCGGCACTGCAGCAGCTCCGGGGATGCTCAGGGTAAAGGGTCACAGAAAATGGACTGACATCAAAAACACCACCTGGCTACTGAAACACCTCACATCTTGGGAGAGCTCTTTAATGCAAAGTTCCACAGGTGAAGATAATGCCTAAATTTAACAAAAATGTTTAAAAAGCTTTTTACTTGAATGTTTTTCATTAAGTATTAGGCAAACAAGAGTTGAGGAGAATATTCTTGAATTGCAGTGCCTCCTGCTAATAAACTTAGATATATTACACCAAGTTTGTTCAACGTTCGTGTTCTGGTAGAATTTACAATAACTTCAGTTCGTTTCCTTTGTCATTATTGTTTTTGTCATTTAATTTTAGCCCTTTACTTCAAATTTTACCTTCTGAAGCAAGGCTTGAACACCTGTGGTCAAAGCAGAGAGACTCTTGGGATCCATCAGTCACTGCCCATTAAGGACAACTCAGGACATGTGAAACTGATTGTTCATGTGGAAAACTACACACCTGGGCACTGGTGTCCAAGCCCTGCCCCAGCACATTCTTCAAACAGCTTCATTTTCTCAATAAATGCAGCAAATTTAAGTGACTTCCGTAAGAGCTCCCAGCTTAATTTTTACTGACATTGTTATTTTTATACACATTATAATTCTGAATCCTGACATTTACATGAAATATTACTTGAGAATTTTACATTTTTTCCAGAACATCTTTCTGTGAAGGACTGGTAGCATTAAGTACTGTCTGTATCTCATTTAGCCAGCCAAGCTGTGGTTTGTAGCTTTGCAGAAAACCTACTAGACTCCATTTATTATAGATATCCAAAGGCTTGAAACTACCTCCTATGCAATTCTTCCAGTATCCCGTTTGACCTTTCACTGTGAATAATGATTTTGCGCAGACACTGGCTAATTTCCTTGGACTGGATTTTTATTTGCAATGATTTGCAATTTGATTTGCAGTATATCCACATTCTTCAGAATAGTCACTGCCTGACTTCTCAGATTTAAACCCGTTAGCATCTTCAAAAGAATGCTCCCTGAACAGCTAAATTTGTAATGCAACTCCATGATTAAATTCTCTCCATCTATGAGCATTCCATTTCTACCTTGTCTGCATACTGCAGTATGTTGCACTGAAGACAACTTTGGACTGGGTAATGATCTCATCTTCCCACGCAGCATTCATCTCAGTTAACCTCAGAGGGTTTATCCAGCTAGATCCTTATGTCACAGGAGGAGGTTGCTCCCAAAGGTACTAAACTCAGAGTTATAATTAATATCCAAACCTTAAAAACCCTGAGCAGCATTTACTTCATCGAGCAAAAGCAAGAAACTTCTTGAGGCGTGGGGCTCTTCCACCTCCAAGGCTCTCACATCACCCCCACTTGCTAAACCTGCCCTGTGTTAAGTTAAAAATGTGTCAATTGTGCCCTACATAGCAAACACAGCGATCCTACAGACACTGAAAGTGTTGAGTGGCCTAAACAAAGAGCAATTAATTTCCTCCTTATATCTTCCATATACATATAATCCATATATAAGCATGTTGGAAGCAAGGTTCTGCTTATGGAAACAAGACTAATTAATGTTATTTTAATAAATTATGTTCAGCACTAACTTTTTGGTATCAAAGCAGTCCCTCATGGATAATGCAGCATTTTCCACAGAGAAGTTTGACATAAACAAAAAAACCAAATGTGGCTACTTGCATTCTGCACGGCATTTCCACCCGAGAGCTTTATGGATTCCTCAGAAGGGCTGCTTGCAAAGCTGCTCTCGAAGGAACTGGCAGGGGTTGCTACCTGAGCTACAATAGCAGCTAATGAGAAGAACCTGAACCACACGCTGCAACTCCAATTAGGGAACTCAAATCAGGCAAATAAGTAACTCCAGTAAATGCCATACACATAAGAAGACAAAATGCCTGAAGAGGCAAACAAAAAGTGGTCACAGTTCACATACTACAAATTGGAGACTGGTCAATGTTCCTGTCTTTCACCACAGACAAATCAGGGTGATTAAAACACAGAGAGCCAGTAGGTTTCCTAAGATCTCTCTGAAAAACATGGCAGGCAAGTATTTTCTTTTTTCTATATTTTCTATTATCATCCAGAAGAACAAAAAACCCAAACCTACAGCAAAAGCAAATAACATTCTGAAAAGCAAAAAGACTACCAACTCCTAGCTCGAAGTTCCTCTCAGTATTTCTGCTAAGCTGCACATGAAAGCTTATGTCAAGAGTTCCTTTTTTATTTGCTCTGTGAGTGAATCTTCTCAGTAGCTAAAAAGCAAACACTGTGTGTGTTAATTGTAGGCATTTCTGAAAACTAATTAAAATTGCTGTGCTGCAGTTGTGCTTCAGAAAAGGTTTTTTGTATCAAATCCTAATAAAGATTTGTTCTTCTTGTACATGCTTTGTTTAATCCCTTCAGGTGGATAAACAAAGAGCGTGTCAGTGGTACCTTAGTTGAAGCAAGGGAGTCAATCTACAGCCATTAATTAGGGAGCATGGTCCAAGTTATCCCCGGATAAGGCTCAGACAAAGGGATGCATGTCCTTTAATACTGAACCACTGTCTCCAGGGGACCATTCCCTAATGAATTTGTCTCCCCCATCCTTTTGCTCTCATCAAGACTATCCGTGCCTAATGATGGGAAATGGGCCCAATATTTGATATGCACTAGCACTCACAAAT
Source organism: Pomatostomus ruficeps (assembly GCA_013400735.1). Taxonomy (NCBI): domain Eukaryota; kingdom Metazoa; phylum Chordata; class Aves; order Passeriformes; family Timaliidae; genus Pomatostomus; species Pomatostomus ruficeps. Next base: position 39,584 of record VYZT01026437.1, read on the forward strand.
CCCTCTGAAACCAGCTGGGATCAAATGGATGTAAAATTTATGAGGAGTTGGATGAGCTCTGTCTCCATTTCCTCTCGGCTGTGTCCACATCCAGCATCTATCCTGATCAAACAAACCCTTGTTTTTCTCCACCCATCTGCTACTTTGATTTTGGAACCCATGGATCCCACTGGTTTGACCTGCACTGTAATGAACAAACCCAGCAGGCGTAGCAGGGCACACCTCTTAACAGTTCTCCACTGAAATCCTGTCAGTCTCTTCCTTAAAATCCAGTCATTCCATCCTCTTCATAAACACCCTCTTTTTCAGTGCTACACGAGCCAGCACCACGGAACCCTCTCTGTCTGAGAGCCTGAAACACCCAGGATCTCAGTGGTATCAAGGGTACAGGACTGGGATGTGCCACTGAGCAACACAGACCCATCCTGGGGGGACAGGGCGCCACGGCTGGCCGGGCAGAGCCAGGCCAGTGCCCAGCACATGGAGCTGTGTCACCTTCGGCTTGGGAGCAGCTTGGCTCAGCCACCTGGGGCATGGGACAAAACCCCCTGAGGTGGATCGGGCACAGGTACCTCAGGTCTGCTGTCCTGCAAGTGCCGATTTGGCATTCTTGAAACACTCCTAACCGTTCTCTTTGAATCTGGATTTTAGTCACCACGGTGTTTTAGTCATATGAGACGTTGCTCTGAAGCTCAATCCTTTTAATTGTTGAAGAGAAGGCACTTTTACAACTCCTTAGCATCTGGCCATCAGAAATAATTCTGTGAATTAAGATGACAAGAGCAGCTTTCGTGAGAACTACTCGGCATCTGAATTAAACAAATACAGTCAGTGAGGCTCAGCTGGGCTCATAAATCAAAAGTGATTATGTTCACATGCAAAAATGCAGTCAACATTTTTTTTAAGTTTTAACCTTGTATTTCTGGCTTAAATTTCCAGTCACCTTAAATCTTTTTAACTAGTGTAACGAAGATATTACTGAGGTTGGAGGTTTTGAAACTGAACAGGAGATGGTCTTGGGCAACCTGTTCCAGCTGACCCAGCTTTGAGCAGGTGGGGGGGATGAGAAGGTCTTCAGGGGTCACTTCTCACCTCAGCCACGCTGTGCCATTGTGACAGAGCTCACACCTGCCGCAGAGAGGATGCTTCCATTTCTTCTGATAAAATGAACAGGCAGACACAGAACGAATTACAACACTGAGTAGATGGTCTGAGAGCAATACAGGAGCTGGGATGTGAGTGATTCAGCCCTTCTGTGAGCTTGCAATATGCAGTCATAACCCTCCAGAATCTGATTTTAATAACAATACTTTTTTTCAATTTCACAGATAAAATAAAACCCTGCCAAGAAACTAAGGACATGTTTCTGACACTGTAGGGTCAAGGTCTTTGAAACAGATGTCTGAAGCTTGACTCCTTAGCCTTTGCTTAGGTCATTGAGTAGAAGTTCCTTGGTTTTCACAGATCTGCAGAGACTAAACGCTGCAGCATTCAGCTGAACAAACTGGCTCATCAATAGTGAAATAATGGGGCTGAGTCTGTTTAATTAATTATGAAACTCTGCCTATCAGTGACTAAGTAAAATTATAAACCACTTCCACTTTTAATCTCTATAACACCAGTCAATAAATACCAATCAAGCTGAAGCTGTTCTATGTCACAAGCCTTCCAACAGCCACAGTTTGCTGAGGAACTGGAGCTCTGCAATTACTCGTTTGCAGATGGTGAATGAGGAAGCATTAATGCGAAGGAATCTGGTGATCTCATGCACCACAGGCTGCTGTGCAAAGAACAAGCTGTGAGCCTCGTTGTGTGGATGTTCCATACAGAATTCAAACAGATTGCAGAGCCTGATTGCTTTTCTTTCATATACAGTGATCTCTGTTTAAAAGTATGTCTCAAAAACATTTTTTTTAATGTGGACACAGTCAATGGTGACCAACTACTTTGAATATTACAACATCAGAGATCCTAAAGATATCTCCAGTTCTGCCTGTTGGCACAGGAACATTCATAGGACTGTTAAAGGCTTTCAAAGGAGCGAATTTTTCCATATTTGTCCAGGCCTCACAAAATGTTGAGGTCAGAAATTATTTACAGTAGAATGAAAATAAACCTACCAAATACAGAGAGAACTTTCTACTGCTGGTTGCAGCCCTTCCACCTTCCCTTCAACAGAAAAAACAGCTTCTGAAATAGTTTTATGGCAGGTCAGAAACTACAAGAGGTTTCTTTGAATATGAAATCCCTGCCCTAAAAATCCATATGCTGACTAATCAAGGAATGTTTATGAACTTCACCTTAGTGCTCTTCTGTTAAAAGACCAAAAATAATTTGATAAATATACCATCAGACTGCAGCACTAAAGAGACCTTGAGAGATCATCTGGTCCTGCTTCTTGTCCCAACACAGGGAGACCCTTGTTCCAGTTAATCCTGACAGAAATTTGTCTCATCTGCTTTCAAGTTTCCTCAGCAAATATTGTCCCATGCTCTTTATAGAGGGATCAAATGAAGCGCACCGTAAAGGCAAATATATTGACAGTATACCTGTGTGTTGTCTGGCACAGTTAAAAAACACAGTACCCCAAACCTGCAGTCATTAAATCTAGGTATTTGCATTTGAAACCATAAAAATAACTTCCTTCAGACTAACCACACACAAAAGCCATAAAACAAAAAAACTGGCATGAATGACCTAGAACTCTTTCTGCAATATTCCACCGACAAGAACATTTTTTCCTCATAAATCTGAAGACTGAGAGCTACTCTTGAGTCCCAAGCTCCTTTGAATATTCATAAATATGACCATATTTCTGATGGCAAATTCATGGTGGCCACTTTCCTTTTGGAGCTGGTGTTTCAAGATCCCCCTGGTCGGGGAGATGAAGTGACAGACAGCACATCTCCCATGGCCAGGCTGGGAGAGAATCCTCCCACATCAACGCTAAACAGCCACAGCAGCAGCCTGGGGGGATGAGAGCTGGAACAGCTTGGCAAGACACACATCTGGCTCTAAACCCTACCCAGGCATCAGTAACATTTAAAAACCAGCTTTTATACAGAACATGGGAAAACCATCCAAATGTGCTCACTGCCAAATCACTTGGACACAATCAAAATAAAGAGCAAAGAACTAATTTGAGAAAAGGCAGTTCAAACACTAAATTGCAGGAGGAATACAGGGAATGTGTTAGGATATAAAGCCATCAATTTCAATAAAAGGAGGAAAAATAAGTAATGTAAGTCTTAAAAGCTAAACCAGGAAAACATCAAATATATCAAATCCCACCAAGGACATAACTAATTCAGGAAAAAGTACTTTACAGCCCTTTAAAAAAAAAAAAAATCAAAATTTAGTACAGTCAGCTGATTAGGAACAAAACTCATTCACCATCTCAGACAAAAAGCCTTCAACTGTTTTGTGATTTGCACTGACCTCCCTTTCAGAAAGATATTAATTTTGTTATTTAACTTATTCTAAATGATATTAAAAGGAATAATAAGATGATAGGAATTTGTAATTTGTCTAATACATATTCCAGACGGTTGTCACAGTACTTACAGTTCCCTGGATTTTTAATTGTTTTTCCATATGTATATCAAATCTGTGATGAACGATCACTCTGTTTATGGAAACCAAGAGACTTAAGTCATTGTTCATGAATTCTGGTCGCATATGATACAAATAATTTCACTGAATGTCATGGCATCAAGGAGGAGGGGATCCATCGTGCATCTGACTGCTGAACAGCACCTTAACCAAGGAACACCTCCCTGTTTCCAGTGGGAGACAGAAATCACCCCAGGAATCAGGTCTGAAACACACACAACGAGCTGCAGGCTGAGGGTGATACAGTGTTCAGTCCACAATGCACAGAGACAGTCACAAGGGTTAGGTACTTTTCCAAAAGGGGACTAAATTTTAAGTGAGATTTCCTTGAGCAGCCCTGTTCCCATTTTTGCACTGTGCCAGTAACAGCGCAGTAGGAAGAGTTTACTGAAAGAAATGCCAAATAAATGCATTGAGGAGGCTGGAATGTGACACCAGGGACGGACCTGAGCAGGCAGTGTAATTCCTCGAGCCTTCCCTGGTGGAACTGTGATTTGGCACACACTGGAGTGGCGTTTATTTCCTCGGGAAAGGCAGAGATGTCCTGCATGGCCACAGCACCAGCCTGCCATCCCTCCTGCCCGTCCAGGGAAGGCTCCCCCATCCCACGTGGATCCAGCCCTGGCACTCCTGCTCTGATAACATGAGGGAAGGTTCCCCCATCCCATGGGGATCCAGCCCCGGCACTCCTGCTCTGATACAATGAGGGGAAGGATCCCCCATCCCACAGGGACCCAGCCCTGGCACTCCTGGGCCTCCTGCTCCAGAGGCACTTCTGGTACCACACTCAGCACTTCACTCACAGGAACAAAGCTTTGTCTCCCAGGGGAGATGAAACAGTTGGAATCAGAACTGTGTTCAAGTACATCTTGCAGGGTATTTACAGAGAAATCGAACTAATCTTTTCCAGAAGAACGCCAGACAGGGCATTGGTGGTGCCTCACCCCACCAGAGAGACATGGAGGCAGCTATGCAGGTTCTCTCAGGATTAATGGACGGTACTGACGGTGACAGGGCACAGATCTGTTCACTACTTCCTTCAAAACTGGCTATTTATTCTCCACAATTCATGTATTTCTCAGCTGTCACTAGGCAAGCCCCTCTTGGGATGCTACTGAGCCCTTGGGCTGAAGCTTAGTCAACAAGAGCTCTGCTGGTAATAGGATAATGCAGGCAGTTTACTCCTCAATTTCAACAGTATCTTTAAGCAAATTATCTGAAACTCACAGAGAATGACCTTCCATTTCTAAAAGGACCCGTTAAAAAACAGGCACGTATTTATTTTATACTTACTGGTGATTTTATAGGTCTTTCTCAGTCAGGAAACCACTGAACAAGTAACTGATTACACAGGTAACTGCAAGTGGCATCAAATTTTAAAAATATAGTACAAAAGCAGAGAAAACACTTTTCTCCTGCCACAGCCAGTTACATAAATCCCAGGAATTCCTACTGTAATGGGTATGTATGGTACAGACAGAAATGCAGCTTCACACTGGTGGGAACCTTTAAAAATGACCAGAATCAGACATTCACTCAGTCCAGCTGGAGATGGGCAGGGAGGGCAAGTTGAGCCCGCAGAAAGCCTGGTTCTGATACCCAAAGGAACCTGCTGTGATTGAAAGTTTCTGAGTGTGGAAACGTCGCTGAAATAAAATCCATCTCCAGCACACAGATTTGCTACCTCGGGTTGTGTCTGGTCTAAGCAGAGTGATCACTGTTCTGTAGGACACAAATCACCCCCAGTGCTGCTCTGTTAGGATGGGGAGAGACAGCCAGAGCAGCAGAGTCCAGCCAGAGAGCTCCGCGTTCTCCCAGGAAATAAAATCCATGAGCTCCAAACCATGGGGCACACGCAACCCTGTGCAACACCATAAACATTCATGCCGTTTTTGAAATACCTTTTGTCACTCATCAGAGCCAAGTCTCAATGCATGAGATCCTGAGAGACATAAATCACACCCTGCTGCTTTTCACATTCCTTTGATAACTTTGATAATCCAAACCCAGGAAGTCAAGCGAACTATTGAATATGCATCTTCATTCACAGTTCTACTAAAGCATTCCCTGCTTTCTTTCTTGCTGACCTGAAGTTGATTGAGCTATTATGCAGTAATCCACAGTTGATTAAACTCAGTTTGATGTACTCTGAAGCAACAGGCATATTTTTCTAGGGCACTCTCCATTATAAGGAGAGCTGATTAAACCCCTTTTTTTCCATTTTACTGCATGTAAGTCATCTCTCTCAGTATTTCAAGTTCAGGGCCATAAAGCGATGGTTAGTTTAATAGACCATTTTATTAATTCACCTTCCCTAAGGTTTTGCTTTTTAGATATTTTCAAAGACCCCGACTTCCTAATTTTTGTGCCCGGTTGAAAGAGTGGTAAAAAGAACAAATAATGGACAGGGGTAACCCATGCAGAGCTTGCAGTATGAACCACAGAGCTCTGGAAGCGACTCAGGCTCAGTGTTGCAGTCCCGTTCCTGGGACACTCCGTTGGGTCTCAGCTGGGTGCTCCAAGGAGCTGAAACTTGTGGTGAGAGCTGATAGGATCCCAGAGCTTCCAGCTCCATCCACGTGGGAACACCACACTCTGTCAGTGATGAACTATTTCTGATTTGAGGAGATGGGGTATGTGAGCTGACCTAGCAACACTGAAGGACTGGATTTCCTTCATATGATGATAACCCTCTCTGGACTAATCATACAACTTTATGGATAATATTTTTCTATGTCACAAGAAAGAATCTACATCACACTGTAGAACACAGCCTGGGAGTCAGCACCTTTCAAGACTGGTCCTCGGATTTGAAACAGAACCTAAAAGCTTTAGACCTTTGGTAAAGACAGAGAGCTGGCATAAGCTAAGAATAAAAAAAGCTATAGATAAAAAAAAGTGAACCAAACCATAAAACTTCTTAAGTAGCTGAATAACCCCCTTGTTTCCCCTTTTGTTTTTCAAAATAATTTTCAACTGAGAGCTTCCATGTATCTGATCTTATTCTTTAGATTTAATATCATGCTTAGTTTAATCTCAGCATCATTTTGAGAAAGGCAGCACACCAGCACCAGAGCCGTCTGTGATGGAAGCTTGAACACTGAAATTACTGTGCCGTTCTCACCTCGGGGACTGGGAGTGCACATCTACAAAAGCAACAGAAAATCCCACTCGACAGCGTGCAGTAAAACAGTCCTTTTGACTGCTTTAAACTGGGTTTACTGATCCGCCTCCTGCAGAAGTTCTCATGCCCACACAATGGCTGAAGCTCTGTGAGTATCCCAGGCTTTTTTGGGACCGTCTGAGAGAGAAACACCAAGCAGCTCCAAGGCTCAGTGGATTTCCAGGGATAGGAACTGCCAGCATCCCCTGCCATCAGACTCTTCCCCCAGCTCCTGCTGGGGCACACAGGACTAGAGCCACCAACACAGATTCCAGGAGAAGGGCAGAGCAGTGAAAGTTTAGCTAGAGTTACATAAAACACTGCTCGGGGTCAACTGAGTATCAGGCAACCTGCAAAGTACTTCTGTATCACTGTACAGCAACTGATCTTTTAAGGCTTGTAGGGTAAAACGAAAGCACAAATTCTCTTATTTCATCTGACATTTCTCTGCCTATGATCTATGGGATCATTCTGTGTCCACGTGCGATGATGTTCCTTTTAACAAGCCACTGAGGTTTCCCGTAACTTCATTATTTTGTGATGCTCTTCTCTTCTGGGAGACATAATTGCTGAAGCAAGGAGACGAACTAAATGAAAATTTCAAAAGTCAGACACTGCTTACTTCAGATAGCTCTAGCAGTGTGCAGATCCAGACAAAAAAAAAAAAAAAAAGAATTAAATTTAAAAATCAACCTTGACTCTCTCTCTTGTCCTTACATAGTCTTTGTGCTCCCCAGGGGAAGGGGATTCTGGACAAAGTCTTTGTCAAAAAATCTCCCTTTCTTTTACCCAGCCTACCTTTTTTTTTATCTTGGCTATGCTATAGCTGAATTTTTCTGGTGAAAAAACTTTTCTCAAGTCTCTTTTCTCACATTGGACTAACGCTCTAAACTGAGATGCCATGAGATCTATTCTGAGATGAACGGGACCCTTCAGTGTCTAGCAGGTCTCCCTCCTGGACACAGGGTATTCCAGAGGTCGTGGTGGCACAGCCTCATCCAGTTCTTGCCCTTTTATACAACACCGCAGCACAAAAATCATTAATAAAAATGAAAGCTAATTGTGGAATGCATTTATAGCATTAACAACACTTAAAGCAAACTGTGGAATGCATTTTGTCTTTGCCTGTGAGATATTAACCATACACACAGGCACACAACTTTTGCCTCGGCATTCCTTGAGTTTTCTTTTTTTGTGTGGGGAGGAAATTGGAAAAGAGAAAAAACATTCCCATGGAAACTGCAACGTTCCTGATGAGAGACCACACAAAACCAGTCCCAGTGCTGCCCAGTTGCACTTGCATGTTCCACATTGGTTGTCAAAGCCTGTGAACTCCCAACAAAGAAGTTTCAAGGGCACAAATATCACTAAAATGAAATCCTAGACGTTTCATATGAGAAGCAGGCTACAGGGAGATGTTTCAGACTTGTTGCCCATACAGGAATAATAACAACACTACAAGGCAGGGAATCACAGTCACTTATGTGACATGGGAACGTAAATACATTTTTCAAGTACTGACACTGCAGTCATTCACGGTAATAAAAACCAGAAATCATTGTTTATTTGCTGGCAGAGAAGTTGTCAACTTGTTTATTTGCTGGCAAATGAGTTGCAACTTGCTTCTCATTTTAGGAGACCTTGTTGTTCTCTTCCCACTTTGTGTACATGAGCAAAGCTGGAGATTAGGAGCAATAGGTCAGGAGGAATAATTATTTCATAGCCTGTAAGGCTGATAGACTATTTATTTAACCACAGAAATATCTCTGAGCTTTCTAAAACTTTCCCATAATTGGATTAGCTATGCAGTATTTTTTTTTTACCTTCATAAAACATTAATGCTGTTAACATCTCATTTCTTATTTATTTTTTTTTTACTTTATTTTTCCAATTATTTCTGTTTCTACTGTATGCAAATCTGCTGGTATTTGTACTGCTTGAGAAGATTGCTTCAAATAGAAGGTGGCAGCTTTTGAAACATTAAACAATGATTAGACAGGCACTGGGCCAAAGGAGTGTGTCAGTGAGGAGCAGAGGAACAGTGCAGCAGCCGACACGGAGCTGTCTGAAGAGAACGGAGAGCACTTAGCAATTCCATCAAGGCTTTCCCTGCTGCCACAGGAAAACAACAATGATTCATGCTGCCATATTCTTTAGCATTCATCATGATTGTGAATGACTTATTGGAGAGTTCGCACTGCAGCGCAGACAAACCCTGTTAAACTTAATGAAAGGCAACTTTTCCTTTGAGTTGATACCAAAAATATCCCTGAGACAGCTTTGGAGTATCTACTACTGCTCCCAGATCATGGCTGAAAGGTAACTAATATGAAAAAAAAATAAAAATAAAATCATGGGTTTATTCACAAACTCCACTGCAAAATGCCTCAGCGATGTGGCAGGAGAATTCAGCCCCACACAGGTTCCCAGGCAGCGGCTGTCACCTCCCAGGCTGCCAGGAGAGCAGGATCTGCCCTGTCCTGGAGGGAACTGACTGCAGAGCTCACCCCAAACCTAACAGACTCTTGGACACTGGTGAAAGTCCCAAAGAACGCAAAGGATTTATATTTTTAGCACATAACCTGTATGTCCATCCACATGGACTCTCGCACAGCCAGCTTCTCACAGCAGAGCTCCACCAAGTGTTGTCACCAACACCTCTGGTTAAAGAGGCCCAAGGAAAACCAAACTTTTTTTTTTCCAAATAAACCAGGTGAGGAAAAACAAGCAGGAATTCTCACTTTCTCACAGCCTAACCTCTAAGCCCTCATTGTTCCCTTGTTAATTGCATCATCATACATGAAAATTTTAGCTTTTATTCACCTTCATCTTATTTTCCATAAAGTTTTAAACCCCAAAGCTTCCCAGGCTGCTCCTTGAAGCACACTGCTTTACAGAGGCTCCTTTTCCAGGGTGAAAGGAAGGAACACCATTTTAGTAACAGCCTCAGAAATTACCAGCAGTGAAGGAGTGAAGTTAAATAATTTAAAAACTGGCCATCGAATATACTTTGAGAACACTTTCAAAAAACTCAATGGCAAGCACATCTACAGAAAAGCAGGCCAGAAAGAAAAGCCAACATGAATTGATTTATTTTTTTAGAATTCACATATGCTTTGTTAAAATGTTCTGTACTTGACCTTCGGACTTACAGCAGGTTCCACAATGCCTTTTAAATATCTAGCAATGTCTGTAGATGTGCCTTTGTGTAGTGACCACAGAATAATCTGTAATTTATCCATATATTTTGCTAACTGATTTTTAGCATTTAGTGATACACTTGAACACTCTTAAACACTTCCTCAGGCAAAGCTCTTATCATATCTTGGACCCTTCAGCACATCACAAATTTTGAGGTTCTATCACAAAGAAATGGAAGTGTTTGAAATTATTGACTCTGGCAAGAAGTTTTACCACAACTTTAAGTTAAGAAGTCAACACTGATTTTATGGAAGTTATCTTTTTATTCATTCTTCTTTTTAAGAAAAGTATGCTTGGGTTGAGAAGAAAAGGTAAATTTTAATGAAGTTCATTTAAAAGGCAATTTCTCTTTCTTAACTTTCTGTAGGAAAAAATCCTTTAACTCCTTTGTCTGACACTACAGACTATTTTCCCCACACCCTGTCAAACTCTTTCAATTATAAGTGCCATGCTTTTGATAAGGAAAGAGAAAGAAATCCTTTAAGAAGTCATTCAGGCTCATAAGAGCTTACATTAGTAGAATATTTCAAATACAATTTCTATTGAAAATGTCATGGGAAAGGATGTCAAAAGGAAATAATCGGATCAAACCAGAGTATCTTACTGACATCAACAGATATTGGCACTTTTCTCATGAGCTCCAGATGAATGTTTGTCTCTGCACCCAATCCATACATGTGGCTGCTACTTGAATTTAGTGACATGTGCTTGAGAACACGATCAACAGAAACCATTCAAGCATTTCCGAAGGCCAAATAATCTGACAAATGTGAGACGGGGGAAAAATGAGGACAGAAGAAGGTTTTTCAATCCAGCAATTTCTCAGAGATCTCTAGAGATTCATTTTCAGGCTAAAATCACAGTGGTGGTGCTGAGAAGTGCACCAAGGCAGCATTTGTGTGCTGGCATCCTCACAGTCTGGATGCCACCAGCCCAGAGCACTCCCAAAGCACACAGGGAATTCCTCATTACTTCCAGAAGAGCTTAAACCATGCCTCTCCTCGGTGCGTGTGCCTGCAGCCTCTAAGTGAGCTCACACATAGCTTCTGGGTCACACCTGGCACAGGTAATGCTATTTTCTATAAGGTGACCCAAATCATTCCTCCAGAATACCCCGAAGTGCCAGTATGCAGCTATTTATCGTCACCCCAAAACTGGAACTGTGATTTATTCATGTGTTTCAAGCTCTGCTATGGGTAGTAACAGGAGAGCAGATATGAGGGTGCTCACACCGAGGTAACTCTGTGTCATGAGAGAGTGGCAGGACAGGCATGGGGATGAGGGACAAGAGCATCCTGACTGTGCACTGCACTGCTGGGCACTCAGGGGACACAGCAGATGTGGAACAGACACAGAGTATGAACTGTCACATTGGGATCCAAGGTAAAACAGAGCCCCATGGAAAAAGGCCAGTCCTCTTGATGCCTTCAGATTCAGCTTTTATATTTTTCAGATCCTGCACTGCTTTAGTGTGGAACTCTCAAACTCCACGCAGGCTCTGAGCTCCTGTTCTCCCATCCTGCTCAGACACAACAAATCCTCTCCAGGCTGCACTCAAGGACACCTCGTTGTTCCAGGCCCTGAAATATGGAAACTGAGCCTCTAAAAGTGGGGACAGACTTGGGGTCAATTCCATCATCACCTGAAATTGTAATTGGAGAATTAACCTTGATATGTAAATTGATCAAAACTTATAAAAGTATAAAAAACTCATGACCAGTTGTCCGTCTTGGGTGTGGCCTCTCCCAGAGAGAGCTTTTGGCTACCCGAGGTGTGCCTATTGAAGGCCTTTCAATAAATACCCATTTTATACTCTTAATCTTGTCTGGCCTCTGTTCTAGGGAGCCTCTGATCAGGTACCACTTTTAGACTTGGTGTGCTGGGAAAAGGCCAGTCCCCTGAGGCTGGGTGTGCTGGGAAAAGGCCAGTCCCCTGAGGCTGGGTGTGCTGCATCTGACCAGGCACAGGTATTTATCAGACTGCAACACTGCAAGTGGATCAGGACCGAACAACCTAAATTACCTCATGGATAGAATGAAAGATAAGATTCACACATTTACTCCTGGCCACTGCTGGCTAGGGAAGATTCAATTCACAGCATTATCTGAATGCTCGAGTCATGAAGTTGGATGTCTGGAGACTGCACTAAAAGCTCTGCCCTGCACAGCTGCCCCCTGATGTGGACAGAGGCTCTGCTATCAGCTGCCACACACACTGAAATGCTGCCTTTGCAGCCCTACCAACAGCCTGAATCATGGTGTCTTGCAGATGATTAAAATAAGCAACTGCTCTTCTGAAAAGCCACTTTGTCCCTGCCAGCACCTTCTGAGCACACAGAGCTGCCACAGAGGCAATGGCCCAACGGCACGGAACTCTGCACGCTGCCCAGAAAGGAGGGCTCAGGACATTTCACAGGAGTTACAAAGAATGGAGAATAGGACAGTTCTCAGTGTAAAAAAATCCATGCTGGTTACCAAACAGCTTTCACACAACTGTAATGACAGGCCACAAACCCCAGAGCGTGGCCTCCAGCAAGGGAAGCTACCCCTGCCCCTTGTGTGATGGAATGCGAGTCACTGAGGCTGGTGGAATATGGCGTTCAGGCAAGGGGGAGTTAGAAAAGCATCCTATGTAATTATTCTTAAAAGACAGCAAAAAGAGAATAGAAAAAACACATATGAAAAGGAGGCATCGGAGAGAAAAAGGAATAAAATGGGAAATGATAAAAATATGCAAAATAAAAAAGGAACAGACGATTACTGGGGTGTGGAGGAAGGCAGGGGGGGATGATTCAGGCAGGAGTTTAATTACTGTGCCTAAAAGCAAGAGAAAGCTGAATGGTGAGATGTGGAAAATGGAGGAATGCAGTTTGTGAGAAAGTGCAGCAAATACTGGGATGGAGGAGATGATGAGAGGCGCAGGTACCCTGGCATTTGATAGCACGCAAAATGGAGAGCCCAGCTGAAGGACACAAGCTCACAAAGAAGGGTGAGTTGTACGGAATGGGGTGAGGAAGGGAGCATTCAAAAAGGGCAGACTGCCAGGGGAGGAGGAGTCCACAAGGAAATTGACTGAGAGAATAAAGACCAAGGAACTAAACCATCCCTGGATGAAAAGAAGAATGAATGAACACGGGACAAGAAAAAGGTGTGAAGAGTGATAAATCAAAAAAAAAGAAAAAAGTACTAAGAATAATTGGGACAAATGGCCTTATTCATCAGCAGTGTCCTCCTCTTCTCTGCTGCTCACTTCATTTGGATATCCTACTCCACAACCTCTCCCCTTTAAAGCAGGAATCAAATCCACTGTCACAAGGACTGACAAGTAGGAGTAGAGAACACTGCAGCCACTGTAGAACATCATCTTCAGGACCCAGTGTCCTCATAAAAACCTCACAGTCTGTTCCCATTAGTGGTTCATCATTTTTTCCAGTAGATCTGAGCTGCATGGCCAGGCCACTCTCACCCCTGAATAAGAAGAACACCATGCTCTACCTTCTGCTGGCGGCTGGAGCAGATGGCCACAGGATGAGGGTTTGCCTCCGGTTATTTCCTTCTTCCTTCCCCTTTCCAGCTGCCCCCCCGCCCCTGGAGCTGGCAGCTCACTGCAGCCCCAGCAGCAGCACACACCACGGAGCAGCAAACTGGGCTCAGAGAATTGCCTCCACCACCTCAAGCTGCAGCGCTAAACGTTGCTGAAGTAAAACCAGAACTGGTAACAACAGCCAGCATTGTTCTCACACCCACAGTGGGAACAGGTTACCTGGTCTGTACATAAATCTGTGCTCTTTAGCATCTGATTCCTCCCCAGCACTGCCTTTTCACATCAATCCCTGCCAACCCTTGTGTAAAGGCTGTGCAATAATGATTTCAGCATCCACACCTTGACCTAATGCAGAGAATCAAGCCAGGCAGACAAAGCAATGCCTTCCCGACGCAAAAACCACAGCCCAAAAGTGAATGCAGGCTTGGATTAAGCTTGGCTATAACCACAGCCCAAAAGTGAATGCAGGCTTGGATTAAGCTTGGCTATAACCACAGCTCAAAAGTGAATGCAGGCTTGGATAAAGCTTGGCTATAACCACAGTTCAAAAGTGAAGCAGGCTTGAATTAAGCTTGGCTATTTCCTCACTTTCGGGTGTTTCTATTTGTCTTGGAATTGTCCTGAAATTCAGCAAAGGGAAGAACAAGAACCCAAACAGAGAGAGAGAGCAAGGCAGGTTTTTCCTAGGAGATGGCTATTAATAGGTTTTTCACAGGTGTATGAGCTACAAGTAACCCATCTTCAAATTATGCTGTGCTATGAAATCTGGCATGCATTTGAATGGCAGTATTGAGGTTTATTCATCACTGCTTTTGTGAAGAAAAAAAAATAAAAATCAGACAATCTTCTATTCCCAAATATCCCTTAAGAATCACCAAAGAAATATACCTTTTTAATGAAAAGCTCTGGATGCTTTTTGAAGTTTCTTTTCAGTCAGTGTTTTGAGGACAATGTTGGACAATCTCTCACAGGTGATACACTTGCACCTGACCCACTTTCTACCAGTCTGTGCTAATTCTCAACACTGCAAGACATAAAATTCACATCCTGTGATATCCAGCACTATTACTGCACTTCAATAGCTGTATTCATGGAAATCTCCAGACAAAATGAGAATCATTACACTGAAGATGTAGGAACATTTCATTCATAAGTAATGCTTCAAGGAAAAGGAAGAAACCTTGCAAAATCTGAGCCTCTGCTGCAATATTATTAACTGTAATGTGAAAAAGAAATGTCAGAGAGGATGACAATTACTGCTATAGCATTAAATTTTCCAAGGCATACTCTGCACACAGTAATGCCCACGGCTTCCCCATGAAGCTGAACTCCTTGTGGCTCATGACGAGATTTTTTAGAGATTTCAAATCATCTGAAAATACCTTCAAGAGGTACTTTGTAATGCAGTGGTGCTCAAAAGCCAAGCCAGGGCTCCAGTGGCACCGAAGGCCACCACCCTGTCCCTAGAGGGCAGGATGCAACAACCCAGGTAGCAAATAAACCACAATGCCAGCAGTCTCCAGCTCAGGCAACACTTCTTCTAAAGATATTTCTGAGGGCTGATTAACCACCAGCAGTCATGGTGTGGTCAAATTTTTAAAGCCTCTTCTCTGAAAATAAAAAATAAAATTCTGCTGCTTCTGAAGGCAAAAATAAAGAAATTATTATATTGCCAAACTGTAAACCTATGTGTCCATGATCTCTGCAAAGCAAAGAGCACTCATGAGAAGAATGGGAAAGGTCCTGATCTGACACTCAGAACTACAATAAAACATCTGAAATCTGTGCAGTTGCTTAGTCACCAACATAAGACACAAACGAACGACTCTGATACTTGTTTAAATACACTTTTGTTCTCATTGTGCAGCACACAGGCAATCACTGAGATGTACCTTCTTTATCCTTCAATTAAATTGAATTTTAGTACTAATGTACCTAAGAGCATGTATGAAACAATTCAGAGCAACCTTCATCAGAATTCCACCAGCAAATATGGTCTGGTGAAATACACACATTAAGCCATGCAAACGGCTTTAGAATATAAAGGATCAAAGTTTTAGGACCTGCAAAATCTATTTTCTGCTTTTAAACGGCACACACTGGCACTTTCACAGTTTCCTAACTCCAAACATTTCTTTTAAAAAAGGGAAACTTCACAAAGGGATTAACTGAGGTCTCCGGAAACATAATTGGGAACTTGAAAAAGTGCACTGAGGTTTGGAGAAAGTCATAGATAATTTGCTTGACATACCTTGAAGTACATGAAATAAAATACTAGAGCACATATTGTTCAAGACAAATGCACAGACTTTGGCCTTGCACTTGAATTAATGGTTTCTCAAATCAGCCTTCTGGAATTTAAAAAAATAAAATCTTGTTCTTCCACTGCTCTTTTCCACAGGTCTACAGAAATTTGGGATTCATTAAAATGTGCCCGTCTGACTCTGCCAGATCTCTGGTGTCACTCTATTTTTAGTCACCTCCTACAGTGTGATGTTTCCTGCCTGTGAAATCCATGGCTGGGGCATCACAGAAAGAAATCTTGCATCGAGTTAGAGAAGCTGCCATCCCTGGCAAAAGCCTGAGAGCAAAAATACCACTTGTAATTAGGATTCTGACAGATCCCTGTGAGAAGCAGAGGCTGGAGCCCACTGCAAGCACAACCCAAGTGTTTGCCCCCTCAGGTGACATTACAGGGAAAGCCAGAACAACCCACTTATCTTACAAGCAGCACCACTTGCAAGCAAAAGAGCTACTAACAAAAACACAGAATGACACTAAATATAAAGGATTCATCTCAGCAATGCTAGAAGGGAGGGAAAATAGAATGGAAAATAGAATATTGTAAAAGGAAAAGTAAGTTTTAAAATAAATATTTCAAGATTTAAACTAATAGTAGGAAAGCCCATAAATCATCTCTACAATCGCTCCCATTCCAAACATCCATCTGCTCCAAATATATGCCTATTACCAGGTCTTCAGCATACATTATGGGATAAAGAGGGCTGTAGAAATCTAATTTATTACTGCAGGGAAGCGATGCCAGAGAAGGGGTTAGAGGAGTAGCATAAAATCCTGTAGAGAGTTGGATTTTTCTGTGAGACTAACTATAGCTCTGCCCAGTGTGATTTTGTATAAAATGACATGTAACACCGAGCCAAGGCAGCAAACCAAAGGTTACCTTCCTCTCAATTTCTGTCTCCCTGCTTGGGGCCAGGAACCCAAGGATTTAAGGCACTGGAGGGTAAGAAAGGCAAGCCTGAATAAAAGGCACAGGAAATCATAAAAATATTATACAGTACAGTAACGATACTGGTACTAGCAAAAAATGCAGCTGGACAGGTTTTCCTGAAAGATAAAGTTCCTGTGATTTCTTGTCTATTTCAGGTATGAAATAATGAAAAAGAATAATTTTGCCAAGGCTGTAGAGCACAGTGCAAGGAGTGTTTGTCAGGGAGCTCGTCACAGGGATGACAGGCTCTCACTGATGTTTCTGACACTGCTCTGCAATGTGCCCGCTGCAATAACTGCCTGCAGATCATACAAGCTCACACTCAAACTCTGGAAGCCACTTTTTTCCACCAGACACTTTCTCTTCTTTTATGTCTATTCTGTGGCCAGTTAATTCATGCCCAGAGACCTCAGGGCCTGCAGCAATAACAGCCACTCAGATTCTTTCAGTTCCTGTTTGAAAGGTGCAGGAATGAATTCTCACACACACAAACTGCAGAGCCCAAGTGGTCAAAGCTGTATTTCAGTGCTGTGTTCTTTCCTACCAAACTTCCAGGTTTTACACAAGGGAGAGGACAGAACTTTAGGCCTACACCAAGCTGTTGAGTTTTGTGTGTGTTTTAAAGAGTCAGGATTGCACTTTTTCCTTCACTCATAGTCAGCAGAAGAGGAGATGATGACATGCGTAGCCTGGAGTGGGGAACTTATTTACTTGCTCCCAATAAGTTTCTTCTCTGTACAAATCTGAGATACATTTGTGATCAGCAGCAAGTCACAGGATTTAGCTAGAGGGATACAGCCAGATAACAGCAGTCATGATGACAAGGATAAGAGACGCCCTTTGTTCAGCATTTTCCCTCAACAGGATAAATTCAGATTCCCCTTGTATTTTAGCAGCTGAGAATTAACTCCCCCCAGCACAGCAGAATTTTTCTTTAAGTTCAGCATTCTGTGCTTATTAAAATTTCATTACTAAAGTTGCTAGAAAAGAAGACTTGTAAATAGTGCCCAGCACGGCCTCACTGACAAACACCCTGGCACAGCACTGAGCCATCAGAGACGGGCAGTGAAACCCTTCAGATCACGGAGAGCAAAATCAGAGTACAGACAGCAGAGAAGCAGCAAGGCAAATGGTGCTAACAAGGAGAGGAGAACTGGAAATCTAAAGGAGATTCTAACACTGAAAGACATTTTATACAAAACAGAGGGTGCACCTGTGGAATCATACAATGGAAATAGGAGAAGCACAGAAACCATATGAGCTTGAAAACACTCTGAAGTATTAAGAGTAAAATTTGCGAGGTCTTAGGCCTCTAATCTACTGTTACATTCAAAATTCTGCCTCCCAGACACCTTTTGTACAGACTGTTAAACATACCCCACTTGTACAGAGC
Source organism: Pomatostomus ruficeps (assembly GCA_013400735.1). Taxonomy (NCBI): domain Eukaryota; kingdom Metazoa; phylum Chordata; class Aves; order Passeriformes; family Timaliidae; genus Pomatostomus; species Pomatostomus ruficeps. The sequence continues at coordinate 57,728 of VYZT01026437.1, forward strand.
TCAAGACAGCCCAGCAAGAGCATTGGATGAAGACAGGAGAAAACACACCGAGAACATTTGAAACGCCAATGGGATGAGCAAGAGGCAGAATTCCAAGTTTCTCATGCACAGGGCAGGGAGGGGGAAGCAGCAAACCCTTACCGTTGTTACTGTTGTCATCGACCAGGATGATCTCCTTGAGGAGGTGCGCGGGTGTGCGGTTGATGGCCGAGTGGATGGAACGCAGGATCACCGAGAGCGCCTCGTTAACGAAGATGAACACGATGCTGACCTGGGGGAGGCTGTCGGGAAACGTGAGGTTCCTGCACCTGAAGGCAAAGGGTGAAGAAAAGCACAGATGTAAAGGGCTGGAAGCCACAACGCAAACAAAAGCTGTTTCAGAGAAATCCACACCAGTTGTCAGAACACATCAAAAGAGACAGCTCCAGAGAATATCCTGCTACTAAAGTTAGGGCACAGGGTGCAGCCAGAAAATGCACCTACAACAGGGGAAAACCCACCTGTAAGCTCAGGCATGGGGTTTAACCACAAAGGGGAATATTCTCATAACTTGGTGAATTTTTCCTTCCTTTTTCGAAAATAGATATTTCAGCCACATTCCAACTTGCTTATGGAAACAGCAGTGTGGAAGTGCTGCCCACAACTTTAAAGATCCTTAGTGTTTTATTGGGTTTTTTTTTCACCTCCTTCATTCCAAAAAGGATTCAAATCTTTCAATTATATGAGTAGAATGCTCTTTTACCACTTTACTTTTTTAAACTGTCAGCAAAATATTTGCTTTTTCGATAAAGCCATGACTTAACTAAGTAAAAGGAATTAAGTACTTTTCTCTGCAACTTTTAGTATGCGAGGTTTCTGAACAACACTTAATTCTACCTTTTTCTCAGATCTGAAACTATTTACTAGGATGAAATTGGGCCCCAGGCTGACTCAGGCAGCATTTTTAGATAGACTCTGTATATGGAAATGATTAATGTTAATGCTTTTCTCCACCTCCTGACAACCTGGAGAAGCTATCTCCTCTCCAGCTGCCAGGGATCACTACATCCAGGACCTCCTGAAAACTGTGGAGAGCATAACTTACAGCCAATGTTCTGCATACAAAAAGCATGGATGGATTCAGAATTTTTACATCATGCTTGAATATGATTCCTTAACTAAATCAGTTCTTCAGTTCAAAGAGAAAAATTCTTTTTGGATTTTGTATCTTAATTTGAGTAGCAAATAAATACAGAGAAGTATCACAAAAACATTCCTCTTCATGTGCTGGATGTTGTATAAAAATTAAGTTCGATCAAGATGATTAATTTACTTCTGTGTTTTTACAGGTTCTGAAAAAAGTCAGTGCATAGGACACATGACAGCCAAACCTACTGAGATACACATAATATTCATAATTCAGCTGGTCAACCAATTTTCTCAATTCAGTCATTGTTTTGAAATTGATGGAAATCACATTAAAGAAGCTATTTAATATGTTAGGTACTTTTCTCTCTGTCACCTGCAAAAGAATTAGAAAGACATAGAAAACAGAAAAGCACAGTCTGGAAAAAGTAGCAACAGTCGAGTCTTAGAAAGTGTACACTGTATTTTTTAATAACCTGGTTCATACACCTTTTACAAGCAAATATGAAACCTCGTCACAGAGATCCAAAGCTTTTTGTTCCATGGCATCAATACCAGAGGGAAATAATTAAAATGGTGTTTGGACTGACTGATTTCCCCTTGTGGCTTGATCTTTTGCCACATCACAAATCAGAACTTTCTTTCCAAAGTAAGTTTGTATTTCCACTGGTGTGTTAATCCTCTGTTCGTTGGTAAGAGAGCTCTCAGCAGCAGAATGAAAAGTTGTGTTTAAAGCTTTCAGAAGCAGATTTTATGCAAAATAAAGCACTATGGTAAGAGGCAAAGAGAGCTGCCTTTTCTTCTAGAAGACACCTAGTGCAAGGCAGCACTGCTCTTCTCTTTTAGCCAGGAGTCCAGGAGTTAAAACCTTCAGCCAGGACAGAGGGAGCAGGGGTTCAATCTTCTCTGATCTCCCCAGAGAGCCAACTACCAGCCAGCTTGCTGTGATTATTTTCAGTCCCCTTTTTCAGGGTCATTCCACTTTCTGTGGAGCAATTAAACCAGGCTGGAGTGATACCAACTCTCTCTAACCTCGTGTTTAGGGTAAATCCCTTGGAGGAAGAGTCTGCAGCACTGACCTGTTCAAATGGATGTTCATGCATTTTAAACCCTAAACACTTCACTCTTCACAGCTTTGTCCAATCTTCTAGATTATAACACCACACAAACTCTTGTGATCACTTTTTTCTTTCTTTTGCAAGCTAGTAATTTTTTATTTTTTTTGTTTTACTAGTGACACTTTGGCTGAAGAAATAATCAGAAATATCTGATTCAGGCTCTCTGAAATAATTCAGAGAGCCTGCAAGCCAGGTGTCAGGGCAGTTTACTGGGATACCCCACCGCCACAGGATGGATGAAGTGGGAATGGGCCTCAGGAACTCATCCTGTCCAAGCCCTTGCTCAAGAGGTGTCCCCCAGAGCCAGCTGCCCCAGGAGCAGCGTTTTCCCGCCCCATACAGGCTTAGGATGGCTCCAGTGCTGGAGACTCTGCAATCTGGGCTTCAGTTTGTGCCCACTATCACTGGGCAGCACCGACAGGAGCCTGGCTCTGTCCCCCTTGCAGCCCCCTTCAGATATTTCCCTCGATGACCTCCCCTGCAAGCTTCCTCTTCTCCAGCTACACAGCCCTAACTCCACACACCCATGTTGGGTTTCAGAATTTCCTAAGGAGTAAAGACAGTTTCCACAGCTGCCTCCTGTACCCCGGAGTGAGTATTTTAACCTCTTGTCCTGGGGTGATTTTATGCTCTCTATTTCCCTATCGGCTGCTTATGCCCAGGAATGGGTCCTGTAACCTTGAGCTGGCAGGGAGAAGTAGCCAGGGAAAGGTGCTGGCATGGTTTGTTTTTATCTCTTTGAGATAAGGCGCAAGTTTTTTTGGTTTTTTTCCTCTTTTTTTTTTTTCCCCACTAGTCTGTCTGGCTGTGAGTTAGGATGAAGGGTTTTTTTCCCTTTGTGCTGGGATTGCAGATTTTTTTTTTGGGGGCGGGGGGGAGGTGTGCCTCTTTTTGGACTGTTCAGCTTGTTTTTTCCCATCCGGAAAATCGGGCCATCTCTCGGGAGACAATCAGCGGGACCCTCACCAGGAGCTGCTGGACCCCCCGGCCCAGCCAGGCGGAACATCTGGGAGGAGCTGAACCAGAGAAAGGAGAGACTCTAAAATCCCCCATCTTTCTCCAGAGCAGAGAAGGTTTACTGTCTAATATTATTCATTTTTTTTTTCTCTTTTCCTTGTGCCTGCATGCACCTTGCTTGTTAAATAAACAGGGGTTTTTTTCACTTTCCCCAAAGAAGATTTTCTTTTTGAACCTTGGCTGAGGGGAGGGGCTGAAATTCTGCCTTTTAGAGAAGACACCCTTTGGGGGTCTCCTCCTAAATTTGTCTCAAACCAGGACACCTCTGAAACTGTTCATTAAAGAAAGATCACCTTCTGTGGCGAGCAATCTTTCAAAGTCCTGCCCAGATGACTGAGGAGTTGAAAGAGGCATAAATTTACTTGGGCTGAGCACTGTCAAACCTGAGGCGAACCCTTGGCAAATGTGAGATTTAGGGGCCACCAGGTCCAAGTGGCATCTGACGAAAGGATTTTCAATGTGCGTATTTCAGGCTCAAGGTGGCTGGGAGGCCTCTGTACTTATAATCATGTTAGAATTCTTCACTATTAACACTCTCGTTTTTCAAAAAGATGCTAAAACCATTACAGATCTTGCAGAACACGCCTGTTCATGGCAAATGGTGTGTGTGCATCCCAGTTTTGAAAATCTGGCTTCAAAGAGACTATGAACTAGTTAACAGGCCTAAATCTACTGAAATAATCTTCAGTATTACCCTTTAAAGAACCTACAGTGCCTGTTATTTCAGTGATGTGCTTGCAGCCAAAATGAAAAGAAATAAAATGGTCCAGCAAACAAATCTACAGCCAATCTATCTTTTAGCTGTCTACCTCAGGCACGGTAATATTTGTGATCCCCAGCCATAAAAATGTATAAAGAAGATAAAATGAAACTCTAGCAAAACTGGTAAGATATGGCACTTATTAGATTAAGAAAAACAGAGGGATTTTTGAAAATACTTCGAATGGCAATAAAAATATACTGAAAACAGTTGAAAGAAGTTGCTTCCTTACATACTGGTGGTTTTTTCTCCTCTGTCAATTAAGCTAAGCTTGAGATAAATGTAAAATATACTACTGCAAGAAACTAGTGACAAATTATATTCCAAAAATGTTCTAGATGACAAAACCAGCCCCCAATACACTGCTGCCCTGCCTCAAAGCCATGCATTAAGTGAAATGCTCAAACAAAATTTCTGCTTCTGATGAGTCTTCCATCCATTTAAAAGAAACTATTTGTATTGTTTTTCCTACCTGCATTCATTTACATCTTACATATTTTCAATTTTTATCACTCTGGACAAAATTGCTGGCAACTTGTACAGAGAAGAGCAAAGCTTTTAATGCTGTGAATGCTGTTTGATTCCCTTTCTGTACCACCATACCTTAAAAGATAACTACAAATGACACAAGAGACTAGAATTAGACTCCCATTGTGTCTAATTTCTTTAGTCTTTTCAAAAAGACTCATTTTCAATGAGGGTATGTTCCTAAATTCTAAATTGAGTTCATGTTTTCTTTTTTTTTCCCGTTCGGACTCATTCATTATCTTTACTTCCAGCTCACATTCACTTACTTTTCAAAGTGTGCAGTTTTTAAAAAATGTTTTTCGTATCAGCTGATGACAACAGAATTTACCTATCTTCTTTTTTATTTAAACAAATCAGAAGGAACCCAGATCCTGCAGAGAATGTAGAGCACTTGTGCATTTCCACAAGTGTGTTTGTCATCACCTTTACGCCAAGTTTTCCAAGGGATAAAATTCCATAATGATAGGGATGAACAAAAAGCTACAGAGAGAGAGAGGAGGTGTGTATATGTGTCTAAAATATGCTTGAAGCGGGGAGAGGAGAGGAAATTGTTCGGATGGGCATCTCAGCTCCATCGGGCCCGGAGGACGGTGCGGTCATGTGGCAACCCCAGCGCGCAGGTGTCACCGGCAGCTCCTGCCCCAAACCCACGGATCCCAAACAGGAGGCTGCCCCAAACCCACGGATCCACCAGGCACACGCAGAACTGCAGTGCAACCACTCAAATTCAAATATTCATCCCAAATTCAGCCGCTCAAAGCTGAGAAATTACCACGAGCAACCCACTCGGCTCAATTACAGTAGGCTAATAATGCTCAAGTAGCCGTTGTCATGGTTACCAGAAATTTAGAGAAACTCCTGGTGTTCTATTTCAGGCACAACTCTGGTAAATGGAGGGCAGCCTACATTAGGAAGCTTCTTTTAAATATTTGTCCACCAGACAACTGTATTCCTCTATGCATTGTGGTAATTCCATTTAGTCAGTCGCATTAAAATTAGCTTAGCATAACTCTGCAGTAAAAACAGCAAAACAAAAATGATCTCCTGTATTAATAACGTATCTCTGAGACCTTCTAGAAATATGCACATAAATTACGAACACAAATTATTTTCTGCAAACTTTGAAAACCTTTCACCAAGAGTATCACAGCCAACAATGGCAAAACCCCATGTTTTTGTTTAAAAAAATTATAGCATATATTCCACTCTTTTTTTAACACAAGATGCAATAAGCATATTACTAAAACATTTGGGGTTAAAGTGTTGTTTTAAGAACATACGTGGGAGTGAACTTTGTTCCAACAAAGTAAGAATTTCTCGGAAGCACAAGTAGAAGCAGAACTGTACTTTCTTCAAAAAGTGGTAACATTCTGTCCACAGCCAGAATGCCAAACAGAAGTTCAAAATACATGGCAGTAAAAAAAATCCCCTTCTGGCATAAATGAAATAAATAGCACTAAAACTCTGGCAAAAGAACAGAGCATTGTAAGAACTTCAGCACAACCATTTATGTATTTATGTTTATAATTTCATTTTGTGATCATACCTCATTTTTCCTTTTGCTATTAGCAGTATTTTAGGTGCTAACCAACCTATGCTAACAAGGTTGGCATTGAACAGAATATAAAAAGGCCTTTTTTTCCTGTACAAGTGTACATCCTCATTAACTTGGGTTATGACAGCAGCCTGAAGACTGCAGCAGGTTTGGTATCACTGCCAGTGACACTGAACATTTCTAGAGCAGCCGTTTGAGGTGGTTCATCCCGACAGGAAAAAAACTGAGCCTCAGCTCAGAACCCCCGAGCATGGCTTCCCAGGCAGCACACACTGTGCTGGGAGGCACTCTGAAGGCAGAGGTGAGGGAGGAAAAAGAAGAAACAAAGGTAGAGAGACGAGTTAAAGAGAGCATGAAATATGCCAGAATTAATCATTAGGTATTTAACAAGAATGCTGAATACTTTGGTAAATTTAAGACTTCTGTCCAAAACAATACACACCAGGGTTTTGTGGTCTTTTTAGATTACTCCCTTGGAACATCAAATACAACAAGCAATATTAATGCTCTCTCTTACCAGTGGCAACAAGAGAACCTGGTCAGAAATTAAAGTGGAGCTGGATCCATCACTAAAATAAACGCAGCAGAACAGAAGTGTTTCCCAGGGACAGGTGGAAGCAAACGTTTATGGAATGCAAGTCTGTAGGAGCTGGCTTTTGGGGAGAAGCAGAGCTAACATACAAATGCCCAGCCTGGACCTCACAATTTGAAATCATGTATTTTTCTTACATCAGTTTAAATAAAGGAAAGACTTTACAGAATTCTGATGCGTGCTGCACCCAGGATTGTGTTTACCACCACGACACTGATGGGCATTTTGGGAAGGAGACATAAACAACTTTTGTCCCAAACCACATCCCTCTCCTCAACCAGCCAGTGCTTGATTTTTCTTTCCTGTAGTCACATCTGCATTCAGGGGACCTCCTACCTGCTCTGTTTGTGCCCACTTTATCACAAACCTAATTTTGCTGTCTTCAAGGCTTCTACCATTGTCCCTTGCCACACAGAGCCTGTATGTAACATGGTGTGGGAATGGTGAATTGTTTGAAAGAAAAAGTGCCTACAAAAGAGCCAGAGCCCTTCTCTGCACAGGAAACAGGGGCTCTCCCCTGCACTTGTCTAGGCCAGAGCACTGGCTCGGCCAGGAGAAGGGCAAACCTGCTGCAAGCCATGTGCTCTACCATGCCATCTGACAACCTCCAAAGAATTAAAACATCTGAGCTTTAAATGCTTCTTTTGCCTTCCCCCCTTCCTGCCTTTGCTTCTTTGCTTCCTTCCACTCAGTTACACTGACTGAAAAGGTTTTACATCTCCTGGCCAGGCTTCTCCCCATCAGACAGTCTGTTCAGCGGCAAAACTCTGAAACAGTTCCTCTGCTGGGGTCTGCTGCAAACCTTCCTTCCCACCACACCTCCCTCTCTATCACATAAGCAAAGAATGTTACCTCCCTCTCCCATGGGTGCTTCGGCACCATGCATCAGGCAACAGAAATTTACAAGCCAACAAAGTAGAATCCTAAGTGCATCCACTCAAAAGGAGTTTGGCAGACAGCTTCAGGACCCCTAACCAGCCTAACTTGTTATAATGAATTTCTGCATGAGCTTGTTTCAATCACATTTCATTCATAAAAAGCTTTGTGGGTGCTGCCTGCCCTGCTAAAAGTAATGAGCACAACAGAATTATAACTACAACGGAACTATTATCCTTTTGCACGCAGCAAGGGCTGCATTGCCTTCCTCAGTGCTTCCAAGCTCATTAGAGCCAGAAGCTGATGTAGAAAAGTTTCAGGCTAACAGATGCACAGAAGGGCGATAAACAGCAGAGCACCCAATTTCAGCAGCACAGAATCCACAAAGGCCCTGGCAGAGACAGTGTAAGCAATGCTCCACAATAAAGCCTGCACCGTCTACTGAGCACTGCAAAAACTGAGCTCACATCAGGGTGTGATGATTCCTTCAGGAGGCTCGAGTATCCAGGGCAGTTAATCTCTTATTTACTTGTACGAGATTATTTTGGACTGTGCTGGGCACACCCTGTGCTAGCACAAATGTTCACAGTGAAAAGGAACCAAATTAAGAGAACGGGACATGAGGCTTGTGGCTGTACAGAGGGTCAGAAATCCCTCTGCAGCACCGAAAGCACGAGAAGGTCCCTCGAAAAGGGGTGACAACAGCCACAGCCTTACCCAGCTGTGCTCTGCTGGATATTTCCATCTTACTGACCGTGATCTCTTTCTAGAGAGGCCAGAGTTCAGAGGCTTGGGCAGAGTGTGCTGCCCTCATTACTAAATGTGGTCTATTGCCTCTTCATGCCACCCACGCTGGAGAATGGGGCAAGGCTGGATTTTTGCCCTCTCCTCCATACGTGTTCTGGCTCAGCAATCTCTAATTGTCCTCTGCTTTTGTCCTGGCATTCAAAGTTGACAATATCAACCCTAGAAAATACTGCATGCTATAATTTGGTGTTACTACACACGTGGAATGGCCTTTCTCACTGCAGAACCTCGTGAAGACATGCTGAGCTCCCCTGCTGAGATATGCTGATGTGAGTTCTCAGAGCACTGCAGGCAGAAAGGTCAAAGCTGAGTCACACCACGAGGATATAAAAGGGGCTACGAACATCACACTCCTGGCAGATCACTTAATTCCCCTGGTCTCAGCTGGGGCTAACCATGTCTGAATTACCTCAGATTTCAGTTACAATTATTGGTGTCTTCCCAAATTTCTGTACTTCACACGACAGGTTCTGAATGCAGGTGACAGACCACCACTGAGCCCAGACAGAACCAGGTGAGCTCCACTCCTTCATCGACCACCCACAAACCTTGGCTGGGATTCCACTGCCATGCTGACTCTTGCAGAATCACTGCTAAATCCAGGCTGAGGAGCTTGGTTAGACCTTGTCTAACTCTCTCCAGAGCTATGGTGGTGCCTCTGTTACGTCTGTGCTTTCGTGCACTTCCAGTGAGAACAGAAACACCACAACTGACTGAGGCCCAGCAAAGCTGACTAACTCCATCCCCACACCACTTGCTGCAGGCTGTCTTCACACCAAGCTGCCCTTGGCTTTCAGCCTGCACTGCTCGAGCCCACTACCTGCCCAAGGATCATTTAAATGAAGGTCGACAGACTCAGGAAGTGACATATGCACTTGGCTTAAAAACCAGGTGCTAGAAATCCCAGCGATTGATGATTACACTGGAAACATACTCTCACAGGGTAGATTTTTTTTTTTTCCCCCCCACAACATTCATGCACGTGCTCTTATACAAATGAGAATTCCTTTTTCAACAACAGGACTTCCAGAACACCTGCAGCTCTGCGCTCCGCAGGGAGCTGTGATTGCAGCAAACAGTTTGTGTGCTGCTGACAGACACCACACTTCATTTCCTTCGGGATCAGAACTTCCACATTCCCATGCCACAGTCCTTTCTTGCTCCCCAGCCATATGGGGTGCGGGGAATCTGCCTGAGCTACCATTTCTAAGCCATTGTTTTGTATGTATGTGTCCCTAAACACACTGTGTTCCAGAAGACAGTCAGCAAAGGATCAGAACTTTCACAGGAATCAGGATCATGATTCATTTCTAACTGGAGTTTCTTTTAAAATCCTAACCTTAATTCATTTTCTCCATCTTTTTAATTTTTGAAACAGTTATAAAAAATTTATATTTAAATCATTCAGAAGAGTAATTTCAAAAGAGCTATGAGAACAGAAACATTTCTATCACTGATGTCTAGTTAAAAAGGTTTCTTTGTCATCTGGATTAGTTTACAATTAAAAAACAAAAAAGATACTGTCCCTACAGGCACTGCTAAATTGATTTAACCAAAACACAAATACAATTGCTTGGTCTTTGATTTCCTTAACGTCAGTATTTCAGCTAATCTGCAACAAAAATATTTCTAAAATGCAAAATATAGTAATATATAGCATAGATACCACTAAAGTGCTGCCTGGGATGGTGTTAATATATTTTTGCCTTCATCAACTTAATGTGCAGCATCAACTTAATGTGCAGCAAAATGCACTGCTCACTGCTTCAGTTATTAAAATATTTGGTTAGAATAAGATCACATGGTTGATTCAGTAAGTACCCAGCATGTTTATTTTAATGATTTTTTTTTTTTTTTAATGAGCTGCAAAAAAGCAGTTTTGCCTCCTCCTGTTTCTCCATCTCCAGAGCTGCTGTTTGTTCAGAGGATCAGATGTATCAAAAAACAGCTGAGCATTACCGGTCCCTGTGAGCAGTCCTACCCAAACACACCTCAGGTGCACTGCAGGGAAGGTTGTTCTCTCCCCTGGTCCCATCCACCTCCCCAGGCCATCGAGGGCCAGCACTCGATGTGCTCAGCCTGCCTGAGGTGCGTGACTCCAAGCAGAGAACTGCCAGGGAAGGAGGCTCCCTGGGCTTCCAGCTGCCTGGCTCAGAGGTGTCTTTCCCCACTAAAGCTCCCCAGTTTCACCTGCTGACTGACCTCGGTCAGGCACTTCTGGGCTTCCAAAGAAAGCCGTTCTTATTTAGCCAGATTCTCGGATAAAACTGAAAACTGGCATTAAAAGGTTCTTCTTTCAGCAGAAAAACCACACCTGCTACCAATGTAAATTGTAGGGGAGATTAATCTTCCGCAGGATCCTGAAGAAATTTTAATGAATACTTAGCGGGATTTTAACAGGACTGACTTTGGGCACTGCAGTGTTTCAGAAGGCTTTTGAAACTTGCAGCCTTCATGTATTTGACAGAAATTGGATAGAGATTTGATAGAGATTTGATAGTCACTGTGGCTGTTCTGTGTTAGCCACCCCCAGTGTAAGAGGTGAGAAGGAGCCGGAGGGTTCCACGATCAGGGACTCACCCGCTGGGCCGCAGGTCGGGCAGGGCTCTGTCCAGTGGCAGCCGGTCACTCAGGTAGGCGTTGTAGCCGTAGTACTGGAACTGCTTCAGGGCCACGCGCCGGCTCTCGGGGCTCAGCTCCTGCCCCCAGTGCGCGAACAGCGACGAGTCGGTGAACGCCTCCGCGGGGCTGTCCTCCAGTTTTGGTGGAGCTTCTGCCAGAGACAAAGACAAAAGGAAACAATTTCAATTTTCACTCCACGGGCTCCAAGGATATGTTATTTTACAAAGCACAACTTTAGCTCCTGCCCATGACATGCCCTCACATACCCTTGTGTTGGCGTAACCATTAGCATCTAAGGCTCAAAATTTAATATTCAAATAAGGTTAGGTAGAAACAATTCTTTTTTATCACAATCTGACTAAAGGGCAGGACTGATAAATCTAAGTGAATTAAATTTCAGAAGGAGCCTTATCTGAAAAGAATGTTATTTTGCTTTTATATACTAAGATGAACTGTTTAATTTCAGCCTGGATTATCTTGCTAGGAAAAGACTGAAGATTTGAAGGGGAGAAACAAAGCATCTGTATATAATGCACAAAACAGCTACCAAAGGCCATGTGTAAAATAAGTTCTTTAAAACTACATACTCAATAGAGAGAAAATTCACTGTACTTGGCATCCACGTTTAAACAGCAAACCAGTTTCAGTCATGCAGTAACTTCATGGTTCATCTTACCAATCCAGCCTATTTGAATTTTTAGTCCATATTTAGGAGCATGTGATGATGTTTCTGGGATCATCCCTTTGTAATGTTTATGTCATTATCAAAGGTTTTCATTTCACGAGGCCACATCTCTGGCTGCTACACCAAATAGAGAGGAGGGGGAAAGATACACCTAAAACTCAACTGGAGAAGAGCTCCAGTGCAATGAAGTCACACCATTCATTCTCAAGGTTCAGTTGCTCAGAAAGTCTGTTCAAGGTGACTTGTGAGTGCTCTGTGCCAGACACATCACGGCCGACCTCATAACCTAACCCACAGAACCCCTTGTTTCCGTGATCACTTTACAATCCACAGGACAGAAGTAAAGCAAGATCAAATGCCTTATTTGACTCCCCTTTGTCAACATAAACCAGTGCCTCATAAATGAAAAAGGATCTTCTTTTTCTGGAAGTTCTAATTATTTATCAACAGTCACCACAGCCATTAACAGTGACCCAACCAAATAAAGACCTCTCCTTTCTGAAGCGCTAGACTTACAAACACAGAGACTTATGAAAATTAAAAAGAATCCTTTGAAAATCTGTCAATTGTCCCCGAAATCCTCCTCAGCAGCCAGAGTCACCCACAGGTCTGGCAGCTGGCTTAAGCTTCAGGGAAACACCTAAAGACAAGAGCTTATGTAGCAGCAGTACATGCCATCAGAATCCTGCCTCCCAGAGAATGCCAGGAAGCATCCTTTGATCTCCTTCTGAAAAGAACCCAAGATGCAAAAACATAAATGAGCAGATTAAGGTGTTTGATTCATTCAAGATGTTCTCCTTTTCCCCCTGACAGGGAACTAATGGCACTTGCTTCCCTGCACTGTGTTCCAACCTCTCTAAATACGCAAGGTTTCTGTACTTGTCAAGTACTGTCTCCCAGCCTGAATTCAGGAAGCAGCTCCATCTCTTCGAAGATGAAAGACAAACTAAACCCTCAGCCAAAGGTGGAAACTACTCTGTCAGGCCCTGGTGCCACACAGATAGATGTCAGAAAGAGGAGCTTGGAAATTATGGAAGTTTGATAAACTCAGATCATTTTAGAGGGTCCTAACTTGAAAAAGGCAGAACAGCATTTGAGTCACACAGCAGCACAGGCAGTCACACATGTCTGTCTTTTCACAGATGAAGAGCCATCCCAGAAGCAACTGCCTTCACAGACTCTCACTCACACAGGCAGATATTGAATTTTAGCTAATGATTTTGTGGGCGAGACTATTTCCTAAAGTGATCTGTGAATCTCTTGCTGTTTTCTGATTGAAAAAGTGCTCAGTAATCCAGGTTGTATCTCAGTTTAAGATTTTCCAGTAATGGATATTTGTGAATTTAATTTACAAATGCTACTAAACCACTTAACAAATGCAGTCATTTTTTGTATGCTAGGCAAACATGTGATTTCAATACATTGCTTTACAGGAAAAAAAAAAAAACATTAGCAGGAACTTTCAATTACAATTCCAATCAATGGAATTAAGCAGACATCGCTGATGGCAAAGGCTTTCCTTCCTTTATTTGGCTGAAGACCCTTGGGGGAAGCAACTTCCTTCAGCTGGTCTCTCACAAGAAATAAAAATAATGATTCCAAGGCCATCAGCTGCCCTTTGCCTCACCAGCAGGTGCACTGGCTGCTTGGGCCCCTGCGAAGGAGTCGTGGCTGAGGTCTCACAGCCAGTCCTGCTCACCACTGGCAGAGTGACCATGGGGAGTGAAGGCTCAGGGGTGGCCCAGAGCAGGACTGCCTGGAGCACTGCACAGGCAGGCACAGTCACCCTCTCAGCTCCTGCGGGAGAAAGGCTGCTACGGGCAGCACGTTACTGCAGACAGCACCAGAAGCTCTGCTCTCCTTAACTTCACACAGCGTGCACGGCGCTGCACCCAGACATGGTCCTGGATTCACTCCTGGCAGGCTGGTGCCCAGCAGTTAAAGCCATCAGCACCAGGGATTCATCACACAGATGTCAGCTGGCTGCACTCCTGCACCAAAGGTGTCTCCTTCCAGCAGCCTGGCTGGTCATGGCATCAGCCTGGAGTTGGTCACGGCATCAGCCCGGAGTTGGTCACACACTGCTCACCTGAGCCAAAAATCCCACAGTTTGTTTTCCAAAATCATCTCTGCCTCTTTAGCTCATCCTCACGTTTTCTAGTTATGCAATTAATCTTAATGTAAATCTGTTGCTTCATCTGATCTCACCGACCAGCCTCTAAGACAGAAATTCACTCTCCTCTTTCTACTGCTCGTTGTATAAAATAAGCCAGAGACACCAAATCAAAAGACCACCGAGCTAATAAGGGATACACATTTTGTTGTCTGATTGCTGCTTTGTTCTACAACCTCTGAAGAAAGCAAGTATTTAATTTATTACAAATTAACACAATAATTTATTTAATAACTTGGATTAAACCTCCATAAAAGCCTTTGAAGCTCGTTAAGAGAGGCTCATTTTTTCAGCTCCATTCAGACTGCAACTTTTCTTCCTAAGAAAAGTTACCATGAACAGGTTCACAATTAAGAGAAAGGATCAAGTCAGAAAAGGGTTGCAGAACTAGTTGCACAGACAGATTCAGACATGCTGTTTGTGCTCACAAGTCCCTAAGTTTCATTTCAGTTCTACCCCATCTTTGACTGCAGGTCTGCTCACAAAAGCAGCAGTGTTTCAGAGCAAAGCTTTATTTGTGAAATGTCTCCCACGGAAACAGAGCTGCTTTACAAAGCCTGCAGCGTAACCCTATCTGCTGATTTCATGAAGTGCCAGGAACAAGCAGGCAGGTACAGGAAGTCAGCAAAACTACCCTGAGTCAGGTAAAGACGTGCAGAAGGCACCACTGACTGCACGGAAGGACACGTGCTCAGGTGGAACAGGCTGCTCCCGGAAAGGAGAGTGACCGAGCTGGAAATGATGCCAGAGCACAGGAGGAAAGGGTCTGGGCACATGCTGCTCCAAGTTTTCCAGAGCCCAATCCTTCGATTGCCCAGCCCAGGGAGGACGGAGCAGGCCAGGATCACAGAGCCTCACCGTGCAAGGGGCACTCAGGACGTGCATCTCAGCACTCTGCCATTAACGGTAAAGTAAAACTCAGCTCTCTAATGAGACCCAATGGCCTCAGACTCTGGCTCTAGCCCCCAGCTCTAAACAAAATCTATATTCTATTTCCTGCAGGCAGCAGCCTTTCAGCTTTCTACGGAAGGAAGGATCCTTTCATCCTTCTGCTCTACAGGCGCCCTTCATCTGTTAGGCAATCCCTTCTCTCTCCGCCCTCTTGCCAGAGGCTATTCTGTGTGACAGGTGAAAATCCCAGACTGGCACTGGCTCACAGAGCCGTGATACAGTGTATGAAAGTGTGAAAACTTTACCTAAACTTTGTCACGCAGCACGATACACAGAGGATGATCCTGCTTTTAAAATCTATTGTAATTCATGGAAACACCTTATCAGCACCCTCAGAAATTACAGTTTGACAATTCCTGTCTTGCAAGGCTGCTCCCGTGCAGGACACTGCTATAAATCCTGTATCAGATGAGTGAACCTCTAAATGAAAACATCTTTGTTTGCATGGCATGGTGAAACACCGACAAGCAACAGCAGAAGCAGCTCACCAAGGTGCACCACTGCATCAGCCCTGGGGAAATGTAACTCAGAAGACAAAAATTGAAAGTTACAGTAACAGATCTTCCCTCAAAAAAGTTCTTTTATGTATTGCCTCACCTCCCCAGAAAATCACTGGCAAGGTGTCAACATTGATATTGCTTTGTGCTGAAAAGTGAGCTTCACAGTTTTGAATATTCAAGGTAAGTTAATTCATCTTGGCGTTCTAGTTTTGTTTCCAAAAAAAATTACTTTAGCAGAAGTGCTGCTAAGAAAAAACCCAATATCTAAGTGGGTTAAATTCTGCTGCCACTGCTTACTTACAGCTTAGGAAGTCATCCCGAAGCTGCCAGGGCTCCTCGGAGAGACTGACAGAGCCTGTCAGACTCTGTCTGCACAGACGACAGAGCAGCAGAGCCCTAATCTTAAGAAAAAATAAACCTGATCCAAACTACATACAAAACACACAACCACACGGAGAGGATTCAACTCAATATCCAGTCTGCATATCCCAGCACACTGTAGTGTGGACAGATCAGACAGACAGGGAATGGTGGGGGGGGGGAATCAACAACAAAAAAGGGTGATGCTCTCCTGAAAAGCTGTCAAGAAGCGATGATAACACGATGAATGGCATACAATCAGACAAAACTTTAGAGACTAAACTGTGTGTGACAGCACATACACAGAAGGAAAGGCCAAAATCTCTCTCAATATTTAGAATTTCTTAGGGCTTGAAACACAAGTTCTGTACTATTAATTCAGATGCTACCTTTATTGCAGTTCAGAGCAGCCAAAACACATGCACAATGGTATAAGCTACTAGCATGCTACTAACATTTATTTTCATTTGTTTCTGTTTGGGGCTTTCCATTTGTTTTTTTGGGTTGTTTTTCTGATAAATAACCCCATGCTTATTGTGCATATTAAGGGTGGAAATTCAGTCTAATTCTGCTGCTTAGCACCCAACAAGGACAGACATTCACGCAGAGAATATGGATGCTTCCTGCCCTGGCACACCTGGATAACTCAACAGTTCCTAGAAAGTTGAGGCACAAAAGTTACTTTACACCGAAGACAGATGCCTGAAGATGACTCTCAAAACCGGCTCAGCGCTAGAGGGCAGTGAAAGAAACAGGAAAATTCGGGTCTTAAGGGACATCTGAGGGTTTTCAGGCTTCTTAAGAACTTTTTCAAGAGCTCTCAAGACTACAAGCACCAAACTTATAAACTGCTAATTAACTAGCAAATTCCATGGTAGTGGTTATTTGCTATGGGTAAGAAAATGCATAGGAGAAAAAAGAAATCCTCATTATGTTAGCAAGTCAATGCTGAACTATTTGATGTGGGTGCACACAAACATCACTTTAGAGGAACAAGGTCTTGGTAAGGGCTCTGTATTTCTTCTGTTTACTCTCCACCTGGCCTGTGCTGCTGTGAAAACACGATAAATCCTGGCCACTGTTGTTCCTGCTAGATGTGTTCTCACCCCCAGCCTATTAAATTCCCCTCCAGCCATAACTGTGCCGTGGATATGAATCAGGCGAGACAGGTCCATGCATCATCCTGGCAAAGTTAACATAAAGTTACTACAAGCCTGGACAACCTGAAAACAGGGGGGAAACAGTTGACTTACTGCAATGGGATTATTCAGGGAAATAGAAATTTGCAAGTACAACCCCTCAGATGAAGACACAGAACTCTGACAGGTACCAAAACTGCACTTTTAAGGCTTTCTGTACCCATTGACACCAATGTTTTGTCAGGGACCAATTTTGTTTTCACCAATGTATAAAAGGCTGACTTTCAAAAACCACACTAGGAGGATATTAAAGTCTAAGGAGTACCAAGTCTTCAGACTTTCTAAAACACAATTTTCAGCTTGTCCAAAGCAATACCCTTCTGCATTCCTTCTGCTTAGAAACCATATTCTAAGATGGCATCAATTCATTTAAAGCAACACCTAATTGCTTAACTGCAGACCTCCAAGATTAATGGTGGTCAGAATAATTATTTATTGACTATAACTTAAAGGATTAGCATTGTTTCATTAAAAGAAATAAGTTTTTAACTGCAAAACTTTTTTCTCATTTCAAATAATTCTGTACTTAAGACACTAACTTAAACTTAATCCATAGGCATTCTTACCATCATTTTTTAAATAACAGTCTAACAATACACTAATAATCTGCCAAAAACCGCCTGAAAATTAATTTGGTGACCTCATACGATTGTGATACCCAAATCTCATTATCACAAACCGCAGTGTGAGTGCCCTGAACTTGCAGTGGTACCCATAACGCAAAGAGAAGAATGAGATGGGCACAGTTACCTCCCTAATTTTGCAGACAAGCAGCAGACAGCCTTGTTCCAAGTCATGGTTCTGGTTAGGAGGAAAACCCCCCCGAAATGCTGATCAGATTGTCAAGGAAAATGCTAAACCAATTCACCCGATGCTCAGGCACAAAGCTGAATTTCTAATGATGACTTTCCTCACTTCTTTATCACCATGAAAGAAGTGCAAACACAGGAGATCTACAAAGAGCACTCTCCAAAGGCAACAGAATAAACCAGGCTCCACATCAGGGCTTGGGTCTGAGACCTCCCAGAGAACAGCGAGTTCCAGTGCAAGAGAAAAGATAAAAAGATTCCGAATATTCCACTGATTGTAACTGCACGTGTTCCTAAATTTAGGCATCTGCTAATGGGCTTACTAAAAAAGGAAACTCATCTGCATTTAATGAATAGAAGACCACATTTTTCTTCGGGATTAGTGGAGTTTGCATCTGTGCAGCTGGGAGGCTTTAAAAGCTCAGTGTGGTTTATGTCATAAACCCCAATCTATGTCACCTGGAGGAAACATGAAAAGCACCTCAGTATTTCGAAAACCATTTTGCCAGGAGCTGTCAGCCTGTGACAGGGCTAATTAGTCAGATACGTATGGCTTTTCCTCTATACAGAGCTGGGTAGTCACACCTAAAGTTCACACAAGGAGACAGAAACCAACTCCTTCCTACAGTCACCCAACTCAAAGCACCAAAATAGGCTTCCTCTTGCAGTAACCACACAAAATGAGATTTTTCTCTGCTTGTCGGGCTGTACTGAGCTCCCTCAGATTAGTTCTACTCCAACAACATCCATTCAATTCTTTCAGTCCTCTGAGGAATTTTGTTTTGGCCACTTCTCCGCAAGCACAGGAGTTTTAGAGAGCAGCAGCTCCCTCGCTCAGGACACTCTTTTGGCTTTTCCACGTGCTTCTATCATCAAACACCGTGAGCTGCTTCACCCCTTCCAGCCCCGTGCTCTCCCCAGCACCTCAGAACATGAGCACTGTGTTAAGTGGGCCTGTGCTTCACAGGGCTCCTGCTTAAAAACTTCTTTCCAAACACTTGTAGACGTTATTGTACCTTGGAGCTACTTCACACTCCCAAGGATTTTCCTAAGCTACCCCACGAGACCGAGCTGAGTTTCAGTTTTAAAGGAAACCCAAAGAACCACAAAGAACAGGGCTGTTTGGAAGAAGAGCCAGGCTTAAATGTGAAATATTAGATGGAAAAGCATCTTCCACCCCCTTGTGCCACTGCCCTTGTCAGGCTTAAAGCACTGCACACTGGCAAATGCAGCAGCAGGCACATTTTAAAGGTCTGCAAACTCCAAATCAAACAAACAAACAAACTAAGCAGAACACAGCTTCTCCTGGCAGAAACAAATTAAAAGCACTCTCCTATCTTTGATACCACGGAGATGATTGGTGCTAATATTGACATCAGTAATACACTGAGCCTATCAAGGTGTCAAGAATTCCCCTTGAAATACCAAGAAAAATTAAAGAAAACGCCAACAAATTACCTTCTCTGGTTAAATAGGTATTTGGGTAAGTGATGTAAGATGATAATGTTGGTTAATTTTGGAAATAGGACAGTTAAGTCAAAAACGTGCTGAAAGAAGACAACAAATCCCATGGACAAGCAGCAGCCTGCATCAACAGAAGGCAAAGAGGAAATTCTAAATTACACCCAGCAAATACTTTGGTTTGTTACTGTTCTCAGCTCACTCTCTACCCTACAACTCGGAACTTGGAGAAATATCTATTACCTGAGAATTTTCCTCTTTTGTCTTCATTTAAGAACTGCAGAGAAAATGGCTTCAAATTTACAACATTCTGCCTTTCCTTCGCAACTCTAAAAAGCACAGTAACTTTAAAAAAAGGGTTTTGAAATTGTATTAAGTTGACTCTTCCTCTACTTCAGTCGTGTGAAGAATGGGAGCACCTGGCTGGCTGGTTATTTCTGCTTTGGTTTTCTGGGTCTTCTTGTTTGTTTTAAGTCATCATCGCCCTCTCAGAATGTTAACCAAAAAAAAGAAACAAGCAAAACTGAACAAAGCCAAAAAAAAACCCCTCAAACCCTAATTTACAGCTCGATTAGAGAATGACTCAAACTTATTGCTAGAAATTTAAACAGAAATAAGAAGCAAGAGGGAAAATGAGGAAGCCAAGAAAAGCTGGAATAACTGCCAAAATAGGAAACTAAATGAAAATAACGGAAAATTCAATTTATTATGCAAGATACAATGGGCAATTTAGCTAGCAATTTCCCATCAGAAGACTATGGATTTCCCTGCAGATCTCTGTGACTTTAGTGGGAGAAGCATTATTGAAAAGGCCTGAAATTCACAAATCAAACTCTTGCAAATGTGCTAAACCAACACAGAAGATGAGAAACATCTTCTTTGTTTTTTAATTTATTACCTTTCCTGCAACATGAAACAAAGTGATACTTCGGTAAAATTCAGCCACAGCTTTTTTTTTTTTTCTTCCTGTCCTCACCCCACACCTGATGATGAGCTTCTGGTAAACCCACAAAGTAAAAAGGATGGGGGCGGGGGGGGAAGTTATCAGTTATCAGAGATACCAGGTACCAGGGATCACAGGTACCAGAGATCACAGGAACCAGGGATCACCGGTACCTCAGGGATCACAGGTACCAGAGATCACAGGAACCAGGGATCACCGGTACCTCAGGGATCACAGGTACCTCAGGGATGCACTGGCATCCACGGCAAAGCTGCTCAAATGAATGGGAACAAAGGTGTTCCTACAGATTTGTACCAGGTAATGATCCAGAAGAGCATTTTCAATATTCTGCTCTGGGTAAATTCCTGTCTAAGCTATATTAAAAAGGACAGAAGTTGCTTTATTTCAGAGCGCTGCTGAAGGATCCCACGGTTACATTGCATGTAGCTGCACAGAAGTGTTTTCTACCAGTTCTCCTGTTCCCCTGCAAAAGAGAGCAGACTCTGAGCTGGAACAGCCTGTACATTAAACAGAGCAGTGCACTCAGGAGATATCCCATATCCACATAATCCCAGAGAGGTGCTTACTAACCCCAGCTGCTCGAAATTGAAATAGAATTATCCAGGAGTGTTAGCAAACATCAGCAAAATGCCTGAAAAAAACGGGTAATTAAAACAGACTTTCACCAGTTTTGTAGAATACTTTTAGTAATAGACAACCAGAGACTTGATTATTTTTTATCATTACTTTTAGTAGAGGCTATTTAGGATACATACCAGAAGAATATACTCTGATAAAACACCTGAGAATTGTGAGATATTCAATTGTGAGTGTATATAGTGCTTTTAGGAATTGTTAAACATGATAACAGATTTCATTAATCCCGAGATTATGTCCAAAATGAGCAGTGGTTTTTTCATTTTCTCCACCTGCCCTGCAGGTGTTTGGAATCCGCAGGGCTTGCGAATTAATTACTGATCAGTCACTAGGGTGGGATGGGCTAATTAAACTCCACTTGAAAAAGAAAAGAATGAAAAAATCATTTTACCATAAGAGTCAGGATATTAAGTGCACAGTAGTAGTGAAGGAAGAAGTTCTAGAAGCTGCCAGCTCTGAACAGAAGACTAGAGAGGAGCTGATGGCCCTTTGGAATAACTGTTCATCAATAAAACCAAGGATTTTCTATATTCAAAGTGGAAGTCATTTTCTCTAACAGCAAATCAAGGGTTTTAACAGTTTGTTTCCAATTAATCTTTGCTCCTGGAGAAATGCTGCCCTTTAATACTATGACACTTAAACACAGTTGGCACTCAAGTAAAGGTAATGGCAGTAAAGGCTCCAGGAATTTTGTAAACAAAACCTAGCTCGAGGCAATGCCAGAGAATTGCATTTCTTACCTGGGAAATGGAATCTGGGATATTTTCATCCAATAAAAAGAAATAATTATGACATAAATGGAAGCCGATTAGAAAGCAGGAGGTGATTTCCCTGGCAGGAAAACTAAGGCTCATTGCCTGAGTCCTAACAAACAACTCCAAACCTTAGCCAGAAAAAAATTTCCCAAACCCCCCAGGAGTGGTTTTTCTTTGTGTCCCTGGTGAAGAGGATTTGGTCAGCCTGCTGAGGAGGGATGGCTTCCTCCATGAGCAAAGGCACAGCTTGGCAGGAATAGTGTAATGCCTCTACTTGCCTGGGCACCCCACTGAAACGCACCCATGCCATCTCTCTCCATGTTTAGCCAGTGGGCATCGTGGGAAAGAGGTCAGCAGGTAACCGAGAGCTGCAGATTTAACTTCCAGGTTGCTTTTACATGGTAAATTCATTTACCAGACAAATATATAATCTGCATTTTAAAAGCTTCATGCTCCCAGATAGTAAGGTTGGGGTGTGCTGCCCAGGGCCAGAAAACTTCCAATGCTTATCCAAACACTCCTGGAACAGAGACTGACACCAAGGAAACCCTACACCAGTCTGACTCCATCCTAGTTTTGGAAGAGTGGCCTGCTAAAGGTTCAGCAGAGCAGTGTTTCTGACTGTTATCAGCATCTCTCTGCAGCTGCATCTCTGCCAATGCAGAAGCATAAAAACAAACATGCAAGGCAATGCTGATGAGATCTTGCTCATCCCATATCATTTACATGAGAGTAGGTTAATCAGAATCAGAGAACTGAGCAATATCTTACATGGTTTCTTCTCCAAAAAATGTTGTTACAGAAGGTTCTATCCCTTCAGACTTTTGCCCTGATAACACTTCTCTGTTTATGCACATTCCTGCCAGAGGCCCAGCAAGCTGTGAAGGAGGGGGTGTCAGTTTTCCCATCACCACTTCTTCGGCTTCGTTTCCCACCAGGTTCTCCAGGTCTCCAATACCCCAAGAAGCAGAAGCACAGATACCAGATTTCCACCTATTTAGGGCCTCAGCTTCACCTGCAGCCAAAGGAAGATTTGCCATTTGTATTTTCCCAGATACTCTCCAGTCTCATTTTACACGACCTTCACAAGCCAAACTGTCCACAGGCAGGAGCACACCCTCTGGCCTCCTGATGGTTGAATTGGGAACTTAGACTAAGACAACTTTTCTCCTCTTGCTGCTCATAGTACCCTTCAACAGTGGTAAAGAGAAAAGAGGATTTAGTTTCCTTCCCAAAATAATTCCTTGATTATCTCTGCACAGCTGAGCACTCGCAGCAAAGCTGGGATGTTCTCCCTGTGGATCTCATTTTGCCATTGTAAAACAGGAACAGCAGCGCATCCCCTGCCTTGCAGGAGCATTAAAACAAAGCTACACTTCAGAGCTGCTCAGTAGCAGCCATCACGGAAATGCTTACAACACCAATAAAAATCCTCTTTCTTCTCATTAGCAAAGACGTTAAGATCAGCCACTTTTCACCAGTTCCTCTGCATCAGCAGACAGGCTGCACCACCACCAGTGTTCCATTGCTCGCTGTCCCTGTCCCACAAGAAGTTAATCCTGGCGGTGTTGGTTTCACTGTTTCCAGGCCACCAGCCTCCAACACTCTCTGCAGTACAAGGAGCAGATGTTTACTTTACAATTCCATTTCCTTAACTAGTATCAGAGGATTCGTTTTGTGCATAAGGAGATTTACTAGATTTTTCCAGCCTCTTTAGAAGTGTGGCTTGTGAGGAATATTAGATATTTCAGTAGCACCGTTTTCCCTGCAAAGAGTCACGTGGACTCAGGTATTTGTTGTCTTGCAGCCTGGTAAAAATTTGGTTCTGTGAACAATTGTTACCAAGAGGGTTTCCATTCCCAACTGACCTAATCATACAGCAAGTTAAAATATACTGCACTCAATTTTCTTCAGGCAAAATCCCTTCTTTAAATTATAACTTTTAGCCCTAACAACACGTGCACTTCTTTGCTTAATCACACAGCCTGCTTTACGCCTCTCTTTTCCCATTCCCCTTTTTGTTTTTTCTTGCTCAGAGATATGCAAACCATCTGTGCAGATAGCATGGTCTAATAACTGTCTGCAAATCTGTTCCCTGAAAGTGACACTACCAAAGCTGGGAGGCCAAACAGTACCAGCTACTCAGGGTTATGATTTATTCTTATACTGCTAGAGCATTCAGAACTTTCCTGAAGAGTTCCTCACTAGATACTTAAATTTTATTCTCATAACACTCGCACAGTGTAGAAACATATGCTTATTTTATCACTTTTTTTAGAATATTTAAGTGTTTGGGATAATTAAAGAAACTCCAGGGAATTTACATGCTCCATCTCTGAAGAGGAAGATTCCAGAGTCAGAAGATACATCCTTGGCCCACAATAAACCAAAGCACATTTACAGAGCCTCTGAATGTGTCTGTCTTGAAATCTTCCCCCTGTTTTCTCTTGGATTATATTTTGGGAAGCTGGTTTAGAGATTTACATGACATTCTTCATGTCACTTTTTAAAAATGAATCAGTGAACGTACAAGGACTTACCTGCACAGTCATACCCCCAGCCAGAGCTCCAGTGAGCAGCACTGTCACACTGCAGGGAAGCGCTGACAGAACCGGGCTCTGAACGCTGCTGAGGTGAAGAACACGTGCAGCTTTTCAGCCACAAACCTGCCACTGCAGCAGAGACATGCTTTTGACCAAAGCTAAAACCACTCACATAAAAAGAGCCCTTTTTTCCATGTTTTGGGGGGAAAAAACCCCTAATTTAAATACTCTCAACAGACTCACAGAAATTTCTTATTAAAGGTATTTTCCTCTGGTAGCATTCACACGTTGTTGCTCACAGCTTCCAAGGCTTAAGAAAATAAGATTCTATAAATCTTTAAACTTCTTTAAAACTTTTACATCCAATCATCAATGTTAATCTCAGCATAACCCCAAGCATTAAAATATCTCTTAATATGTTTCTTCCAATATATTTTTGCCAGTGCAGGGAATGGCAGAAGCAGAGGACAGGTAAGAGGAAGCACTTTCATTACATTTCCTTCCAGCCAGCAAAGCAGAGCTACTGTGTGGAAAGCAGCACATTATGCAGGGAAAAAAGTCAATACAAATCTGTTTTCCCTTGGAGTAAAAAGACACTTCACACACCCTGGTGTTGCTCCTTCTTGTGTTGTCTGCAATGACTACTCAGATCTTCCTACTGGGGACCGACTCAGCCCTCGCTAATGTTTAATTTAAGTACTAATTTCTAAACCACACTTTTGAAGCATACAGTCCTTAATGGAGAAGATTAAACATAAAGGAACACTGAAACAGTAATTCCAACATTATTTTAACATTTAAGGGAAAGGAGTTGTTCTTCTACCAGTATCACTGAAATGAGCAGCTTTATACAGAGCATATTCAAACTACAGGACTTAGAAAATTATAATATTTCTACCCAAGAGGTAACAAGACGTCCTGACAGGAGAAAATAGCACTGCAAACTAAGGAGGGATAACCCAAGACTTTGCTTCACTTGTGCCTGGCTGAGGGATGATTGTGTCTTGCCAATGTTTAACTGGATTTCTGAGGTCTACCTTTAACGTCATCATCTGCTTGTCTTCTAGCCATACTTGACAAATAAAATTAATTGGTTTGGATGTATGCAAGCTTCTTCACAGAATTTCCATTTATAAACACAGAATTCCATTTTTTAATTTAATGCTTCCCATTAGAAAAGAACAGGAGAGTGAGGAATGAGGTTTTGTCATATTTGTCACATAATTCCATTTGATGTCATTCTTCTTTCAGTGATTTCTATCTGCATAATTTAATAGTTCATTAACATATTACAGCCACTGAATCTCAAACAGCTGGTAATGATCATATTTCAGAACCTGTTAGCATCCACTTGCTACGATCTTGTTCTTCCCATCTTCCATCTGAACCACTTCCAGATGATCAGTGGGGGGGGAAAGTGTTATTAAAATTAAAACAGCAGGGTAGAAGGCTGGCGCTGTAACAAGCAACACCCCAAATTTTCAGGAGGATGTTTCCACCCAGCATAAATGGCTTTCTGTGCAGCTTTTAGTAACACTTTCTATGTGCATTATTTAAAAACAACCATATAGGTTAAGTTGTTGGGGCTTTTTTCTTCTCAACTTTTCAAATATTTAAAAGAATGTCTTCCCCCAAAAGGGAAACAGCTCTGCCTTTGGATCTAAAATCATTAGTATTTCTTTTTTCTCAGATGCTGCCCAGATCATACTCTAAATATTAAATAAAAACAGTCTTTAGGTAAAGTCAAGAGTATAAGCACAGTTAATTGAGCATGAAAACACATATGGATCCCTCAGCCAGGAAACCAGGCTACATTTTCTGCCCCTCGATCTCACTTTTCCCCTCTTCTTCCTCAGAGCAGCTTCCAAACAAGTCTGTGTAATAAGCTGCAATATTTATCCTATAAGACTGTGAAAAGCTAGCTCTGGAGGACTGAAGCCCCCACAAGGACCTTTGCAATTTCCTCATATTGTTGTTGATTCTCCACGAAAAATCCAGGCAAAGTCAGGACTCTTTCCAAGGTCAGGCAGGCCACTCTGCATTATTATTGAGATCAATGCCTATTTACACAAAGTCATAGCTAAGAACGTATCCCCTCAGATCAAGAAAGAAATTACTCTGGAGCTGATAAAAAAACCCCAAATCTGTCTGCAGTTTCTGTGTTTGCACAAAGAATAACCTGACCCCCAGCCTTCATCTCAACAGCAAAAACAAAATCCTGAGGGCCACGGAGATCTCCAGTTTCCACTTAAATAGTCTTTGATATCCAAACTTAGAATTTGCACAGCTTATTTTATATTCAGTGCTTAATGCAAAACTGACTTGGATATGCCTCCCTATTGCAGCCCTGGAATTTTTTGGTTTAGTTAAAAGCTTTTTTCACAGAATTCTGGAACATTTAATCTCCCACACAAAGGGACCCGTAAGGATCCCCAAGTCTGCTCCCTGCTCCTGCAGGGCTATGAAAACTCAACCCCACGACTGAGAGCACTGCCCAGGTGTCCCCTGAACTCTGGCAGGCTTGGTGCCACTTCCCTGGGCATCCTGTCCCAGTGCCCATATGTGCCTACACTCTGCTTACAGAAAGTGACACTGCAAAAATGCAGCTCCTAATTTGAAATGTGCCTGACTCTGTGATGTGCAGCAAAGTGTGGCTGCCAGGCTGCATTTCCTGCATCCTGCAGTGGCAGCTTCCTGATGATTCATGTTCCTATCAACACTGAGCAGCAGCTGATTCTGGGTGTGCAAAAAAAGGAACATCCCACAGGAAGGTGTCCGGGAGTTTGTTCTAAGCAAAGAAACTGCTGTAACAATAATTTGGATGAGAGCCACAAGAAGATATTGGCGCTTACTACCAAAAAGAAAATATCTGCCTTTTTAAGACTACATGTATAATTGGTCTATTGTATACCAATTTAAATGCATATTAATTTATGCTTTCCTGATTAACTATATCAAAATCTATCATGGTATTCTAATTCTTCAGAAGATTTTGCTCCCTACATTTAAAAATGTTATTTGGAGTAGTAAAGGTACACACAAGTGGAGCATTCCCACAATTTCTGCAATGAAAATATTTTTCTAATCAGTTAAAATTCACTGAAGCAAATATATTCATGCAAGCTTTTAGCTTATGTGTAGATGAGATTAATTACTTGGATGAAAACTCAAAAACTTTTAGAAAGATCATTACTCTTTCTGTTGAAATTAAATACCAAACTGTCCTCTTAATAAATGGAAGGCTTCATGGACAGCCAATGAGAAACTCTTGAATGAGAACTGAGATTAGCCTTGAGAATTCTGTGTGCGAGTCAGGGAAGCCGTTTGCATTCCCAACAGCCACAGCACCATCAAGCTCATTACTTAACGAGGGCAAGGCAGCCTGTGGAACCGACGGGCAACGCAGAAGAAACAGCTTTTCAGTCCAGAATGCTCTCTGGTGACACACTGCTGATAATGGCTTCGCTGTCAATGGCTGTGAGACATGCAGGACATGCTAAAGCCAGAGATTTTCTCTGCAAGGTCGGACTCCAGGACGCACACAGCACTCCCCGGAATACAAAGGGAAACAATCCTTGGTTTCAGTAGTTACCGAGTGCAATTTTTTATCCTCTACGTTGCAAAAATTAAAGTGATCTATTAAAAAAAAAGTATTAAAAGCATTTTCCATGGGTTTGACTATTCTATTTATGCTTCTTTTTAAGAGCCCATAAAGCAGCTTGTGCAACTGTGGTCCCCCATACTGAGAAACTTGGGGATGGTGCTGACACATCAGCTTACTAATTAGCACACACTCTCCCACTGCAGCTATGCTTTGCTTCTTTTTAAAAGTCATTGTCAATGGAAATCTCTCTATAGCTCTGTGATGTTCCTGATGAGCAGTTAAAACCTTTCCCACATTTATTGCCTATCCTGAAGGCAATTCATGACAACAGGCTTTCCAAAGGGTATTAATGTTAATTTATATCGCTCAAGCCCAACTCTGACTGGAAAAATTTACTTGATGGACACCAAAAAAAAGTTTTATACTGTTTTAAAGCTTTGACATGGTAATAAGTAAGCTAAGCTCCACTACACAAGGTATGTTGTTATTTTCCTGTAGAGTTTCAAACAAATATGTTTCCTTTTCAAAAGCAGAAAAGCTGCTTTTATTGTCCTGACATTTCAGACAAAAGTTCCCCTTTTTCTCCCCAGCTCTGAATATGTTAGCAGGAAGCCTGTTCTCCCACATGTGCTACAGAAACCTCATACCACTGATCCCCCAGCTACTCTGCAGTTTGCAGATACGCTTTACAGCCACAATATTTGTTTTTAAACTTCCTCTTCTTCCCCTCTGAACTTCTGTCCTCCACCTGAAGCTCATCTCTTTACAAACACTGCTCTGCCAAAGTGCTCTCTGGGGCACACACTGCTATTTAGACTGGCTTTCTCCTGGTTCTTCTCCTGGATTCTCTTGTCAGGTTTCCAGGCTCCTTTGGAACGATGCTTGTTCTCCCCTGAAGAGATCAGGAGCTTATTTTGGTACCTGTACTCGTACACTGCTCAAAAACATCGCGGATGTAATTTATCCGGAGAGAGGCAGAGGAGATTTCACAAAAACAATGCAGGAAGATGATAAATCCTTTGCTCTCAGTACAAAGGGACTCTCACACTAATCCAGCTTAAAAAGATCATTTTAGGTCACAGAGAAGCCAAGACTCAGCGTGTAAATTAAGTCAGAAACATATCGGCTTCTCTTCCCCTTCAGGCTCT
This sequence comes from Pomatostomus ruficeps, assembly GCA_013400735.1. Taxonomy (NCBI): domain Eukaryota; kingdom Metazoa; phylum Chordata; class Aves; order Passeriformes; family Timaliidae; genus Pomatostomus; species Pomatostomus ruficeps. The sequence goes on from VYZT01026437.1 coordinate 86,516, forward strand.
GTCTCCTGCAACTGCTGCATCCCCCAAAGGAGCCACCAGAGGAGACAGCTGTGGCTTTGGGGCTTTTTCAGCTCTTGTGTATATTCCTGCCATCTGCAACTCCTGCTTCCAAGAGTGCCTTAACTTCCACTGCACCATGAGGACCAGGACAGGTGTGGCAGTGGGATGCCAGGGTGCCTGTTCTGCCCAGCTTTCCAGAACATCTTGTCTTCACACATGGACAGAGCTTTTGGGGTACCACTCTGAAAGCAGTGCAGCTCATTAAAATTCCCTGCCAAATCCCACAGGACATGCTGAATGACACCCAGTATTGAATCAAAAGCAACGTTAAGAGCACTGAGTTGCATTTTACGGGACCAGCTATCGATTGTGCTTACTTGCAAAAAGTTGTTTAATTTACTGCTTTTACTGATTCAGAAGATGGGAAATGATCCATATTTTATTATCTGCTTACATTTTTGCATAGCCATCACTCTGGCTAGCAAACAAAAGCTTTCAAGTAGGTACTGTCCAACTAGAAAAAAGCTGACAAGCTGAGAAAAAGTGACAGCTGAATGATGTTATCTTGCATGAGACACACCCCGCTCGGGAGGCTGATCACATCATGGGTGGAAGAGGCAGCCAAGGCAGACTGATCGCCTGTTACCTCTCCCAAAGAATCCTGAAGGTGAAGCAGGTACCCCCAGTGATTCTGAGGTGTTGTGGTAGCTGGGTAATCCTCCCCCAGGGAGCAGGAGCAGTGAGCCCAGCAGCAGAAGGCCCTGGCACAGGCATTTAACAGCAGCCTTGTTTTCAGGAGAGCACTAATTGACATGAGTGCAGCTTGTGTCAGTCAGACTCGCTGGGCTGCATTCAGTTTGTGATCCTTTCAACCATCATCCATCCAGAACAATCACACGAGTTTAGTGCTTTACCACACTCCCACTTCCACGCACGCAGCTGCAATCCCTCATCAGCTACAGCATTATTAAACCCTCACCGTGCAGGGACTCGGTCAGGGATGCGTGTGGGCAAATGCTCTAAGGCACCACAGATTCCAGCACTCTCTTACAGTCTCAAGTATCAGGACAGATGTTCTGAGTTTCTCTTCATCGAACATCCACGCCTGCTACCTCTGTGCAGCTGAGCTGTGCTTGTGCTCCTAATGACACCCTCTGGGAGCTGGAAACGCACAGCCTCATCCACAATTCCCCACAGCCAAAGAAAGACATTGATTTTCCAGCTCAGGCAATAGCAGCAAGCTCCCTCAGCTTCTTGCCCAGTTTCATCTTCAGCAAGACATTTGCATCTTTCCAGTTATTAACATCATCACTCCATGGTATTAAACATCCCTTTGGTTCTCATTTTGAATAGAAAGCTCTGTATTTCTCTAATATTTAGCTTGTGGTTCTATAGTGGTAAAAGTATCATCTATCAGGTGCTCAGATATTAAAAAAAAAAAAGAAAGAGTTTTTTATGCTATTCAAGATCTATTGTTTAAAACTACAGCTATGGTCAGCATGTGAGTCCCACACTCTTAAGTGATCAAAACCCAGAAGTGTCATCAGCCTCAAGCAGTAGACAAAGTCTTCCAAAAAATGAAGTCTGCAGCTGATGCTGAACTGGCTCATAATTAGCACGTGGCATTGGCATTAGGGAAATAAATTTAAACCCTTTAAATAAATAATGTCTTTAATAGGGGCTAGAAGAGGGATTTTTTTGAATTTATTTTTTTTCTTGTTCTTGTTATTTATGTTGAAAAACTAGCCTGGGACCAGAAACAGAAAAACAATGCTGAAAGAGTAAATGAGATACAGCAACCAAAATGAAAGAGCCTCAAGCATAATGCAGCACTACCTACCCAACAGCTCTCTTCTCAACCTGTTGGACTCTGCAAGGCTGTCAAAGCAAAATTTAACATCTTTAAGAAAAATCCAGGAGCGCCCACCGTACTCAATAATCAGATTTTTAGCTGAGACAATGTGTATTTATACATTTCTTGTAAATGCTGGATTTGTTTAAAGCGTTGTCAGCTGCACTTTCCAAAAGATCAAATGGAATAACAAAAAAAAACCTCAAGAAAGATTACCGTCATCACAGGGAGTTTACAAAATTGAAAGCAGGCTGTGAGGAGAGGAGGTTATAAATTTTACAGTGTTTTTGGGTTTTACACACTAGAGAATAACCTCCATCAGATTCTTGCCTGCAAGGAACAGAAACTCTGGCTCTGCCTCTCGCCAGCCCCGGAGACTCAGCTGAGCAAGCCTTCCTGGAGATGGATTCCCGCACTACTGATCAGGAGCCAGGCACAGCATCTGAGCTATCCCTGTCCCCAACTCCGGGGCCCTAGACCAGGGAAAACCCCTCCTCAGAGATGGCACCGTGTGGTTTGTGAGACCCGAGTGGGAGTCCCGTCCTCCTCACAGCAGAACCGAGCACTCCCCACCCTCACTTCCCAAAACACCTGCCCAGCTGGGACAGCCATGTTCTTTTAAACCTCTCAGTATCTCAAAAATAACACTTAAATAACTCTCCATCCCCAGGAGAACATGCAGAATCTTCTGCCGTGCTCTTTATAGACAGTATCGCAGAAACAGCACTTCAAGCACTTCAGCCAGGACAGTTTTGCTTAATAAAGGCCACGTTATCCACACAGCCTTGCACTCTGCTCCAGCTGTGCTGCACCCAGGCCTCTCTGGCCAAGACAAGGAAGCATAACAGGTTTAAGATATGCCCCTTCCCAAAGCAGTTCAGTATCAAAACAGATCAACACTCCAAAATAACAGATGTGGGACTAAGCTTGCAGAAATGCCCCCGAAAGCTGAGCAGCTCAGAAGGTGCTTCCATTCTCTCCCCACCTGTCTTTTCTTGGTTTTGTCTTTCTGGTTTTTAATAACAATTCACAACTCCAGACAGGTTGACAACTTATTGAAAATGATTTTTCTTCAGGAAAGTTCTCATCACGGACTGCGTGCCATCTTTATTACATTGGTACTGACATTTAACGCTCAATAAATCTGCAGCCCTTCAGTGGAGTTCTGCCTTCCAGTTAAACTCAGACTTCTCTTTTTCCTTTGGTACTTGAGGTTTTCCAGGGACCAGGAGACAGTTCCAGATCTGGCACTTAATTATCATGCAAGCCACTTGCTTACACTCCTTCCCACTGGCAAGATGAAGCAAGAAGAAAGGGCAGGGGAAAAAAAAAAATTCCTAAGGGTCCTTCACAAAATTTCACAGCAGTTTTTCTCTCCCAACACACAAAATCAAACTGTGTCATTCCATAGAGCTGCAGTTTGTGACTTCCCCAACAACAATCACTGCAAAGGGAGTGAGGAGGGACAGCTCTCCCAGTGAAATTTCTGGCACAGGAGACTCGATGGGGAGGGGACAGGGACGCTGCTGACTGACGCCGTCTCTTCTCTCTCCGAGTGGGCGATGAAATAACTCCTCAGTTCAACATCCCTGCGCAGCCGGGAAAGGCAAAGCACCGGTGCAGAATGGCTACAAGGGTTCTGAAAGAAAGGATTTCTGCATTCCAGCTCGGAAACCTTTCACCCCAGGGGAGCTGTTCAGATGATTTTCAGCAGGACTCCCTCAAGGAGAGCACTTCACAGGGTCTCAAGAGCAAAACACTTTGAATTCACTGAGGTGTGACAAAAAAGAGAATTCGGTTGACTCACCTGAACTGGGAGCACACAGCTGATTCCAGAAGAGTTTTTCATTTATGTCATTGGTAACTGCCGACGGAATTAAGCCCCAGAGGCAATTCCCTTCAAATGTTTTTATCTTATAGGTGTCAAAAATTAATTACAACCAGGTAATTTGATCTACAGCGGATTTCCAGAGAAGCCAAAGTGCACAAGTGCCTGAAACAAAGGGTCTGACCCTTTCAAGAGGGCTGATCACCACCCCATCTCACTGGTATACAACAGTTAGAGACTGGAAAGCCACTCTTGTGCATCCTCGTCTGCTGGGAACCGGCACTTCGCCAGCACCACAAACAGCTGAATCCCCAATAATTCCACCAAAAATGTGACCCTCTCTGCTGGCACATGGCAGTGAGTGAGGAGTGAGATGTGACAGCTCCTCGGGGTCAGCTCCCTCTGCAAGTGGAACGGGAGCACACGGAGCTTCCGTGTGTGTCCTGTGTGATACACACCAAACCCCACTGTTTGCTTCAGCTTTCTGTCTCTCACCAAAGCTGCTTTCAGCCACCAACACCTGAACTGACAACTCCAGCTCTCCCTACAAAAATAAAATTTCTACCATTCCGACTGCAGAACAAACCTGCAAGTCTTAAAACAAGGTTTTAAAAAAAATTGAAATGCATCATGGAAACTCAGTGTTTTGAAATTATACCTTTCTTGGTCAGTTCTGTGATTCAGGTATTTGAGTTTAAAATGCTTAGACTTGATAATGCTATGTTTCTTAATTACAGTATTTCATTTTGGCATACAACATGTTTACACTTTAATGCCAAATTTGATTCTAGGTTGAAAAGAAATGAAATTTAACTATACTCCTTCCAGAAGCCACTTTTCGCTTTTAGCACAGTACCCAGCACTCATGTGCCATTACTGGGATGTGAGGCAGTCCCTTTCTTCCTTTCAGACACTCAGGAATTCATGTTCTGAAACAAGAGCATGAATGCAACAAACACGTTTTGCATCCTGCAACCATTACATGCTGTCGTTTTGACTATTTGTTCATTTGTCCCCGACAGGTTTGCTCCAAAGAAGTGTCCCCAGCCTCCAGAACTGCCCCACTGTCCCCTGCTCCCCCCAGCAGTGCCAGCCCTCTCTTCAGTCCTATCTCCTTCCTCAGGGGAAGCACAGAGGACTTTCTGTGGCAAGCTCAAGACTGCAAGAGTCTTTTTCTTCTCTCTGCCAGTCCCCATTTGGTTTTAGTCAATACCTGTGTGTTCACAAAGCACCTGACAAGAACACACCGATTTTCTGCCTGGATCTTTGTCATTGGCGGTGCAGGAGGAGCAGCAGCTCCAGACAGACAGACAGACAGCACAAACTGTCTTGGAGGAGATAATGTCCTGTCAGTGACTCAAACACCTTCTTGGCAAGTAAACCTGATGCCTTAACCTGAATTAAACAACTGTTCATAATAGTTGTAATTATAATTCTTGTTTATATATACTGTACTTAGATATATTCTGCTGTTAGATACATATTACTAATAGATATTTAAGAATAGAGACCCGACAAGGTAGAGGCCTTGTCAAGCCTCTAAAAGGGGGAAATGATGCCTTAATATTCAGCTTTTATATTTTTCAGATCCTGCCCTGCTTTAGTGTGTAACTCTCAAACTTCACATGGGCTGGGAGCTCCTGTTCTCCCATCCTGCTCAGACACAACAAATCCTCTCCAGGCTGCACTCAAGGACATCATCTCGTTGTCCCAGGCCCTGAAATATGAAAACAAAGCCTCTAAAAGGGGGTAAATTACTTGGGGTGAATTACATCATCACCTGAAATTGTAATTGGAGAATTAACCCTGATATGTAAATTAATCAGAATTTATAAAAGTGTAGCAAACTCGTGACCCAGGGTCCATCTTGGGTGTGGTCTCTCCCGGAGAGGGCTCTGACTGCCCAAGGTGTCCCTATTGAAGGCCCTGCAATAAATACCCAGTTTATTCTCTTAATCTTGCCTGGCCTCTGTTCTAGGGAGCCTCTCCAAGGCATCAAACTAACACTGTTTCACTGGATTTTAGCTTTGGACCAGACTCTCCCCAGCGCTCTGGTTTGAACAGTTACTTGCACTTGTGTGATGGGATGTGCACACCAGATCATCATTGAGATGAAGAGTACAAATGGACAGTTATTGGCACTCCTCTGGACAATAACATTATTTACTTTACTGCTTCATCTTGCTGTCATACAAGGGGATTTCTTAATGCTAAAATTCAACATTTTACTGAAAGTTTTAAGACAGTGGGTATATTCAAGTAATCAAACAGTTTCCATGTAAAAATCTAGAACTTCAACTGCAAACCCAACAGTTCGGATTTCATTTGAACTGAGTTTTGATGCTCTCTACAGGATCATAGTCAAGTGCTGAATTTCATACTGCACACCCTGAGGCAGACTTCCTAGGCAAATCCAGCATTCCTCAACTTCTTAATTTTATAAATTGTTACAGACTATGCTGCTTGGATTGGTTTTTCTGATTTGACGATCCTCCCCAAGGACTACACAACTGAAACAAACCTTCAGGCTACAGTTACGCTGCTTCCATTTTCCGTTTCTAAATGCCAAGCCTCTGATTAATTTGATTCTGCCCAAAATGTGAACATGAAACACAAAGACCATTTAATCCACCACAAAAAAAGAAGTAGAAAAAAGGAAAGTAATCCATTAATATTCCTGGAGTGAAAGCCACATCCATAGTTGTTTTTTTTTTTTTTCCATTAAGTATTTAAAGCAGTCTAACAAATAAATAAGCTGCTATTCTACCTGTAACTCTGGCCTGTCAGAAAATTTTAAATTATTGTAAGACAACAATGAGTCACCAGAAAGAACTGAATCTCTTGCTGAAATACATTCAGCCATGTCACTCTGTCAAGGATGAATCCTGAGCTCTAGAAGTTAAATTTTCATCAGTGCCAAAAAGACATTTAAACCCTCAGCTGAAAGAATTGAAAAGGAAAGATCAGAGATTCAAAGTCTCATCCCACAAGAGCACCTTGATTATTGATTGGTTACTACTAGAACTATCAACCTATTCTCAAGTCCCTTTTTAATGATAAGTGGCAAAAACTCTCTGGAAGTCATTAAATGAAAAACTTTACAATCCCTGAATGCTTCTGGTAATGACAAAATTGAGTTCTGCATAGCTCTGCTCACACAGTTAACAATGTTCAGAGCGAGGTGTGTTAGCAGATGCTTCTATATCCATTTTAAAATAACGTTTAACTCGGTGAAATAAATCTTTTTTTAATCAGCAGTGCTTTAAAAACGAAATTACAGCTAGAGCGTGTAATGAAGAGATAAAACTCTCTGAATAAGAATCAAAATTAATATAAAGAAATTAAGTTATAATTGCTTGAGGAGAGGGGACTATCTAACTTTATGAGATAGTTACAAAAGGCACATCACAGTAGTTGCACAGAGCTTTTGTTCAGAGCCTACTTTTCTTTTCATCTCAAATTTTCTGAGGACCCAAAGCAGAATTTCTGTAAATTTTAGGGCAACACATAAAACCTGATCCCTCCAGGTCAGATTTGATAGAATGACTTAATTTTGGAACGATTATCTACTTTCCAAAGCATTGAAAACGCTGCTACAGGGTGCTCTGGAGTAGCATAAATCAATTTAGGAAGCCCGTGAAACAGCAGCACCTTACCAATTACCCAGGAGAAGCAGCAAGGCTCTCCACTTTCAAGGATGTTATTTTCAAGGTCCAACTTACCTATTTTACAGAATTTTTAAGGTAATGACACTCAACAAAAATTATCCTTTTTATTAACTAAACATGTTTGCTTCTCATAAATGCAACCAGCTGCTAAAGAAATAAACAGACCGAGATGTGCAGAAGGGACAAGATTCCCGAGATTTGGATGTTCCATGGCTCTCTGATACTGACAGAGCGCTAATGCCACATCCTCCAGTTCAAATTAACTCAGGAGCCCTCACACAGGAGCAGTAATGGAAAAGCAATTTGCCCATTTTCAGCACCTGCTGAGTGGTGTTAACACCAGGCAGGAACGCAGCATAGGATGGATTAATTGGGTCATTTAGGACATGCTTCTCCTTGAAAGGCACACAAATCCTCCTCTAAACACACCTCAACAGGTTAATTCTTTGTCTGTAATATAACTCTAATGCATTGCCACGGGTGACTTTAAAATTTGTACTGGATATGTGCTGCCTTAGTCCTTTGTCTTACAAAAAATTTGTAGAGGGCAAAAAGTCCCTGATCCGAACAGGAAGAGACAATGCTGGAATAAACTCCTGACAATATGAATTGAACTCGTAGGCTTCCTTTGACATGTTTCTGGACAAAATGTTAAAAAGCACAAGAAAATATCAGTGAGTTGAAATGGAAGGGAAAAAACTAGAAGTAAAACAAAGTGAAAACATGATTACTTCATTTTCTTTTCCCATAACCTCAGCAGATAATAAATATTACCAATTTAAAGGCTTAAAATCATACGTTTTCCTCTGTTTATTACTGCAGTAATCCATTTGAAGGAGTCTGCCTAATTTTAAATAAAACATACAAAGATTTGCCTTGTTTTTGTTTTCTGCGAGGAACTGGGGATATTTATTTAAGTAGCCTGAGGCATCTGTAACTTGCACACAGCTGCATTTGTGCCCAACATCTCAATCCATCTGAGAAGGATCCTAAGGTATTCTAATGATGACGAGCATGCCTGTCACATGGAAATACACCTTGGTGCACTTGACAGTCTGAAGGAAAGCTGATTTATCTCAATTGCAAAACTGCAACTCCAAACTTGATGAGAAAACTCCTAAACTTCCTTTCCTTCTTTCTCTATAATTTTGAAGAAATTAACGGGCACGAGTTTTGGACTCTTCACAATGCTGACCAAAATATTGCATGTGATGTAAAGCACGCAGTGAATGTGTGCTGTGGTGACAGCCAGTAAAGGAACAGGTGCCTCTGCTTTTCCTGTTTATTGCTGTTTTACTGCCCGGGAGCTGCACCAGTCCCAGGGCAGCGTAACCTGGGTCCCACAGCCCATTTCAGGGGCTATTTCACACAAACACCAGGCATGAATTCACCAGCAGAGGAGACTTCCCGGTTCACTGAGGGGTTATTTTCACTCTAGGGTGGTAACCACCTCCGCAGTTCCCTGGAGTACTAATTGCTGGAAGCCAGGAGAATATTTCAGGGAAGCTGATGTTCCACACATGTTTTTCTTTCCAGGACAACACACCAGAAAAGCTTTCCTGTAAGGAGCTTGATATTCATGATCTAATACCCCCATCATACCAGGCATTCCACACAGCGCAGTGCTCATCACACAGCACGCCCATTACATAACCCACTGACAATCTCTGACAACTGCAGGTAATTATGCAATGTAGCTCATTAACCAAACTCCACACAGCAAACTCTGGTCCTGTGAAATATGTGTGATCAGGCATTTTTTAAAAGCAAGAGGGTAAAAAAGAAAACTGGGAGGAAAGACTTGATCTGCTTCTACTTGATAATCAACACTTTTTGACTCCAAGGGTCAGATATGCAAAAGCTGTAGCTGAAGTCCCAGAACAATATTTTTGTCAGGAGCAGGTCTGGCCAGAGAAATATGAGCCCCTTTGTTTCTCATGCAATGCTGGTCATGCACAAACTAAATGCATCAGTTGTAGGTATTTGCAGAACTCAATTCAGAAAAGTAACACTCTAATTTTGTGCACTGGCCTGAAAGAGGCCAAATAAAAATGCATTTGCTTGCCTCACTTTATCAGAAATGGGAGAGCTGTTGGTGTGGTGGTATCACAGTGAGTTACAATACAGTAGTACCTGAGTTACTCTGAACTTCAGTGAGAGGGAAAGGAGTAACTATTCATAATAGTGAGATATTTATTGATGGGAGCCCTGGTAACAAAGCAAAACAAGCAGAGTACCCGTGATCTTGTTCCACCCTTACACAAGATCCTTTTGGATCCTTCTTAGCGAGCCTCTGCCAAAAGGTGAAAGCACGACAGGTACTAAAGAGGGTCATTAATACAGCACTTGATCGTGCCTCACGTTCTTTGTGAGGTGAAGTGTGAGGGCATGTCAGGAAACGAGGTCAGCCATGATCAGGGAGTGAGGAACTGCTCTGCAGCACGAGCTGTGGGGTTTGAGACCAGCAGGGATTACATTAATCTGTGTGACCTGCCTGCAGTGGCCATGTGGCACCAGAACAGCCAACCGGGCTCCTGCGGATTCGTGCTGCCACGGGAGGTGGGGGAGGCATTCACACAGCTCATCACCTCAGGAGGGGCGCAGCTGACAGCATAAATACGACAGATTTCCGAGCCAAGAACGCCTTGCTGTGTTTCTGCGTCACTCTGGTGTGCTTGCACTCAACACGAGCCAGCTTTTGTGCCCTCCTGCACACAACACTCCGTGCTTCCAAAGATAACTTCAGTAACAACCTCTGAAGGATGCGGATGGAAGAGACCTCTTGTTTGCCGAGGGAACTCTCACCTCCCACTTGAATCTGAGCCCACTGAGGGACTCCCACAAATAAATCTCATTGTGGCAATCCCAAGGCCGTTGCTGATGAACGGCAGCACCTTCAGAGGTGGCGTGAAGGGAACCCTTCCTTGCCTCCTGAGCTAAGAAATGCACAGAGCCAAAAAGCCACGGGGAAGAGCAGTCACACACAAATAGGCTGCTGGAGTTGGGTAAATGGCTTTCCACTAAGTGCCACTAAAAACAGCCACATATTTATATCTCTGCAATGGGCTTCAGTTCCCAGTTTCGGCTTGTTTATACATTAAAGGTTATTCCTTTCAGGCAAACAGAGATGACTATCAGTTTCTTCATGGGCCTCCACATGCCAAACTCTTTAAGGCCCAAGGACTTTATCACACACATCTTCCTGCCAGAATGTGAAATTACTGATCTCAGCTTTCATTTGGTTCTGCACTCACCAACCTTCATCTGAAAGAAATCCAACTACACAACGCTTTTCTACACTCAGTTTTCTCGAGGATCTACGTTCCTTGGATCCCATGTTCCAGCTGGGGTTTATTTTTAGTCCATTTGACATTTGCTCTGAGAGTCACAATATGCAAAGATCTCAATCTAGTGTTTCCTGTGGCTGGCACTCATTTCTCAGTGCAGCTGACAGTCCAGAAATCTGCCTGGGACAGGACCCTTTCTGAGGACAATGGAGAATTTTGTTAGGGTTATATTAATTGATGAGAACAGACACTTGATGAGCCACTGGGGTTAAAAGGGCTGAAATTCATTCCTATTCTGTTCTGGTTCAAACCTTCAATTTCCACATTTCCCAGCAAAACAGCACAGTGGAATCTTCCCTTCCAGCCTAGTTCCCACTATTATGTTTTTCAAAACTTATTCTTTATCTCTCACTACAGAGACAACCAGAAAGGTTTGGGGTTTTTTTCTGTGAAAGATGATCATGAATTTTCCTCTTCAAGACATAAAGGACGGTAAAAGAGAAGATGTAAATTGACAGAACTGTCAGCTTCAAAAGACAGATGACTCCTATAGTGCCCCGAGAAAGACTACCTGGGGCCAAGACTCAGGTGATTTCCCTGTAAAATACCCTTATATCTGAATGAGCCTTTGACAACGTTTTGATAAGCAGAGCAGGGTGAGGATACAACAGACAAATTTCCTCTCCTGGGTTATGAGGGGTTGTCTTGCCTGCTGACATCTCAAAGAAAGAAACTTTGCAGACTTAATTTTAACCATTAGAGAGCAAAGTAGCTCGGGTGAATGCAGGGCGAGCTTGCCTGCCTGCCTGAGGCACAGCAGGACTTGTACTCCGATTGGAATTGCTAAAAACAGCTGTGCCCTGGTGCTGCCACACAGGCTGCCAGACAGTTGTAAAATACACCCACGATTCACAGGAAGGCATCAAGGTCTGGAAAGCCCAAGAACGTATTCCAAAAACTGGATTACTCAACAGCTTCTTTTATTCCTGTGTAGTGTTTTACCACAAGCACAGTGGAAGGCAAGATCAGCTTCCATGAGGCTCTCAGAGGCCTGGAGTCCTTGGGAAAAGCCCTTGTGTGTGTGCAGATCCCGGGCTGGCACAGAGCAGAATTATTCCACTGTATTCTGTAACCCCACACAGAGCACACTGAGAACCTATTTATGCTAAGCAGCAACTCACTTACTGTGTAGTGAAAAGGTTTATATCTATTTATTCAAAATGAGTTTATAACTGACTCTTGCTACATAAATTCACTAAGTGAGTGGCATGTTCATCAAAAATATGTCCCCATTAACTTTTTTTTTGAGAAATATTTATCCTGTACCCAAAAATCTATGTGCTAATAGCAAGATACACTGGCTACAATGTATTAGAAGAAAATCCAGTTGATCAGACTGCTATCTTTATGCCAGTTAAGGATTTTTATATCATCCATTTTACTACAGACATCTGGATTTAACAAAGCCATCCTTGGAGCCGTTAAAATACCTTTCACCTTCCATAAAAAATGTTTCATTAATAAATCAGAGGCAAGGATACAAAGAGCACACATGGAGTAAAGCCTTTGCATCCATGAACCTGTCCTGTGGCCACCTATTCAGAACACTGATGCTGCTCTAGAAAAAGAAAACCCAACCAATAAAGCTCCTATCTTTTTCAATCTAAGCCTATTTTAACTCTTTTTACAGAGCACAGAGAAACCAGGGGGAACATTTGGTGTCTGAACTGATAGGTCAGAGCAGTGGCTGGTACCCAACCAAATGGCAAAGGAAATGATGCATAAAGAAGAAAATCGTAATGCAGCCATCAATCACTTCTGACACTTTCAATTAAGGTTTTGTTTAGTTAAGCACTTACAAGTTTTAATGAGCAGTTTTGAAAAAAATTAATTAAAAGATTTCCACTTTTCTTAAGTCGCCCAACTTCATTTAAAAAAAAAAAAAAACCAAGCCCCTAACACATTGTGTTTGTATTTTATTGTTTTCATACATTTTACATTCAGTTAACTGCACTCCAGAGCAATACTACACTCTGATGCTGAATTCTTTGCAAACTAAGCACTCTACAGAGTTTGCTCTTCTTTTTATTAGGAACGTTTGCATGTCAAGATTCTTAAATTTGCATTATTAACACAGTCATTTTTTAATAATTCTATTTCATGAAGGAAGGATTATTCCATCTACAAAAATGCATCTAGTAAGGATTGAAAAGCAACTTCAAAACTGAAGATCTCTCTATAATTACAGCAGAACCCAAGTAAATCCCTAGGGTGAACTTCAGCATCATAGTTTCATCTGGCAATGCTCTCCCTCCTGGTATTTACTGAGAATGTGTTGCTATGACAGAGAAAAAAAATCAAGGTATTTGTTCATACTCATTTTACAGCAGTACTTGTAAAAACACTGCAGCTCTGAACGTGCTACTGTGGAAACTTCTGTCCTTCCTTCCAAAGTCATTTACATTCCTGCTACTCTTGAATTTATCCATTTCCTTCGCAGTGAAACCCCAGCTGTTGGAGGGAGTGGAGAGGTAAAACACTTTCTTACTTTTATTTATTCTGGGATGCATCAGACAGGCAGAGCCCTTTCCCCATCAAAGACTGGTTTGATGAGATCCACCAGGAAAGAGAATCAGCACCAACTACTGGGCTTGAGAGAACTTGGCTTCAGAAAAGGAAAACAGAACAATCCCAAACCCCCTACAAACAGCAGGATAGACAATCCCATTCAAACTGCAGCACCTCACGCTGCATCTCCATGCTTTGGAACCCACAAATGTTTGCGGTATCAGACAAAACACAGGAAAAAGCTCTGTAATTCAAAATGTGCAACTGCTGTATTTCAGTGGAAGTTTTTCTGTGTGAAAGAAAACAACACAGCCTGCAGACAACCATTCCCAGTGAATGTCACAATTTCGGTGTTTACAAACATTTCTTTCAACAAGGCTCAATGTTGCTCTTGAAGTTGCTCAGGAAATCTGCCCAGGTTTCACTCCACACTAACACAGGCGATTTGAGTCATAACATAAATATTCCAACAGCTCTGCATTTCCTATTAAACAGCAACAAATTTCTACACCACACAAAACAAGACTGTGGGAGTACCTATTCTCACAGAAATGGAGCATGCACCTTAAAAACAATGACTTGGCTTTTATTCACTTCAATAAAAACTTTAGAATAGTTTGAATAGTGACCTACATTATCATACTTTCAAATTTAACTTCTTTTAACATTTCTCAAACCCAGCCTGGAGGATGTGCTTGTTGAAAAAGCAGGAATGTGCATTTTATGGGTTACATCCCGCTGATAAATCTCAGTCACAGAGAAGTGCTAAATTACTTTGCAAAATCGTAGATGTTAATATCTAGCGGGCAATTAATTTGATTTCCCCAGAAGCCTGTTCCCTGCCTAAATTCATGTGCATGCATTTATGGTGTGTTGGACACTATTCTTGATCTATGCTGTAAATCAGAATTAAATACAAGAGCTGAGCTCTGGGGGGAAAAGGCCCTCTCTCTCCCTGTTTAACAGCTTGAAGCTGTCAGTGGCACCACAGCTATTATGGACAAAATGGCATGATTCAGATTTCAGAATCTCTGGGCGCATTGGGGGAAAAGAGCAATTGGTATCAGGCACCAAAAACACAAACAAAGGGGGGAAAAAAACTCAAAAGTTTCACAGCTTTCATTCTGGAAAACAAAAAGTCTTCACAGAAGGTAGGGCCACTTTCTCAGTTTCTATTTTCATTCTCAGGAACAGATATGACGGAATTAATTCCTCCCATAACTTGCAGCAAGGCTGATTATGACAAGACATTTATGCTTGCTCGGAAAGCTGTCAGACACTGTGGAAATCGACTTTTAAGTCTACAAAATTTTTACAGCCATATCCAAGAACTTGCACTGTTTGGTGCTCTCCGTGCAAACCAGCCTTCCAAACCCAACAGCCCCATATCCCCTTTGTGCTGGCAGAGAATGGGTTAATCTCTGCAATTAACGCCTTCACTGGCCTTTGGAAGATCCTTAATGAAGGCAACTACTGCAACACCAGCCTCAGAAATGCCATTAACACATAAATCTATTTTTGGTGTTTACTTTATCATGCATAAAGGTTGGCATTGCAACTCTTACTACCACAGTGTGCTGCTTTGCTAGTCAAAATTTCTTAGAAACGTTTAAAAACTGACTTGCTGAACAGCTGCCTACAGAGAGAGTTCGCGATCACTTTTTATTCACTTCATTAAAGTTCAGAATTCTAACTACACTGTGTCGTTTTGTGTCCTTTCTCATCCATTTAAGAGAGGTTCCCAGACTGAAATATCCCATCTTAGCATATTTCCTATTTCTGGGACATATATTTAAAACAGCTTATTCACCATCAGTGCCAACATGCTGACATACTGCAATATTTTTTGCATGAAAAACACTACTTTGTCCCTTGCATTTATGCAACTAAGCAAGTTTGGGGATTTTTTTACAGCAGAATTTTTGTTCCTTCTTACTTCTCACGGAAATCTATTCTCAAACTCACCCAGCACAGCAATTCTATTTTAGCTGATGCTAAAAGACTCAGAGACCACCAGGCCAAGCAATGCCAAGCTTCGGGCAAGGGAAGAACAGCCAACACCAGCAGTGCAGCCATCAAGCACTGAATAAAACACTGCTTTCTAATACCCTGATGTGCATAAACACAGCCACGCCTTAATTAGTCTGCTTAACCAGAACTCCAATTATTGCCATGACTGCTCCTTATATCCATTCCCACTTGGTGAAACCCCCCAGCCTTCAATGCTTACAGCGACACCGAGCTCTGCTCTGAGCTGGGCTGCGGCTCGGGTTTGCAGAGGGCTCCTGGGGGGCCATGTGGGATCAGTTTTCTGCTGAAAGGATCACTGGGGAGAGGCAGCTGAGCCCCGACTTCAAAGCCAGCAGTGCCCACCTCCCGGTGATCCCGGCTCTCTGGCAGGGATTCAGCCATGCTTCCTTCCCTAATCCCGAGGCACTGCAATCGCGTTACTGAGCTGGGAGGGCCTCCTTGTTTCTGAAGTGTCATGGAGCTCCAGCAAGAGCAGTTTGGCTCGTGACACCCAAGCCTGATCCCTCTGAAATAGGTGCTCCACTCCCTGAACCCCAGGAATCCAAGCATGCCATGGAGAGCAGAGGTCTGGCACCTCTGAGCTGTTTCAGACACACAGCAGCTGTGCCAGAGCAGCTGAGCTGCCATTCCAGAATCCCTCGGTTGCAAGCAACCTCCGTAGTCCCCATCCATCACAAATTTTGTAGGAAAACAGGAACAGGACAGCAAGGTTCTGCAACTCACTGCGAAGAGGAGTCTCATTTGTCCCCTTCCTCACCCTCCTGGAGAACCGCAAGCGTTTGCTTTGAAAGATGAACGGTCCCACAGAAGTCATAACACAGCTCACATGCTCAGTATCTACCTTTTTTGTAGGGGTTTTTTCCCCCTTTTTTCTCACAAAAGAGCCACATCTAGAGAAAAAAAATCGTGAAACTAAAATGGAACAGAGAGCTGCTTGCTATTGCAGAACTTTTAAGAGAAAGTTAATCCACTCAACGAGCACTAAGTTCCATTTAGGTTCTGGGCTGACACAAGTGACAGATGGCAGAAGCTGCCATTTGTTAATGACTTCAATTGTCACTGAAAACTGACCCGGCTCTCACATGGGAGTCAGAATTATTATTCAGTGTTACCAACAAAGTCCAAAGGAGCTGCCAGACTCAGCACGCTGCCTCCAGCCACTGCAAAGACATTCCCAGGAACAGAACCAGTGCCGGCCTGCAGTGTGCCTAACTGGCCTCTGGCTGGATTGCCACTCCTCCCTGTGCTGATTCCTCTCCAGGAACAGAGCCTCATTCCACTGGGAACTCTGCAACTGCAGCGTTTTGGAGAAGGACTCCGGTGCAAGAACATAAAACTGTTCCTCAGACCAGGGACCGTGGTCCTCCTGCACGCTGTGCACGGGGTACATTAACCCCAAAACAAGAGGAACGTGGGCAGTGTTACTGCTGAGAGGCTAAAATGCACTGAAATAAACAGTACGCAGAGCAAAGCTCATCTATCAGCTCTTTTCAGAGGAAACTTTCATACCTAGTTCAATTCTGCTCAGCAAATACTGGCTGACACAAAAAGCCAGGAAAGCGTTGCCAAATGATGAGGAAAAGTCTCAGAACCCTAAGTGTGGAAAAGGAGATATAACTTTCTTAAAATAATCTATTTTCCTTTTAAATAAGGAATAAATAAAAGCAATACTTGGCACAGTTTTATTAAAAACATTCATTAGCTTTCTCTGACACACAGGCTTGGGCAAAACTTATTTTTCCATTTATTAGACCAAACAAGTTTTCATTAGTTATGTACATTAGATTATGTCTAAAGGCCTTCCTTGATTTGTATAGCTCAAGAGGTCTTTGAGATCTGCCCTCTGGAACACAATCCCCTGTTCTGCTGGAAAATAAGCAGGTACCAGCCCAGAGCCCCCCCCGGGCTGATGTGATGTGCGACTCTGACCAGCTCTGCCCTCTGGTTCTAACAGGATTTTCACTCCCCAGTGCACAGGGCAGCACAAACCACATGACAGAACCAAGCAGGTGCTTCCACTTCATCAGCTCCAACTGGCCCAGAAAAACGGAAATTCCTCTTCAGCTCTGCGTGCCCTGCACCCAGGGAGCTCCTGAGCTCCTCTGCCATGAGCCCTGGCAGCAAGGCCAGAGCTAACAGAGCTGGAAAGCCTCACTGGGCACAGGCAACGCAGCCAGCACCAGGAGAGACCCAGGACACACACACCCACAACCCAGGACACACACACCCACAACAGTGTCCTGCTCCAGCAGCGCTCTGATGAAGCAGTAATGCGAGAACGAGCCCATGGAATGGGAATTAAGGCCTGTTTCAATTGAGAGGATGAGCTCTTTAGATGGCAATTCGGAATTCTGCTCTTCTAGCCATGCCCTGACAGACCGGGCTGGCTGCACCCTGCGAAGCTGAATTAGCCAGTTCATCCAGAAGGAGAGGAAATGAACACTGGCCAGCAGGGCTGCTGCTGATGACTCCACCTCAATTAGACATGATTATTTCAGATCCCAGCACCACAGGCTGGAGATGCAGATCTCAGCCAAGTGACTGCCAGCAGCTCTCCGGTTCCCTTTGCTCCCGCGTTTTATGGGGCATGCAGCTCCATGCAGGATGCCTGGGAGCCTTAAGGAAAGCTTCCCTTGGAATGTGCAGCCTGCGGGAAGCTGGCTCCCTCCCACGGATGGCAGCTGGCACCATCCAAGCAGCACAGCTGTGCTGTAAGCAACTCCTGCACTGAGCGAGTTCCTGTGCCTCAGGAACGGGAACAGCAGAGCCCGAAGGAGGTGCAAAGGCAGCAGTGGAGGGGACTGCACTGCCTTATCCTGGTACATCCCCCAAGTGCTGACTGTCCCTGGACTGGGAGGACTCACAGCCCCGGTCTCTGATGTTTCCAACATTCTGCACACCCAAAACCCAGTCTGTGCATTCCACAGGCACGCCGGCAATGCCACACCACCCATCTGCAGGAACAAACCAGGCAGCCTCTCTGCACAGAGGAGAAGATTCCCCCAGTGACACATGGGAACGTTCCTGGCTACTACTGCCTGTAAAATAACCATGCTGCTGTCAGACACGTGAGCTACACCTGGGTAAAACTGCTAAAATACAACTCCAAATGAGCAGGCTAACAGCAATTTACTGGTATAATAGAAAGTACTGCAGGCTTTTATTTCACACCACAAAATATATGTCGGTATGTAGGAGAAGCAAAGCTGTGTCGGTACAAATCCAGAAATTATTAGGTCTGCTCTTTTCATGGCAGCTAAGTATTATTTAATAATGGTTAAACTACAATGCAAATATCAGCATTTCAAAATGAAGATAAGCAAAACACAAGGAAAAGAAAAAAAGAAAAACTCAACCTTGCTTAAAGGACATCTTGTGCTGAACATGGTGCATTATTTTAAGAATATCAGCCAGGAAGCCAGCAGGCAAATCTTACTCTGTCCACCAAGAGGATAGCTGGACTATGGAACAAATAGAACCACTAAACTGAGATTTTGCTCAGCTGAAGAAGCCTGTCCACAGAAGACTTTGGAGGGAAAAGAAATGAACTGTTGAAGCCTTAGTGACGATTGGGGAAATAATCCCCTTTACCAGAAGGTTCTGGTTGTTCTTATATGTGTGCATGAAACTGATTAATATATGAACTTTTTCCTTGGATTTCACCTCCAAGTTTGAAGACTTCTTTCCCGTGTGGACTGAAGAATGGATTACAGGGAGATGTATAATACATAAAAATACTCATGTGCATTCATACAGCCCCTCCATATAAATATTACAGCAGTCAGCACAGAAATGGGTGGGTGATTTGTGGAGTGAGGCCAATTCTCTGCACTAATTTCTGCAGCCTATTGCCCATTCCTGTTTGTTACGATAATATCCATGGCTCCCCACAGCAAACTGAATGTGCTGTTCTAAGCAATATAAAGCATGTGCTAATGGCACACAGAGCAAGGTAAGATGCAGGTCGTGAGAAGGTCACAAGAAAGTAAAAACTGGGGCAAAGCTCAGAATGCACAAGCTCTTTCTGGTCTTATGTTCCATAATTAGCCATTTTTGAGAGCACAGTGTATGCTATACTGCAGTCCACACCACTCAATCCCCCTGGAGTATCTTATACCACAGCAGGGAACAATCAAACCCTAAAAACTGTATCCTAAAAGTCCTCAAAGAGCAACAGGCCTGTTTGCTCAGCAACACTTAAGCACATCTAACTCATCTGCCTTCCCCCATTGCCCCTCTGAACTTCTCAGATTAAACAGCAACTCTGAAAAATCAAGGGTGGCTGTGACTCGACATCAGGAGTTTAAGACTGCCAGGTAAGTGCAGAAGCAGTACCAGACACATCTGGCTCAGAGAAATGAGGATCCAGAATCAAACAAGCTTTTCAGTGGCAGCTGAGGTGGTGACAGGCTAACTTTTGAATGGGGTAGCTGGTGAATGTTCAGGGCACCCCATCTTCCAAAGACACTTCACATGTCAGTGGTGTGGCTAATCTTCTCCCAAAAAGAGAGGAAACACAGGATTCTGCCTCAGCAAGTGAGATTCACTGTCTGAGGAGAGAGCTGGGAGAACCCCGGGTATGTGAGGAAGAAGCAAAGGAACAGCAAAGGGCAAACACAAGGAGGTGGTGAAGAGAGTGATACACAAATCGTACTGCAGGAAGGAAAGGGGAGGGCACACACGAGAAGCAGCTTGTGGAGACCCCAGGCACTGACCTGAGGTGCCTCTCTTGCTGCTCCAGGTCGCTGCACCCAGTTCCATCAAACTGGCTGTGACACCTCTGTGCCCCTGTCACCGCCTGCAGAGGGGACAAAGTCAGTAACCATTCTAGAGCCTCCAAGAATGACAAGAGTGGGGGCCCCTCAGCCAATGCAACTGCAAGCAGAGAATGACTTTTGTTTAACCTTCTTTTTTTTTCTTTTTAAAATTCTTATTATATTAAAAAAGCAAAGGAAAACAAAGAAGTCTTTGAGGACACCCCTCTCCCCTCTAACAAACATTCTGGCAGTCAAGACCTCTGTTGCTCTGCCTGGACAAACACTCATTAACAATTTGCTGGATTGCAGGAGGTAAAAAAAATATTGCAGGAATAACTAACAGACCGATTTCATTTTGTAGGATTAAAAAAAAAGTATATGTGGATGCAAAGGCATGCCTCTCAAAAAGCCATTATGCCTTCTGTAATTTCCTTCAAGGTTTTTGCTTTTATAAACTATTTACTTTTCAAGACCATTATGATCTACAAAAGTAATTGCACTGGAGCCATCCTAATGGCAAGCCAGACATTAAATTCACCACAAGTGAATTTACTCATTCAGCTTCTTCATGGAAGGACAACAAAGCAGTGCCTTTAATTTATGGTATTGTTCTAACACTGAACTTACTCGGTACAATAAAACTGATGACCTTACACTGACCCAAACCCCTATACCTGCAATACATTATACTTCAATTTCATGCCCAAAGGGATTTTTTAGGAGTTCGTTACATTTGCAGGCTAAGGGCAAAGTCCCACTGCTCCTGACATTCCACCTCCCACACAGGAGCTCTCTAACCTCACCCAGGCTTTACCCCAGGAACTCGCAGCTTACACAAATCTTTCCAAAATTTAATCCAGATCAGGTTTGTAAATTCTGCATCAAACTCAATGGTTCAACTATGGCAGACTCTAGAACAAAAAGCATTAAGGACTAAATTTGCATTACAAACCCACTTCTGTCATTTACTTTGATCATTAAAAATTAGCCTTCAATCTGAATGTACTTATTCTAAAGTTTAAATTATTGCACCTTGCTGTGCTTTTTATCTAATGAACATAAAATTACTCCTCACTCATTTAAACACAGGCAAAGGACAATAAGATCAGCTTTTAACCTGGTTTTTTTCAATTATAAAACAGACTTCAAGTCTCTGATTTTAAGAGACATTGCTAGTCGTGGTGTCTAGGCCCTTGGTAATCTGGGACATCAACACAGCAAACAAAAACATTTGACAAAAATCAACCTTGATATCATCGCTTCACCCTGAAGAAAAAAGCTTCACAAACAATACCTTGCACAGCAAGTCTGGGGCTGCCCACGTGCCCCTGCCTGGCAGCATGGATTAGGAGAAAACAAGATTAGATGAAAAGCCTGACTTGGATTTATTTCTCCCTGCTAGCATTCCAGTGCCAGTGCTGGAAAGAGAAAACAAACTGAATTCTCTACCCAGCAATAATTCTTCAGTAAAACTCTTAACTAGATTTTGATCAGTGAGCATTTGCACCTGGGGACACAGGAGCCAGAAACAAAGAATCACCTCACCTGAAGCAAATCAGACTGCTGGCCTTTGCCAACAGCCACTTGTTAATTTTAGGCATCAGTGTTAACAGCTGATGATTTCTCTTCCTAAAAGGAACAACTGGCAACACATGCAAAGGTATTAACCCAGTAGCTCTTTTAAAGTCACAGATGGAATGATGGAGAATTAGCTTGAGCAAAAATTAAAATAAGAAGTAATCCGGTGTCAGTAGGTTGCTCTTCAGTTTGCACAAATGTGGGTATACCCACTGCACAGTCAGTCCTGGCAATGAAACCCACCAAAATCTCTTCCTAACAACTCAAATATACCCCACTTTGCTTGTAGCATTTCCCATTCAAAGTATGAGAAAATTAAAGTCAAAACCTAAGGAAGGAGAGTAAACACATCCTCATTTGCTGGTACTGTTGGTTTTAACCTGACCTGGGAAACAAACAACCTATTTCTGCTCCTTGGGTATGATATTAGATCTCTCTTCTTTTCACATGGTTCCATTACCAACAATTTTTCCTCCTGTTTAGTAAGCAACCAAATAGTGACAAGCTTTTGTACAGCATCCGAGGTTTCCTAAATGCCATGTTTATAAATATAACCGCAGATACAAATTATTCTTGCCACCTGTCCCTTAAAATGCTAGGCTGCCCTTTAAATGTTTATTTTACCTGAAGTTCATCCATGTTCTGGAAGTTAATGAGCCTCCTGAAACCGCTTCATAAACACCTTCCTCTCTGCAGCATTTCTTTTGTGTAGGAAGTGTCTGGGGAGCCTCTGTGGAGATCAGCCAGATGTGGCAACAGCCACAACCCTTTGCCAGTCTGTGCACCTTAAAAACAGGGCAAGATTCCCTGGAGCAGCTGCATTCAAGGGGAGCTGGCACACAGAGTAATTGAGAAGGGATAATTCTCTCCCACATTCAGAACACAAACAATAACAGGAATGCAGAAGGACATCCCTGCTACTCCCAGGCCGTCTGCTGAGGCAGGAGCCCCGGATCTCCCCTTAGAAATTCCAGTTTGCTCCTCACTGGGAGCTGTGAATGAATCAGGGCTCACGACTGCTTTGCACAGACATCAAAACCCAGGTGACGGCTGTGTGTAAACCCTCTCCAGGGCAGCTAACTGCCCTCCCTTTCCCCGGTTCTGGAGCAAAACCACCGAGACAGATCCTGCTTTTGGGCTTTATCTCTGCCGTCGTATTCCTTCCAGCAGTATCACATGGGAATAATTACACTGGGATTTGGTTCAGTGGATAGGAATCTTGAGGGGGTTTTTTTCCTGTGAAGAGCCGTCAAGGGAAACTAATTGTAAAGAACTGTTTTGATAACATGCTTTTAATGGGAATAATGGTTACAATTTTAGCCTTTTTCTTTTTTTTTTTTTTTGCATTCCAGCTTTGCCAGACATCTTTCCTGTACGCTGCTTGAGAATATGAACATAATGCTCATCATGTGAGCAACCCCACTGGCATCAGAAACCTCCAAGAGAAGCACAGGACAAAGCTGCTGAAAGGAGCACTCATTAGCAACACTTCTTTTGGAAAGCAAGATGAAAAGAGGAATAAAAGTTAGGGAAAAAGCTCAGACATTTTAACATAACTTCTGAAATAAAGGCGAGAATAGCTTTAAGAGTCACTACACCCATTACAGTGAGGCTGCACATCACAGAAATAATGATTATGATGCACTTTCCCCTACACATCCCCATAACAAAGTGGGTTTTCTGTTGGGGTCCTCACTCCTGTAGCACTGGAGGTCCTCCAGCTGTAACCCCACCTACCAAACTGCACAGCTCAGCCACTGAGCTGCCCACAGCCTGCTGAGAACACGGGAGAAAACAATAACATCAGAAAGGCAGTTTCTTCCCCTCTATAAAGTATAAAAGGAAGTAAATAGATTTTCTAGAGAGCAAATAAACCAGAGGAACAGGAGAGTTGCATACCCAGCAGTGACAGGAATCTCTATCAACTTTTAAAAGGCCATTTGATAATATCTTAAATCCAAAGCTTCCACTGCAGCCGCTATTTGAATTAATTCTGTAATGCACAGAAAATAAAAGAGCGTGTGTGTATTTATGTGAGACTGTGTGAAACAGGGAATAAACGTAGATGCCCTGACCTGTGAGATGTGATCACTGTCTATTTTGAAGAGCATTTACAGAAGGGCAATTGAGGATTCAATATTAAATGAGCAAGTCTAGATATGCACACTAAATCTGACAGCCCTGCTTGTACAGTGGCAACTCCTGTACGTACCAAGCCCAACCTAAATCCAAGGCTGTTTATAATTTATCAGAAAAGAGACTGAACTGAAAGCAGTCTGATTTGCTGTGCCACTGCTAGACCAACATCTGACTCTGAATTTCAACTGCTTCTCACAGACCACCACAAAATCTCATTAGAACGTTTTGGGTCCAACTCACCAATTTTGGGATGAAAGGAAAGGCCTCTTCACACAGGGCTACATCCTGCCGGTCACAGCACGGCACCCCTGGGTTGCAGCAGATCCAGGGAACCGAATCCAGGCAAGTGAATTCCTCCCAGAAGATTACTGGGCACTCACCATGGAAAGTTTTCCTGCTTAAGGCCCCGTTGTGCAGCTCAGACAGGAACAGGTTCTGCACTGCTCCCCTTCCCTTCAACTCACTGGAGTCACCCCTCCCTGCAATCAGTGATGCTTTCATGGATACAGGTGGCCACAATCTACATCCCAGCTTTTAAATTACCACTAATTAGTCACCTGAGGTTACTTGAGTTCCATCCTTAGTGATGAATGCAGTTTCTGTATTTATTAGAGATGCTGAAAGTATAGAAATTTCAGAAAAAACAAGGAGAAAAAGGGTATATTCAAGCTACAAAAAGTACACTCTTCCCCACAACGCTTTGGATAACTTTGGCTTGGTCCTTGAGATTAGTTTCATCCTTGTTAATCTAGGTCCTGGTTCGAAAGAGTTAACAACAACAGAGAAATGACATTGTTGAAAAATGCACTCCGCTCTTTTCTGAGCTAAAAATAAGTTTTACTCTTAGAGTCTCCATAAACCAATCCCAAAGACCCTCTTAAGCCCCCGCTCAAGTACATTTTCTAGGGCCTGAGTAAGGGCATGATGCAGAAACAATCTGGTCTACCAGCCTCTGCTGTGAGTAACAACACTGAGTACTTCATTTTCTGCAGCTCTTGAGCACATTACAGAGGTCACGGTCCCCAGGGTGTCCTTCTCACACAGCTCACAGCACTTGCTAGAGATCTGCCCACTCTGTTTCTGTTTGCATTCCATGTAATATGCTAATCTAGAAAAGCAACAAAAATGTGGAACGCATTAAAAAAATAAAAAAGATGTATTTTGAGTAGGCACTTCATGTTACAGTCTGCTTTTCCTAGTGACAGTTTCTCTTAGCTGATTTTTCCACTTCTAATGCTGCTGCCAAAGCACTGACAAGGAATTTCAGGAAAGGGTAACTGAACAGAGAGAGAAAACAAGGCATATGCTGAAATCATACCAGATCTTATGTTATTTCCCTTCACTTCCCAGACTCAGGAAAGATTTCAATAACACATAATTGTTCTAATAATTGTCCTGCATTATTAAAGGAAGGCAGTTTTAAAGTAACACGCGGCATACACAGAATCCCGGGATGGGGCAGGCTGGAAGGGACCACTGTGGGTCATCTGGTGCCACCTCTCTGCTCAACAGGGTCATCCCAGAGCAGTGGCACAGGCCTGTGTCCAGATGGCTCTGGAACATCTCCAGTGAGGGAATCTCCACAGCCTCTCTGGACAGCCTGCTCACTGCATGATCACTGCACAGTGAAGAAGTTTTTCCTCACGTTCAGGTGGAACTTTCTAGGCATCAGTTTCTGCCCTTGCCTCTCATCCCATTATTGGGCACCACCAAACAGAGCCTGGCCCATCCTCTGACCCCTCCCTGCAGACCCTGACAGACATGGATGAATACTGTGCACGCTCATGCCATTAGCATTGCTCAGAAAATTTGTTCTTAACCTGTAAAATGGGGGAAAAGCCACAAAGCAAACCCCGTATGGGACAGGGGTAATTAGCGAGACAAACAGGAGCAGTTCCACAGATAAATGCTATTTATTCATTGTCTTCTAGGCCTCTGTCAAGAAAGCTCTTCAGTGGCAGCCTCACTTCATAGCTCCTCACATACTTCAAGTCAGCAAAGCGCTCAGCTCTATCTCAAAATGAAAATCATTAAATATTTTTACTAGATCAAGGCAGGCCTAGATCAAAGCTAATTACTCAAACCCCTTTGTTTCAATCATCTACAACAAGTTGCTCTCTCCAGTGCTGCTACCAGAGGTTACCGAGACCATCCTGGGAGAAGAGCCATGGGTTTTTGTTTGAAGGTGTGCCAGTGCATGGGGTTGGAGGTTTTGTAATGTTTTCCACCATCTCCTTTATCTCACCTGGGCTATCAGCTGACAGGCAGCCGAGTGCCACAAGAACGTGTGGGTTTTTTTCCAAGACCTGTGACATCCTTTCCTCTCAGGCTAACAACCCTACAGGCCAAGAGCCAGCGGTGTCTCCCTTCAGGAGTGCCCACACTTAACAAAAAGGGATCCCTAGTATGCAGGAAGAGACCCAAGCTGGCATTGGAGCAGTGAGGCACCATCTCTGAGTGCAGAGCCTGCACTGCTGCTCTGACCCCCAGCATCAGACACTTCCAGCATCCACGCTTCTTCCAGGAATGAAGGGCAGCACATTATTAATAGCAGCCTAAGGCAAGTGGGATGACATCAGCAGCGTTCTCCTGCAGCCATCCCTGACTTCTCCATCATGACACTTGTTACTGACACTGGTTCTGCTATTATCTGCAAAATCTAATGTACATTGAGATGAAATATGTATGAGGGCATCACACAGCAAAATCTCAAGCAGGCTGCGCCTCCTGCACAAGCATTCATCTGCCCTACAGGAAACCTTTCAGGTGCACGGAGCTTTATCTTCTCTGTAGGGAAATCTCTCTCTCAAAAAAAGAAATCAAACAGTTTTATTAGTTTTCTGGCTCATCTTTTTAGCAGATATATTTTCAACCTTTGTGTCAGAGTGCAGGTTATATGAAAACAGTACGTGAAGAAATGCAATTTTGAGAAACAAAGAATACTAAACACCAAAGCCATAAAAAAGTCATTTTAAATAACACTCTAACAACACCTAGGAGGGACTGCATCTTAACTTGATTTACTCTTCTCTCCTAAGCATTAAAGACATCTGAGACACACAGTTCTGACAGAGAAATTCAGAGTACCTAGTGTGTATTCAAGAGCCACTGAAATAAGAATATCATTTTTATGTAAAATAAAGCATCATCAAGAAAGCCCCACTGAAAGGTGAGTCACCACCTTCTGCATGCCCTCCTTAGCTATCAATGCCACCTCTGGTTATCTAAATAGAGATACAATGTTAAGAAATTAATTTAAATTCGTGTCTCTGAGCAAAATGTGGATAGGTACAGGTCAGATGCACGTGACACAGGGATGGAACAGCGACTAGAAAAGCCCAGATAAAATCGTTTCTACCTTAGTTATTTTCCCAAGTTAATGTGAACTAGATCAGTTATGTGCATTTTCACTGTGAGCCAGGCTATCCAATGTGTACAATACATCACTGATTGCAAGGGAAAGAGCTGCCAGGAGGAATGCTCAGCTTTGGAAGTGATTGTCCAGTGAGATAAGGAGCAGGAGATTACACCGATGGCAGGGGAAATGGAGGCAGGGGGCACAGAAAACCACAGGCAGCATTAAACACTGAGCCCACATCTATGGCAGTAAAACAGGGTGAAAATGGTTGAAGTTTCAGAAGGGAACAGGAAGCAGGAAAGCATCGTCATGGATGCTTGCCCTGCTCTTGTTTATAACTGCTGCTCAGGACAGGACAGCATCTGTTTGCTCCAGCACTGTCAGGCAATAAAAAGTGGTTTACAGGAAAACAGCCTGGAGAAGTGCTGCAGAAAGCACCACACCACTGCCTCCCAAAGGTACAATCCAGGTGGAAGTCCCAAAAATTCCGCAGAATCTGTCACCAAGCAACACCGGGTTCAAATTCACTTTCGCATCTAACGAAACCTGGTGGCCAACCTCGAGTGGCGTCAGTCTGTCACCCTCTGAAGGGACAGTTGAGGCAGGGTTCTGTGGGGTAGTGGGATTGTTTGAAGGAATTGTGCATGTGATAAAGGAGCCTCTAATCCTGTCTGCATCCTTCCATGTCCCCCTGTCCACCCACTGGCTTGTTTCATCTGAATTCCGTGACTGCTCCTTGCAGTGTGGATCCTTCGGGGCAGGAGCTCTGACTGATGTGTGCACAGGGCTCCAGCAGCAGCAGGGAACACTCAGTGCCAGCCTCTGGCCTCCACCAGCACAGGGATGGCAGGAACTGACACAGGAGAGCAGCTGAGGGCAATGCACCTTAGGAATCGGAACCCTCTGAGAGCAGCACCAGACCTAACTGGAGCGGCAGCAGGACTGGCAGTGCAGGAGGCATCTCACCCCAACACACAGCTACATCACCCCGATTTCAGTCCTTTCCTAAAACCCATGGTCTCTCAAAGGCCATTTGTTCACGCTCCACAGCTTCACTGATTCTGTACTGACAAGTACCATCTGCATTATAAAGTCCAAGTTTAGCTCTTATTTTTAACCGAATGCTCATCATCTCCAGCAACATCCCCATTTTCTCCTGTTTGCTTCTCTCTTCCGTGTGTCTCATAGACCCATCAAAGGGACTCTCCTGTTTCTGGCTGTGGGTGAAACTGAAGACCTGAGCCACTGTTAATTCAGTTTAATTCCTGTTAATGCACAGAAGGCAATGAAGCTGGCACAGCGTTAGGGCAACACTGTAACACCTGGGGAGCTTTGCTGCCACCGGCTGCAAATGAGAATTCCTTTCCTTTTGGTGGCCTCGTGGTCACAGCACTTCTGACTTCAATATCCTACAGTTTGCTTTATTGCTCCCAGAAAAGCTCAGGTTTAATGTTCCCTCAGATCTCACTCTGGTTTAGCATTTTTACATCCCAAGAAATAAGTACAAATATTAGCTAGGGAAGAACATTGTCCTGTCTCTGATCAGAAGGTTAAAAGACAATTTACAGTAGAAACACTATGGTGGGTCTCTCTTAAAAGCACATTGCAGGAAAACTGTATTTTCAGGGGATAAGGGAAAAAAAAATCTTCTTGCTGCATGTCTTGGTTTCCATCATAATATACTAAAAATCAAAAATAACAGTTCAAAATTTAGCTACTTTGACAACACCTTTGATGCCACATGTCTGCTTGCTTTGGTGATATTCTTAGGAAGTTAGAGAAGTTGCCAATTTGCCTAATTTCTTAAATACCAGGGCAAAAAATTAAGGACTCCTTTAACCTGATCTGTCTTCATGAAGCTACACCAACTCACACTCACTCTAAATTTACCTTACAACTCAGTACTGCTCTCTCATATAGCTCTCAGATTTCTGAAAAGATTTTCTTATGAATATTTTCAAAATTTCATTAAGTTTCTGGGCCTTATTATTCTTCAAATCTCATCTGTGCTGTATCGCTTGCATATTATCAAGCAGAATTAGATTCCAACAGCTTTACATTAATGGAACATCACAAAATATTCCTGGAACTGGTGCTACTGTCCCTGTTCTCCAGGTAAAATCAAATGAGAGCTGCACAGCAGAGGGGAATTAGGGTCTTCATCTCAGTGCAACAGAAAAATAAATAATATTCCCCTGTGTCTTTCTAAACCCTGAGATGTGTATGCAAGTAATCTTTTGGAGCAGATCCCTCAGAAAGCCATTCTCCAATCCTCCAGCACACAAGGCCTGAAAATAACGTGGCTAAAGAGAATTTGGCTGATTTGCCTCCCAAACACAATGTGCTCTTGTTTTTCTCCACTCCCACTCTTGTTCCACACTAAACTTTTTTTTCCCAGCAGCATAAAAGTGAGTACATCTTTTTCTGTCATAGATGGGATTTTTAGCATACTTTTAAATAATTCAGTGAGCAGAAAGGGGAATATTACATGGCCTGGTTCTGAATATCATCCCTATACCTGTCTGAAATAAGTGCAAGCAACCACAGAAGGAAAAAATTGGTTCCTCTTCAGATCTCAAGTCTATCCTCTGCTATACAGTCATTTTGTAACACTTAAAGAAAAAAGCATTTATTTTACAAATAAAAGGAGATGTTGTCTGCCTTTGGAAAGCAGGAGACACCCATGTGGACAAACTAAGAAATATTAGTTTATGAAACACTGGCTAATAAAATGAGCCGACTTGTTTGCCACAAGAAGAAAATGACAGATACAAAGCTTTCAAAGCAGTCTTATTAAAGCCCCAGAATGCCTCCTACAATCAGAGGGAAAAGGACAGCAAGAGGCTTAATACCAAAAAAAAGGTAAGTGGATTATATATAACAGTGACAACTTGAAGGTTATCAGCATTTCCAAAAGAAAATTCCTCATCTCACTTCATTTAGTGCCACCCATGACCAAAAGCAGTAAAAATAAACCAAATTGGACCAGGCTTTCATTCTCCTTCCCTGCCCTTCCCTTTGACAAGGCAGAGCTCCGGCTCCCTCCCGAGACTCCCCGGGTTGTCACTGCTGAGGCACAATGACAAATCCCAGCCTTGCTTGGCCAACGCTCTGCGGCCGTTCTGTCACCAGCGCCACTGACCGAGGTCACACCCAAACACACCCAGAGAAATGAAACACCTCTGGGCACTCACACACCACTTCAGCAGCACAAAGCACTTTCACAGACAGGAACTGCGCCCATGCTGCAGAGCCGGGAATTTACAGACAAAATCCATTTGTGGGTGGACACACTGGGGCAAGAGAGTGTTCTACCAAGCCCTTACGACAATACAGAAGTCAAGAATGAATACAGAGAGTAATGAAGCCACAAAAAAACTCCAAGATCACAATAACTGAATTTACTTGTTACAGATGCTGCCAAGCTCCTCAACTTGAAATTAAAATCTGGTAATAAGAAATTATTATGAAACTCGGAAAGGAAAATTCTCAGGGGTCAGGGTAATTTCATGTTATAAGGGTAATTTTAAGACTCATCTGTTGCCTCCAACATATTCGTGAGCAGTATTATTCAACGTGTTTTGTACTTTGAGAATATTGGAAGATAGGGACTTTCCTTCACCTCCTGCCGTAGTTCAGGTATTTGCACTGCAGCTGCTCCAAAGCAAAGCAGTGCCCACAGCCACGGGACGTGGCTCTGACTGTGCCCTAACACCCCGTGTCCGTGTCCGTGTCCCCAGCTGGCTGCTGCCAAGGAGTGACACTCCAGACCCTCCATGAGAACTCCAAAGTTATCTCCAAACTCAGGGCTACCTCTGCAGAGCTTTTCTCATCCCCACCGCGAGTGTTTGATTCTGTCTGCACGCGGGCACTCGGTGCCTTTACCGAGATGAAGCAATTAGCACATATTCCTACAGCCCACGGGAGGTAATCTGCTCCCATTGTTTGGTAATGGAAGGACAGTGGTAACAGGTGAGGAAAGAAGCGAATACTGACCTTGTCAGAACTTTTTTTTTCTCCCCCCAAAGGAATGAAAAAACATTCTTTCACAAAAATACAGGGTTGAGCCAGCAAATACTGCATTTGCATAATAAGTCCCAGCAGGCTGCACACTACAGAGTAAATGACTATTGGGAAATACTCCATATAGATGATAATTTTGTTGGATACTCTCTACAGAACAACTCAGGAGTAGAAACACATAAAAGTTGTCATTATTCATAGAAATTATGTATACATCGCCACAGATGAAAAGAAACGCAAGGAAATACATGACAAAAACGTGCATATCATTGAAAAAACATTAGATGTTTACAGGAATATAATCTAATACCTGTATATTACAACAATCATGCAATACGCGTATCAGAATTATACGTAAATATTTACAGATACACAATATATAGGTGTATTACATATTAGATATTAAATATAAATAAAATCTGTGTGTAACATGATGAAAACAGATGTGAAATTGGCGTGCAATGAACAGTCGTTTTCTAGGCAAAAACCCAGCAGGTAGGAGACATCAAGCCCCAAGAAGTCTTAAAAGAAGAGCCAGGACATTTTTTTCACACCATCACATTTGATTAACAGCGTGAACAACTGCAAAACGGGAAAAGGCTGAATACGGAAATCAATAATCTTTGTCAAAACAAAAAAGGAGAGACTGCCAGGCCTGTGGAATGGAGCTGCAGCTCCATATAATAACCCAGATATTCTGCTGTCAGTGTCCAGCGACACTGAAAACAAGGATGGACTTGTTTTCCTTAGCACTGTCACAGACTGGCTGTACTTTACCTAACCCCACCGTAAATATTTGGGAAACAAGCTTACAGCATCTCTTTTAGGAGCTCCAAATCTGAGACAGTCAGCTTTTCAGCAAGTCCAACAGATCACACAATAATTCATCAGCATATTTACTAAAAAAAGATTAAAAAAATAAACCACGCATCCCTTCTGTAAGCCTCCACCGTGAATTTACAAATCTTTTTCCTAATATTTATCGCAAAACACTATCAGCCTCACGCTCCAAGTACAGATTCAGTCGCCACAGGATAAACCTCTTCAAGAGTCCAGATGGAGTTTTCTGTTCCATTTTCTCCCTGAGCAGTATCGGGCCGCAGGTGCTGCCCAGCACGGCCGGTTTGATTCTCCTGAGAATCTCACTCAACTCCAAAGACTTCTTAAGGACTTCTGAGAAAACCTTTTATGCATGTAAATCTGAAGGACCAGTTTGAACACAGCTCCAAATTTCCACTCATCACATCTGGGAAGACTCTCATCTCTGAAACTGTGGGAGGAAAATAAAGACCCTGTCACCCTTCCCACCATCCCCTCAAAAATCCAACAAACCCAACATGACATCTTCAATTAATCCTCTCTTCCCTCAGAAGCTGAAAAGCCACCAGTCATAATCCAATAGGGAGTTTATTACTGGCCTTCAAATGCAGACTGGGAGCTCTCTAATCTTCAGCTGAGAGTCAAATATTATATGAGTGAAAAATTAAGCTGATTTTCATCTTACTAATTACTTCCCAGAAATTTTGTCCAAAACTTAATGCCACTGGATGTGCACTAAAAGTTTTATAGAAGCTGAAGAGTTCCATTGCTTTTTTTTTACTTTGTACTGAAGTTTTCATGTTCAGATACTGATGAAAGTTAAATGGTAATGTCTGGCAAGAAATACATCACCTGTTTTGCACAAAGTTCATTTTCTGCTCTGACTTCAAATTCCATGTAATATTTCCAAAAAAAATACAGAAAGGAAGAATGCAACATCCTAACTACTCCTCCTTTACAGGAGCTGAAAACTATAAAATGGCCTGATCACTGAAAAATATTTTCTTTTTTAAAAAGTTAAACATGTCAAAGTCTATAAAATGCAAAAGAGCACAGACTATTGGGATTATCTTCCTAAAACGAGGGGGGTTTTTGCCTCTTATTAAATATCTTTATCTAGCACAAAAGTCAAATACTTTGTATAACGTGCTACTCGTTTTCACTCCCATTTAGATATTGGTGTCATCAAATGAATTTCTCTTTTGTAGTACCTGGTGTCACATATTTCACTCGCTGTGCACTGGACTTTGGGTAATTCTGTGCAGTGAGAACACACATCACGAAAATGCTGTTTTGGAAATAGAAGCAGAGCTGAACCAAAGAACACGAGAGCTGCAGCAAAGTCAGGATGGAGGTCCTGGAGGACTCTGTGGTGTTGGTTTGATTCCCTGGTGTAATTACAGCTTCCCATCAGCTTGGTTGTGTGTTCATTCCCTTACAGGCCTTTAATAAACTTATGGAGCACATCATTTTCCAGCTCTTTACCTATTGCTTGTTACCACTGTTTTCCAAACAACACAACAGTGAGAGAATGTAACAGTGGGGAGCCCCAGAAAGCAAAGGATGGAAGGCATTCCCTCACTCCTAAATCTGTGAAGGATCTGTGATAGGCGAGAGCCCTCCATCCCTTCTCACAGCCCCCCTGTGCTCACAGAAACTGCTTCCAGACAGAAGCAGAACAGAGAGGACTGTGCTTTTCCAGGCCAGCTTGGCTCCAGCCACACAGAAACAGCAACAATCAGGCTGCTCCAGCAGCCAGCCACGCTCCCTGGGCTTCCCCACTGCATCCCGAACGGTTCCGCTTGGGAGCAACCACACCCTGGCCACAGCAGAGCCTCTTCTCCTTTTCCAGGTGACTGTGCCCAGGGAAACAGAGCTGAAAGGGCAGAGTGGCCAATTCCAGCCTCAGTGTGTCAGGCACACTTCCCAAACTGCAGCGAAACTCCCGAGCTGTCAGTGCTCGCTGCGCTGGATGGAGCTGCGGGGCTCAGCCAGGAACTGGGCTGCAGTTACATAAACCCTCATTCCGAAAGGGCTGCAGCTCATTGCCCGGTTCAGCTAACACAATTACAGAAGCAGCTTTGTCAATACTCTGAGGAGATTTATTCTTTGCAAACGTTCCTGTTGCATGTACAGTCGGAAGGGAATGAGGACAGGGACAACCGATGCCCACTGTGCAGGCAAAGCTTCCAAAGCAGACGAGTGATGGGGAGGAGTTTGAGTCCACGCTGACACCCCACAGATGGTGAGGAACAGAACCCTCCTGAACTCACCGTGGGGAAAAGAAACAACCCATGCTGCTTCCCCAAGAGCTGGCAGCAACTCTGCTGACTGAAGGGAAGGGGTTATGAAACAACTTTGTAAAGTTTTTTGTCAAATCTGCTATAAAATTCTAGAATAACTGGCCATTCACTTAACCCACAGAAGCATTTTAAGCTACTGATTAAATTAAAAAGTTCAGTTTAGTTTAGTCATTACATCTTTAGTGATATTTTCCAACCAGAACCAGATTTAACAGACTTCTGAGCAGCCAGAAGACTTGAGGGGTCTGAGTGGCAGAGCAAAAACCCAGAACTGGGAGAAGAGGCAGCAGCTAACCAGAGGAATGGCACACCAGTGAGTCCCGTCAGGATATCATACCAGAATTTTGCATTGTCTCATGTAAAAAGCTAAAGCTGTACAAGTGGGGATTTCAGGCAGAGAGATCAAGGACTTTAGAAGTCCACAGCAGACTTTAAGAGTCCATGGCAGAACACAGGGGCAAACCTGAGCGCAGTCTTTCTGTCATCTCCTGAACCCATCTTGGGGTTCTCTTTTCAGAGCTTTGAAATTCTTCAGAGGAAAGGGGGAGAAAAAGGGGCCTGGATACCTCTGAGAACAACAGAATGACACGTAAGGCAGCTGTGGGAGTATTAGCAAATCCTGAAAGTAAAGATAAACCAGAAAAAGTACACATTACTTGGATCCTTAGAGAAGTCTGGATTTTACTCAGAGGAAAGAAGGCTGAAGGTTCCTATTCACTGTAATGAAATACACTAACTGAACTACAAAGCCATGAAAATTGATTTCTGTTCACACCAAATCACACTAAACATGCATTTCACCATGGGATTAAGTTCAGGTGCTTAATCTACAAAGCAATGCCATTTTTTGACATTATGTACGTACATTGTCTACTCAATTTTAACACATTTTCACCACCTTGAAAGATAGCACAAAAGGCGAGTATCAGCTTGAAAAACTAATGTGCTTAGAATACTCTGAGTAATATATTTTCAGATGAGAACAAAGCTTTGACTGCATTTTACTTTCAATATCCCTCTATTTGTTTTCACAAATCTAGTTATTTCTCTACAGTATGACCTGTGGTTTCAGCCACACAGACACATTCCAGCTGTAAAATGCAGCTTATTACTCCAGTGCTAAAAAGGAAAATAAAAGAGATGTGTTAGCAGTAACCATGAGAGAAAAGTTGACAAGAAAAAACACAGATCTTGTAATTAGAAAGAGAAGAAAGTAAACTCTTCTTTCAGAAATGAGAAAACACGTTTCTCCGAATCCCACAATGGTAGTGGAAGTTTTAGGATACCAGGATTTATGGTGGAAGAAGCCTTACAAGAAAGAGGGAGATGATCACAGAGCTGTGGATGACGCAGTTCTGGGGCAGCTCAGCAGTTTATAAAGTTACCAGAAGCCAAGTTTTCCCTTGGTGTAGTGCAGCCTTTAGGATCAGGCTGTTTGAATTTACTCTCTGAAATTTCAGCCTTGGTGCTTGCTGGTGCCACAGCTATTCTGAACAAGGGATCAGCACTGCTCAGAGCTAAGAGCAGCACTGCAGAATAAACCCCTGCCAGCTCAACTGACAGCTCTTCAAAGAGGCCTCTGGACAGCAGTCCCAGAAGCACCAACAAGAGCTGAGCTAAGCTGGAAGTTCACAAATTGGCCACGTGAAGAGCTACCTCTCTCAGCCTGAAGCCTCACAGTCAACAAGGCTCAGGAAAGCAAATTCTGTACGACCAAATTCCTGCAGTTTGCAAACAGATTTTCATATAAGCTCAGTAAGAATCCACAAATCACGTCCTAAATTTAATTCATGTGCTCATCTTGTCAGTCATACCAGTGTACAAACACCAGTCAGGATACCTGCAACACAATATTACTGTTCCGTCAGCAGCCCAACAATCACCATCAGAGACACAAATGCAAAGTGGTGTCACTGGGGTGACACCAGTGGTGTGACATGACTGCCAAGCTAAGCAGTGACGAGTGTGCATTTCCTGCATCAATCTCAAAATACACCAGAGCCTGTGGATCTACAGAGAAGTGCATAACCCAAATTAACAACCTTGGAACCCAAATTAACAGCCTTTGAGTTGTACTGAGGAAATCCATGCAAAACGGTCACATTCCCACGCAGTGAATCCAACTGTGCCAAACTTCCCCTGAGTATTTTTAATTAAATAAACAGTGACATCAAATTTTTTTTTTTAAAAAAAAAAATCAGTTTGAACTCAATGAGCAAGTCTTCCACATAATCATAACATGGAAGTGACAGGATTAGGGCAGCACTCCCTACCCTCAAATCTTCCTTGTTAATCAGTTACTTCACCAAATGTAAAGTGAGGCCCCACTTCTTCAATCAACTCTTTTTAAGAGACCACTCACTATCTACTTAAAGATTTATTCACGGCTATTAAGTTTTACAATGGGAAAAGGGTTAGAGTGCAGCAGAGAAGTCAGCTGCAAGGTCCTGGGGCAAAATTCAAGCATTCCAGAAATTGCTACCAAAATTAGCTAAATGTACAAAGAAATAATTTCCTTAAGCCAAAAAAATGCCATTTTGTGCATCTTTTAAAACAAATGGAGCTTCAAATTACATACTGCCTCTTCTGTTTCTTCACTATTCCCTCATATCACTTAGGTTGTAAAAAAGCCTTTAGATTGAGCCCAACCTAACACTGCCAAGTCCACAACTAAACCGTGTCTCTATGGATACGAAGAGATGGAAATCCAATCAGTGCAGTGGTACTGGAC
The DNA here is from genome assembly GCA_013400735.1 of Pomatostomus ruficeps. Classification (NCBI taxonomy): domain Eukaryota; kingdom Metazoa; phylum Chordata; class Aves; order Passeriformes; family Timaliidae; genus Pomatostomus; species Pomatostomus ruficeps. The sequence goes on from VYZT01026437.1 coordinate 123,458, forward strand.
TTGGGATACTGTAAAGAGGGGCACAGCAGGAAACAAAGGATTTCTTCATATGGAAACAAGCAAGAGACAATGCAGAGCAGATATGGAATTTCCCAGGAAACACGTTTTAAAAAAAATAGTTTTCTTGGGTTCCTCTCTGACACAGACATTTAAACACAGAATGGGATGATAATAACAACAACCATAAAGAAAGGCTGAGCAGCCTGAAATCCTCTCTCCCCCCGGCCTGCAGCCCACCAGGTGGCAAAAGAAATTCCTTACGACAGGAATGCTAATCACCACGGTCAGGGAACCAGGAGCTGCTCAGGAGCAGCAGTGTTCTGTCACTCTGCTGATGGAGCCAAGGGCACTCGTGTTGCTGTTATTGAATCTGGCAGCACAACAAAGCAGGACTGGCAGAGTCCAGAGCCTTCCCTGTCAGTTCTGCCCACCCACAGCGACTGCTGAGCAAATGACTGAACACCACCCAAAAGGTGTGTTCACCACCCCTGGGTGGGGATGTGTGGGTTCCTCAGGTAACCACAGCACAAGCTGAGTATTTGGGCTCACCCCAAATCCTGAGGTACCCCAGCACAGGGACAGTGCTGCACATCCACCCCTTAACCAAAAGGGGTTTTCTTCTTTGGGAGAGCAGAGTGGCTCATCCAGCTGTGTGCACGTACCTATGGGATGTTAACTTCCTTTGGCTTTCTCATCCTCTGCTCTCTGCTCTGCAGGTTTGTTGGTTCTGGTGTATCAGGACTCAAAAGAAATGCTGATTATGTGGGCAAAATATATAGCTGTTTAAAATTTCGTGGTTTAGAAACCTGAGGTAATTTCATTAATAACAGCTTACATTTATTTATGAAAGTATAGACGCAGAACAAAGTCCTAAATAGAAAAACAAATGTTGCTGTGCTATTACTGGCTACTTTTTATGGCTCGGTTACAGCAGTCAAAAATCTCCTCTGTAAGGGTGTAACAACATGAACAACAAAAACCCTGCACAGCAAAAACATTCTGTGCTTCTAATAGGTTGCTATGGAAATATTTTTCCTTTTTTAATATTGAAGCAGTTTCACACACCCAAGCAGGAGATTGGTTGCTCAGCCATTAGTTTGAGAAGCTTCCTCCATTTACAGGATGGTAACAAGCTAAAACCCTCATTAAAAAAAAAAAACCCAAAAAACTGCTATAAGTTAGCATAAAGAAATACAAATATAAATTGACAACCGGGAAAATAAAGCAGGTAAAGATATAAGTTACATCCCAGAGAAAATGGAATTTCATCAGTCAGAGAAGTTCTGCAGTTTGGCAGGAATCTACAAAGTTCACAAAAAAGAATTTCTCAGCTCAGTACAAAATGTGCACTTCAAGGTTAGGTTCTCAACAAAAAAAAACGGAAAATCAGATAACCCACCTTGACATGAATCATTCCTTTGACTGAGAGTACTGCAGCAGCGCCCAGGTACGTGCAGAAGATTCAGACAGCAACAGCAGAACAAGCCCACTTCAGCACAATTAGGGTTTCACAGCAGCACGGGATACCCAGAGGCGGAGGGATGTGACAGCAATTAAATAAATGTATCAGCCCCGGGGTGCAGAGACTGGGATTCCATGGGCAGCACTCTCACAGACCCCTCGGGCAGACACCACCTGCCCCATCCATCTCTGCTCCCTCTCGGAGCTGCAGGGTGTGGGGAGAAATACACTGCAACATGTGGGGCATCCACACACCCTAATGGGGAAAAAACCCATCCTAAAGCTGGCAGAAGGGGTACAGCTGTGCTGGTACACACAGCTCCTCTCCCTTCCTCTACCTCTGACAGCTCAGCAACACTGTGGCTCCAGAAATGGGGCAGAATTCCACCCAGTTCAGGTTCCAATATCATTCATTGGGCAGTGTAACTGCAGGGAACACAACCCAACCCTAGACAGCTACCCCTGAGTGGCGGCAGAACCAGCTGCTTTCCACGTCCCTCTGCCAGCACGTGCCACCCCCCCAGAGCCCGTGGTGTCTCAGGGCCAGATGCATCTTCTCCTGCCCCATCCCAGTGACCACCACAGCCATCAGGGAGCATCACTGCTTCAGCTCCTGCACCCAAATGTGCCCTTCCCAAACAGCCCTGTGCTCCTGGAGCTCACCTGAGCACGGTACAGCAAGCACAGCTGCACCGCTGCTGACAGGCACCAAGAATTGTCACCCACAGGTGACACCAATCCTGCTGTACTGGCCCTTCAGTCGAGCTGTGAGCATCTGGCAGTGCCTGTTTAACACCCACTGAAGCCTTGCGAGGAGCTACCCAACAGGAACAAGGTCACATTCCCGTTCAAGGATCCTGCCTTACCTACCAGTGAAAGGTATTTTGCTTTAATGGCTCCTTGTTACCCCCAAATTTACTTTCACTAGTGGTGTGGAATGATTACAGAATGGAAAAAATACCAACATTTCAATGGGAAATAGAAAACCAACCCAGAAAAACACCCCACTCGTATACTTACGGAACTTACAGGCATTTTCAGAAGCCAGACCCACAGATACCCGATAATATTGATACTATGAATCCTACTATATTAAACACCTTTTTCACCCACTTTTTTAAATTAGAAATTGAAAACCTGCACTAAAAGAACAACTGCATCAAATTTCAACACAGATTAAGAAAAGGAGGTAATACTTTTGAAAAAGACAAATATTGACTTTGTTTTCCAAATTACTGCAGACAAGTACGAGATTTAAATTTGCATTTGAAAAGGTATCAGAGGCAATATATTGACAACTCCCTAACAGATAGCACATTTTAAATCAAAACACTAGGGAAATACATATGTGATGTGCTAATTGCACAGAGCAGTCACCCCATTAATCACTGGAACCAAAGGACTTGGGCAAATGAAAATGCAAATAGGTGCAGGAGGGAGACCAGACAGGGCTGCTCCTTGGGAGTGCTGGACCTCAGCTCTGCCCCAGCTCCCACCCTCCTCGGAGCTTTTAATTCAGGCCAGGGCTTGCCAAAGTTTGAATGGGACTGCAGAGGAGCTGCCCAGCACCATAAATGTCCCCGCTGCAATCAAACATCCCCAAAAGACAAAAACTCAGCTTGCCTCAAAGAGTTCCACAACTAAACCACGACAGCCGGAAACATCTGCTGCACCCCAGAAACAACTGCAAAAGGCTTTACAGATTTGATTTACAAACAGTATGGTTCCACGCCTTTTTTTTTTTTTTCCTAATTATCACCTTCCTACAAAGTACTTGAAAGTTTTTCTTGCTAACAACTAGCAAACGCAGAAGTCAGTGGCAGAACTGGCATGTCTAACATCTGATCCAGCACTTGCTGAACTACACAGAAGAATTTTTTTCATTCTCGAATAAAAATTCTTGATGACTGAGATTCAAAGTAAGTTAGAAACTTTTAGAAGGTCATTTAAGCAGAGCACAGAGATCATGCAGCAGAAAAACCTTTGCATGAGACTGTAGAGCAGTTTCAAAGAGCAGTTCTCGTTTCAATGCTCTGATGTGTTCATTTGTAAGGAGCAGAGATCTTGGTGATTTAACAGGCATTATGCCCTCCAAAGAAGGCACATCTCTACCAGAGCTGGCTGAAAAAGTGAGGAGCCTTAAATGAATTCCAGTTACATAAAATGAGCCACTAGGTCTTCTCAAATTTATCGTTTTCCCTCAGGATGTGTGCCTAATACCTCAGTAAATTCAAAGCCAGGCTTGAAAAAGCAGTACAGTACACATTTTTGGCAAATAACACTGAATTCACATGTCCTTTAGCCATCTGTATCTTGAAATTGATTGCTGGTTGAACACAAACTAAACACATCCTCCTAGCACTGGCAAACTCCAATACACACTGTCTTGTAGCAAACCAAAACCAGACACAGGGGGCACTTTTAATGCAAGATACCACTGTTTTAAAATCTTTTTCCAGGCCTCTGTGCTAATTCCTACAGAAGATTTATTCATAAACTTTCCATATCTCTCACAGGCAAACCTTAAAGTTTTTCTTTTGACCAACAAAAAGAAACCAAATCCCAAATCTCAGAGCCTTGCAAGTTAAATTTCTTTCAAATACTGAGCAGCAAATATTGATCACCTAAGCTGTCTCTGTCTACCTTTCATATAATGGGGTTGGTACCAATAACTATACGTGGTTCACAGAGTAATTGTTTATCCTGTAACCACTGTTCATACTCACAAATTTAATTTGTTGTCACCCCAGACTGACTGTAAGGCTGGAATAGTATTTTCCACTGAATAAAAAATTTGAATAAATTTGAAGGAAGAACCACTAAAATGTTTGGCACTACAGCTGTCAGCAGCTCCTGGTTGCAGTACAAAAGTCAGTAGCTACTGGCTCTGCAGGACAAAAGTTTCTCTAGTCCTAGTTCTATAGCTGTCCTTATTTTTAAAAGATTACTCTTCTGCCAGCAAGGTCCCACCTGATGCCCCCTCAATGGAAAAAATATGTGTGCACATATACGTTCACGTATTGTGAGTAACGGGTTTCAGCACTCCCGGTAAAATTTAGAATGATTCCATGGACTAATGTTCCACAATATAGACAATTTAACTTTTTCATTTCCCCCTCCAATTTACTCTGCGGTTCCCAACTGAAACAAAGTTATTTCTTAAGCATTTAAATTTAGAAGAGTGTAACTCTATTGGCTGTAGAGCAGGGTGATGTGAAAATACTAATTTTATGTGGTGAGGACCAGATGTAAGAGGATTTAAAAGGAGACTGAGGGAAGTGGGATGTACAGTGATATATTCAGAAGCAGATATTTAAATTTAGAGAATTCCAAACTGAAGATCTACTCTATTTTTGCCCCTGTTAATTATTCAGAGATGCCAGACCAGACAGTATAATGTCAGCCTTAATTTACATGTGACTTAATATGAACTTACGCTCCCAAATTCAACGTATGCATATGACAGGAAGGGGTCCTCAATTCAACTTTATACTGCCTTGAATTTCTTCTTCTACTTTCCAATTCAAATCACTCCACCTACATTTAATCTGCAATTATTTCTTTTAATTGTTCACTGCTTAATAAATTCAAGATCATTCTGTTTTGAATGTTCATAAGTAAAATATTCATGTAGTCTATACAACAGGAAGCATTTGGGAGGTTTAGGGTTGTGCAATGTCCCAGTTACACAAAAAGGTACTCGCATTTATATGCAATTTCCTTTTACTTCATGGAAAGAGACCGCTTTAAAACTACAAATTAAAAGCTCAGTCTCTGGGGACACCAGTGATACTTTAATTGCAAGATCTGCAAGACCAGACTCTGAGAAGATCATGTGCAAAGACACGAAAACACAGGGTTCAAAGAAAACTGCCTTTGCTAAGTCCTGGCTGTTATTAAAGCAGGAGCCTGGAGCCTCAGACACTCATCCAGATACTGCAGCGTGTGGAGATTTAACTGATCTGCACTCCAGCAACTCCAAATGTTGGCAGACACTAACTGGGCACATTTGTTTTATTACAAGCAAGATTAGAACCCAGGTTTTATTTTTGTGCAGAGTCTTAGCTGCCAGAACCAGAGCGCCAACTCAGTTACTAAGAATAGTGGTGACATTGTGCAAGCAAATTTCCTTTAAAAAAAATATGGAGTCATACCTTTCTGAACCCCCTTGACTTCACTAATAATCAATACCATAAATATATTCACATCTCTCAGGCTTTGAATTCTTTCCTCAGAGAAGCCACTTCCTTCCCAAGCCCATTCTGGAAATGGGAAGGATTTGACTGTACAGTTTGCCAAAACAAACCTGATTTTCTTAGCCCATACCTTCTTGCAGGTACGAGCAGGTTGCTTGTTTAATTAAGTCAGGGGTGTGGAAAGGGCAGGGGGTTTGAACGAGTGCTGCCTTTGTCCGGGGGCATTCATTATATTGGAGCATCAATGGGAAACTCAGAATTTGTCCTTGTTTTCAGGTGTTGCCGGGATGAAAATCTCCGGGGTTTATCATCCAGGAATGTCTCCAGGCACTGACAGCCAGCAGCACTTACCGGAAGGGCAACGAACAAAAGCAGGAGGAAAGTGCAGAAGACATTAATCTGCAGAAAACCCCACGAGACAAGGTCAGTACATCGGTCACTGTCCGTCTGAGGTGAGGAATCCAATAAAGTCAGAGCCCTGTAAATCTCCCGATGGGTCTTGCTAACATCTTTCATTTCAATACCAACTTTTACGGCTGGCACAAGGCCAAACACTTCGTGATAAGCAGCTCTAGGAAAGTCACAGACAGCTGCAGTTGCCAGCCTCAAACTTAGCAGAAATAGCTTGTTGCCTTGAAATGCCTACCAAAATCTGGCAATTCAACAAGACTTCCCTAGAAGATCCCCAGCTGTGCAGATTAATTTCTTAACAATGTTTACTTGTATTGCAATACTCTCAGGACTTCCCATCACATTTTGGGACAATTTTATTCTGTCACATGTGGCCACAGAGGTGAAGGGGAGCTATTCTTCCTTGATGCCACATGCAAAGGGCATAATGGATTTCTGGACTAGAACCCTTTTACTGCCACTTTCTTCCAGCCAGAGCTCAGAAAGAGCCCGTGCTCCTCCAGCCCCGCCAAACCAAGAAATTCAACAAATGCTCCTTATCAGAAGTAGAATGTCAACAATATAGTTCATTCCTAACAATCACGATTGATCTAATGGCACCGAGAGTTTGGAACACCACAAACTGAACTAATTCTCTACTGAAGGAAAAAAAAATGTTGAAGGTTGCAAACTCACAAAAACTTTAGCTTGAACTTTTGATGGCAACCACTGGATAATCACCTGTGCTGTGGCCACATATGAAAAGCTCATAGAAGAGTCTTAAAATTAATTTGAATTAATTCATTTAGTGATGGCCATAAATGCCATAAATTAAATATTCCTACCCAATAATGAATGAATCCTATGACCAGAAAAAGCTCCTTTATGAGTTCACATACTGTATGTTATTTCACACACAGTTCAAGCACCCTAATTAGTACCTTACATACAACAAGCAGCAACTGTTTAACTCTTTGCATACAACCATGGTTAAGTGGATGGGACCAACCAGCTTTAATTTGCCTGATGCCCCAAATCATGTGTCCATTTAACTTCAAGTTGCACAATGTGCAAGGATCTTGTTCCTGTCTGCTTGCCTTCTCTTTTTTTTGCCTTTTTATGTCATGCCGTCCTAGAAGTAAATAAATACACGGAATAAAATTAATTTGACACAGAAAAAACTTTAAAAGGTATCCTCGGGGAAATAAGACGAAAGATATGAAAGGTAAATATTTAATAAAAAAGCACTGAGGTGAGACCTGCGTGACCTTCAGACTCCCTCCTGTCATAAACACATCCAACCCTGTAATGTGACATTGCCAAGGCAGGTAACAAGTTGTGACAAGCAGTTGGCAACTGTGCATGACATTATGACATTATGCTGCTCTGAAGCACAGGGCTATTTTTACCCATCTTGTCATTACCCAGGCCAGCTCGTTAGGTTGTTTAGGCTGCAGATGAAAAACACAGATACACCCATGGAGCTGCATTAAACCCAGGCTTTCTGAAAGGCAGCCTGGCACTGTAACCACCAGGACCCCCCTGCCTGGGCTGCGCTGATTTAGTGAGTACTCAAAGCCAGCCTGGGGTACCACACTGAGCAAGACACGGCCTCAGCTCTGCAGACCCCAATTTATTCGTCACCAAAAGAATTTTAAAGTACGTTATCACAGGGCATCAGCTGCTTCTGGTTCATCACTGTTTTGTGGGGGTTCATCCTCCTCCAAAACCAACATGAACATTCCAATGCTGGCACACAGCACTGGCTCAAAAAGCAGATGCCCTTTTGCATCTCCACTGGGTAAGGGATGACACACTAAATATTAAAATGACTTTAAGAGAGGTTCAGATTACCTGTGAAACACTGCATACGTCAACATTTTTTTTTTTGCACGTCTTGGACTTTAGATAAAGCCTTTAAAAATCAAAACATTCCATCCTCTTCACATTACAAATTCCTTCTAACTGGCAGCATTTAAAAGTACTCTTTCTCCTTGCATTTTTATTATTTTCCCTGCTTTCACTTTTTAATGCAATGAATAAATCCTTCAGTGTTTGTGAAAGCCACCAGATCAGCAGCCCCAGAGACCCAAGTTGATTTAAATTGTTTTCAGAGTGTGTGGCTTCCTTTTCCCATTATCTAAACAGAGGATGGCAACCACCCAAACTGCACTGAGGAATCCCCCTAACAGCCAACATCCCCTTCCCGCTGAAGCCAAGGGCCTCAGCCCCCTGTGCTTTCCATTTTCACTCTTCCCACACCATCAGAGAAGGCAATTTCTCCACCAGGAGAAATTATCCGCTTGGTTTGGGAAGTGCCCTTCAGCTCCAAGGCACAAAGTGCAGCAGGTCCTGCTGTAACCACAGGCAAAACCCCTCCTGCTCGTGGAACTTCCACAATAAAGAACAAAACACAACAAATCCTCCCTGTCCCTGACCGCTTCTTTAGAATATTGGCATTTTTCTGTAAGCTGAGCTGTAACCTACCTGCAAGCTACCACAGAGTGTGCTGAGGTGACCCTGGCACGACTGTAATACTTTAGGATAAAGAAGAAAAAAGAAAAAAGTGAGAACTTGTGCCTCGCACATGATGTGTCATCTCTGTGGTGAAATCCACACAAAACAAAAGAACCCGGTCTGGTATTCCCAGTCCCCAGTGGAAGCAGCAGCCTAAAGGAAAAGCTAGAACTGAAGCATTACTGTAAATTGGGTTTTAGTACTCATAATGGCTTGTTGCTCAGAAGTCCCAAATGGCAACAAAAATAATTTCCTGAGTTTGTATATAAAATAAATTAACATCTCCAGCCTGCACAGGAATACCTTGTCTGCTTTTAGCCTCCTGTCTTATGGATCAGTTTCTGGTTGAGATTCTGCAGCATTACTACAACTGTGCACAATCCATCCTAAGTCTCTGTTTTATTTAAATGAGCCGGAGTATCCCAAGTAAAATGCTCAGTACAATGACGATTTAGGGGATTATTATAGATGCAACCAGAACAAAGAGCCAGTACGTCAATGCATTTATAGATACATATTCACAAACACAACAGACAATGATATTCATGCTAAAATGCTGAGATAAACATCTCGGGACTGCATTTATTTTAACAGTACACGTCATGTATGGCTGATCTAGCCACCCTAGCAGGGCTACACCACCTCGTAAGAAGAGCTAACGTCTAACATGACGCACAACAGAACACTGGTGTAACACATGCAGAGAAGTACAACCAAGCTGTTTTTGCTTGCTGAAAGACACAGCTTAAAACTGGCCAACCTGACTCCCATAATTAACTCCATCGATTTCAGGAGATTTAGACTGACAGACCTTTAAAGTGGGGTTGATCTGATCTGACTGCAAACACTTACAAAGTGGAGATCTGCATGTGGGCCATCAGCAAAGCTGCTTTTGCTGCACGGGGGTTATTAAGCATCAGTCCCTCTCCTGTCTGTCAAGAGAAGCAGGTGCTTTCCTGGAGAAATCCAAAGCCTTCTGGACTGGGTTAGGTTGAGCCTCTTCCTTCACAGGGAGCCTTGATACCAACTTCCCATCAGCTAAATCCCTCTCCTGCTCTCTCTAATGGTCACAGCAGGGGAAGGGAGGGAAAACCAGGGTGCTGCTCGAGCTTTAATTAATTGTATTAAAAACAATGAATACAACGCAGAGTCCTCTGCTACTATGAACAAAGGCATCTCCGAGCAGGAAGGAAGATCAGCAGAGCTCACACCAGACCTCTGAACAGCTGTTTTACAGGCATCCACTCTGTGCGTGATTCTTCTCCTTTCCATTCTGCAGAAGAAAGCCTCTTGCTGCTTCAGAGGAGTTCCTCTACAGCACTGATTTAAAATGAGCAATTTTAAAATCATCATGTAAGGTAGTTACCCAAGTGAAACAAAATATCGAAATGTTAGTGAGACACAGTCATCGAAACTGCCAATCAAAATGGTGTTAGAATGAATTTGACACAGTTAAATTTAAAAATGCACTTTCCTTAAAAATTACGCTCTTGGATTTTCTTGTTTCTTTGAAAACAATAAATGGGGTTTTTTGTCATTTCTATTACTTTTTCCCATCTTCTATGCTCTCATGCAAAACCCAACCACTTAGGGAGGCACTCAGCAGACCTGTGCAAGGAATTACCAAGATCCAAGTACATTTACTTGTCCCTGGAGTGTTATTACAAAACTCTGCACTCAGGCAGCTTTCAGTCTCACAGAAACTTCCTGGAAGAAATGTAGGAGACTGCAGGGGAACAGGAGACCCTCTGCAACCCTGAGGCTGCCTTGTCTTCCTCCTTCTGGACAGCACCAGGAGACACAGAAATGGGCAAATTTCTCAGTTTGCCTGCTGATGGTATTAATTCAACTCTTGCCTGCAACAGCAGATCCTCACGGACCTCGTGCACACAGGCAGGGAAGGGGGAAATGTGAAATGCAGGAAATGTTAAACACAGGTCCTGCCCAGAGAACAACTCCATGCACTGTTCCCAAGCTACAGACAGCGACCCCAGCACCTGCACTCAGCACAGCAGAAGTGCAGTTCAGGAGTCAGCTCCAGGCTAAGCAGACCTTTGAAAATAAACCCTGCCCTTCGCCAATCAAAGAGAGGAGCACACTCCTGGCCACCTTTGTGGATTTAATGTGGGTGTATTTTTTCCCCTAAGTTGTGATCAACTGAAAAACCTCAGGCAAAATTCTAAAAGATATCACAGTAAAACTATTGAATCAGTAAATGTACAGAGAAGAAAGCAAGCTTCTAGTGTATGTTTTTCTGTTTTGTTGTACAAATAAATTCGTATGGGGGTTTTTGTTTCCCTCTCCTTCCTCTCAGCTGCACAAGTAAATAAAGACGTGGAAAAGCTGCACTGAAATTCTCTCTGAAGATGGTGATTTCATAAAAATGTTTTTCAAAGTTTACCTTGGACTTTTTTTTTTGCAAGGGAATAAATGCATTTTTCCCAAGGTGAACAAGTAACATTTGCCCTCTCCGTCTTAACTGGCACACAGGGAAAAGCTGAACTCATCAATTCGACTGCCATAATAAATTTTAATGTTCTGCACACACATTCTCTTACTCTTATATGACTGAGGAAAACAAAAAAACTTGTTAGAAGAAAATACTACACGTTCATAAAATCTGGAGTATACAGAATAAACCACTTGGGCTTTTCTGTACTCATAAAAACTCAACAATAACTGCTCCAGCCACAGCTTTCAGAAACTGGCCAAGGAACAGGCTACAGATTGGTCTGGAAAAACAACAGGGTCAGAGTGGAATTAATTTCTATCCAAATGCAGAGTGAAGCAGATTATCCTGGTGTCACTCACGCTGACTATGGCTTCACTGCCCAAGCCAGTAGGATTGCAGGAGTCATTAGGATTAAGGAAAGAGTAAAGCACTGTGCAATTCAGAAAATAAAATATTTTGTCTGGAACACTTCCAGCTTCAATACAAGGGAAAAAAAATAAGTAACTTTTAGAAAGCAATTGGGCTGTTAATCTAATGCAGCATACATTCTCGAGATCAGAAAAATCAAACAGGCTTCTCTTCTAGAGAGTCATTATGGGAAAATCTGTATGTGGGAGAAGAAATGGATGCACAGAATGTGCATTTCCATTCATTGAACTCCTGTCTCAGTAAAGCCTGCTCACTAAATTCCCGAGCACCTAAACCTCAGTGAAACTTAGGGGTAGGCAGCTCCACTTGGAATCCTTTTCCTGAACTGTACAAGAGCACTTCTGGAGTAAATCTGCAAAGCAAAGAGCTGAGCCCTGCCTCTGTTTGTACCTCAAGGCTTTGTTTGTTCCCTCAAGTCAGCCGAAGGATCAATAGCTCCAAACGTTCCATTAGAGGGAAAGTGTTCACTGAGGCCATTAGCACCAGCTTAATGAGATTAACTTATCACAGAGGAAATGGGAACCCAGCTCTTCCTTGGGCTGTACTGCAGCTCTGAGCAAACACCGCCCCAGCCAGGAAAAGGCAGGGTCAGTGTTTGGGGCTTTCAGAGGCAGAGGGAGGAAGGGAGGAGGTTTTGCTTCTAAACACACATTAGAAACTGGAGATTCCTGGAGAGAGATGTATTAATAATTAAACAGAGTTTCTGCATTGAAAAACCAATCAATAATACACATTAAGATCAGACATTCCTTAAAAAATTGGCAAACGTGGGGTTTCAGAGGCTTTGTATTCACACATAAGAATTTCCACTTACATCCCTCATATCATTAGTACATCAAATTAATGCTAAACTCAAGAATTTTTAAACTGCAGTTCCTTACAGTGTTGTGTTTAAAGCTTACAGTAATTTACAAAATATTTCTGGTTACCAAGCAGAATTGTCTTTATTGTTCTTCCAGGGAAAGACGTAAATGCTTGCATTGGGGTTGGGGTTTGCTTTGGTTGTTTGGGGGTTTTTTTGTAATCTATGTGTAAAGAATTCCATGAAAGTGGAATTTTAAAAGAAAAACAATTGCCTTCTGTCAATAGCTCACTAGGCAGTTCCTACTAAGGCATGAATTAAAATGGGTTTTACTGTGCAAGCATCAGCTCATGATAACGGACAGGAATTCTTGTCCATGGATAGTACAACTACAGTTCTTACTGGCTTTGCTGCCTGTACAGTGAATTTTCAGGCTTCATTTGGGGAAGTTCTCCTAACAAGCTATAAAACATTTGCTACAGCACTAAATTACCTGACAGAAAACCACAGAAAATAGATGCTTTACAAAGCAACCATGCTGTAGTCACCGAATGAAATAAGATTTTTTTGCAAGTTTCAGGCATTGTCAAGACCATCCAGAACGCTACAAAAGCCTGCTAGCTGAAACTTTGCCAAGGTAATACAAAGTCCAGAGCTGACAGTACCAAAACTTGATGGACCATCAGAGTTTTCCGTGCTAGGCCAAACTGCACAATTTTATTTTTTTCTTCCTGAGCAGGACATGGTAACCCTGCAAATGCGCCCACTCTGCCACCTTGAAATAGCACACAATTTCCAAAAGGTTCACAGGAAACTACCTGTGAACCATAAAAATCTGTTCCCAAAGAGAAACACAGTGCCTTCCTTGCACATCTTTATTTCTTCTTTACGCATTTCCGAGTGTAAGGTAGCGTTGCTTGTGCAGCACAGAGCAAGAAAAGGAACTGCACCCAAACCAGTGACAGCAACAAACACCACCAGGGCCCCAGCCCCAGCGCGTACCTACCTGTCCCAAGGTCCCCTGGCATTTTACCAAAGCAGTCAGCACACAAATTGAGCCTAAACAGAGGAGATAAGTACATCCTCTGACAGAGAAGATTCCCAACAAAAACAGCAGAACAATTTCCATTATGGAAGAAATAAATGCACTTATTAAAAATGTAACAACATGTATCTCCCTGCTGCAAACGCTCTTTTAGCCACTCTGTTTATTGCAGAGGGCCCCCAACAGTGTCAAGTTTCTGTGCCTTGTTTCAGAAAAAATATTCATGCACAGGCTGATTATAATATATCCCACAAACAATCTGCCATGTAAATACAATGACTGATTAAATTTGACAAGCCCCCTTCTAGAACAGTAAACACTGAAGCTTTTGTTTGGGGATATTAATCAGCTCAGCAAGCCCAACGTGTCACCTGGGCCAGAATGGAAGAAAAATCATCCCCACCTGCCGGCAGAAAAGCCATCAGTAACACCCAGAGGAGGCAGGACATTAACTGAAAGAATTCCTGTGCATCCCAGCTATTCCAACGGGCAGGCTGGCACCAGACACTCATCTTGATCATCCCATTAGCAATGATCATCCTGCTCCAATGGCTGTGCGGGTCCACACAGAAATCTGGGGGAGCTTTCTGCAAATAAGAACTGCAAGTCCAGCTGGATGTTCTAATTCCCCTGCAGACTGCCTCAGGGGCCTCTATTTGTCCCTTAACACAGAGTGAAGACAGTGCTCGCTACACTGAGAGTAGCTTGTGTCTTGTAAAGCTGACTTTGGTTTAAGAATAATTAGAAAACACAGGTATCAGGGAATAGTACACCAAAATTCCTAACTGCAGCCTGGCCATCAGCAGGTATATTGACATTATTTCCTTACTCTGCTCAGTGGCAAAGAACATTCCTGATCATTTATTTTCAAGTTCAGGTTGCTGTAGAAGGGCAAGTGATTATGTAAAAATCAGCTGGCTAACTTGAGTGGTGAAGTCACTCCTCTGAAGAATGCAAAAATGCCACCCTCAGCTGTAAAATGCTAATTTCTTACAGGATGATACCACACATGCTGAGCAAATAGGAAAAATCTTCAGATGGTGACAGAAATTACCCTCCATGAATTCAAACACTCAAAACTTCACCTGTCCCATAGGGATGGTGTATGTTTTGACATTCCCAAGCTTGTCACAATTAAGCCCAAAACCTGTCAAAAGCACAGCCCTTCCCACTGACTGCTTCCCAAGCTCTGTATGTGTGCACAGGCAGCCTGGCCATTTTCCATCCCGTTTGCACTTACCCTTACACTCTCTGATCCTCACAAACAGGACAGCTGGATCCCAAAATTAAGACTGGAGTGCTGAAGACCCAGCTCAGTGTTTCACTGTCCCATTCCCAGAGATGCTGGATTCCAACAGCTGCTGCACTTCCTACAACCTCTGAAAGCCCACGTGATCCCATCAAGCAGAGCAAAATGGGCAGCTCAGATGATCTTCTGCACAATATCTGAAAATAGCAAAATATTCGCTTTCTGTCTCATTGACTAACGCTGCTGCTAATTTTGCTGTGCCCCAGTTTCTCGTCCATCTGCAATCAGAACTGAGCTTCTCTGATGGAAGAGGAAAACACAGTACAGACCAGGATGTTGCACTCACATTAGAAGAATGAATATTCCCATTTCTGCTCGGGAATTCTCCCCAAAAGCTTAGGAAGGACCCAGGACATGGTTAAATAAATCAGGTCACTGAGCACCAGAGCAGATGATGCCAGTTTTCCTTTGGACTTACTTCTGGGGTTAGTGCAAGTGCTTTTGAAAATTCTGCCATGTTCAGGAAATTACTGGGAGCAGGTGAGTGTTCTTTCCCATGCTGACATGAAATATTCTTTCCTATTCTGACAGGAAGTATTAATAAATGCAGCTTCGCAACTAGCACAAGAGAGTAGCTACAGTGTCTCTATTACCTGGAGGAGACTTAAATGGATATAGTTATTTCCAACATTTTTAACCTCTGGTTACATCCATTTGACTGCTAGATTCCAAAGTTACCAGAAATGTAGATGGATTGCTTTCTTAATAATTCAGATTCAGAAGTAAAAAATAGAAAGCTTACGAGATAACCCAGCAGATATGTGATTCCTCCTTTCAATGCCAACATTACTGGTAATCATTTTAGGCAATTACATAATAACCAAAATGTATTGTGTGAATTCCCCTGAATTTCTATTAGCTGGTGTTTTACCTCCAGTTCCCTGTGGGAAAATTCTGAGGGATGCCTCAAGCAATTTATTTTTTTTTTTCTTTGGAAAGGAAACACACGTTAAAGGAGATTAAGCAGTGAAAGTTCCAAAGTCACTTATAGAAAAGAAAATTCAAAACATATCTAAGAGACCTATAGAAATGGGACTTACAAGTTTTTAAAAAACATTTTACTGCAATTCTGTGCCTCTGACAGCCATGTGTTTTGTCATAATTTCGGATGGGAACGTTTTTACTCACACTGTCGACTGCTTTGACTGCACTTTTTGTGTCAGGCAGCGCCTAAAACACGTCAGGACAACCAAAAGCCAATTTAAAACACACATAACAACAAACAAAGTCATTGGAGGAGGTGCGCACAGAGAACAGCTGGCAACAACCTGCACCCAGACTCTGGAATTGCTGTTAAACGTCTGTCTGGGGCTCCAGGGCCGGGGCATTCAGGGAATGGCATTCCTCAGGATTCAAGGAGGCATGCTGGACAACTGGCTGCTTCCACAGTTCTGGAAAACACGTTACAGCAAGAACATAAGGGGACTGACCTTAGCTTCCGTGCTTTTTAGTCACGTGGATCAAGTTGATACAGGAAAATGAATTTTCATTCCCACTTATGCTGTTTTGCATTGTAAGTACTCACTGAAGTTCGGCTGCTTGCAGAGTTCAGCACAGGCCTTTCCAGTAGTTCCTTAGTTTTCAAAAATCTCTTTCCAAGAGAGAGGCAGCAATGGGAACGCCTGCACATTTGTAACACACATCCCATGGCCTCGCTTAGCTTTTCCTAACTACTTTTATCTACAAGTTCCCCAAGCCTACCAACCAGAAACTCCTAACTTACTACAACACAGGTGCACAAGGTTTAAATAATCAGGGTAATGGGGAGGGGAACCACTCCTAGAAAACAAGAGATATTAATTAAGTTAATTAACAGTGGGGGAAAAAAAAAAAAAAGAAAAGGGTAAGGGGGAAAAAGGGATCATGCTCTTCACTGGGCTTTAAGCACAACATGCCACATGGCACTGCTGCAGTGGTTTAACCTATTTAAACTTTCAACCAAATTCTAATTGCTTGACTGCAACCTCCTTTGTATCTCTATTTTAGTTCACATTCTAGGTTGGCAGCTGCGAAGGCAAGTTAAAACAAAAGCTGCTAGACATGAGAGGACTTGAAAACACGTATCCTGCTCAGTGCTGGGGAAAGGAATGTGGCAAAACACCGTGCTCAGGTCTCGAGTACCAATCACAACAGTTACCCGTAGGAAAATTGTGTTTGCCCACTTAGGGGGGGGTCAAGGCTTCCCCTTAGGAAACTGAACTGAAAGATGGGAAATGTAAATGTGTAAATTCCTTCAGCCAGGGCCTTGACTCCCAGTGTCATTCCTGCTGTCTGAGGTGACTGCATAAAATTGCCTTCTTTTTTTTTTTAATCTAAACAACAGATATTCATTTTGATTAAATAAAACAGGACTTCTTGAGTTTATTTTAATAGCAGTGAAAAGAGTATCCTCTGTTGAATTGGCCCTTTTGGGTAAATTGCTTGAATAAATCCTGCTTGTTGGATGATAATTGAATGAGCATGGGGAATTCTGACAGTTCCAGGTGTCAAGAAGCTGGGAGAAAATAACATCTGTTCTCATCAAATACCGGAAAAGCAAATTCAAAGTCACTCTTAATAAATGTGTAGCATAAACACTGAACAGAGAGTAAAAGAGATACATTAAAAATATTTTTAAAGTAAAGTTACGCTTTTTTCTCAGCTGAATATAGCAAAGCTAAACTGCTACATCCTACCTTGTGGTTTTATCATTTTTTTCCTGTCATACCTTGCACTGTCACAGGTTGTCATTGTAGCTAAACCACTCCCACTGTGGAAACAGGCAGACAATGCCCTGGCACAAGCTGGCACACAGGAACAGCCTGGCTGCCCTGGTGCTGGCTCAGCACGAGCTTTAAAACCAGCCAGGCAGCGGAGAACACATGTTTTAGTATCTGCCACTGCCTGTGGTTTTACACAGTATTTTGTACCACTCCTATAATAATTACATTATCTTTTACACTTGTGAATGCTTTGAATCTTCTTTCCCTTCCCCATCCTTATGCTTCAGACCCAGGGGCTTACAGATGATAAGAAAAAAGTAACTCCAGAGATGTGAGGCAAGGAGGAGCCACCCCCTGATCCCCACCTGGCCTGTGGGTGACGCAGGGCAGAACTGTGGGGCAGCAGAGGGGACAGGGAAAATGAGTGCCTGCTTTTGATGCTGCCCTGCACAGACGCCTCTGCTCCCTCAGAGGTGTGAACTGCTAAAGCACAGCCACGGCAGCAGCTTATGTGAGTCCAACAGGGATGAGGTTTTAGAGCAAGAACTTTGAGTACAGTGACACTGACTGAGAACTCAGTCCAGGGCTCTCTGCTGCATTCCTTCTGTGGGAAGAATGCAGTCTAAAAATACAATTTAGTAATTTAGTACCTTAAGGTTTTTAATGTAAGGAAAAATCCTATGACAGAACAGCCCCTCCCAGGACTTCCTTGTTCTCACTTTCAAATAAAAACCTTGGATCTGCATTTTCATAATAGAAAGGGTGTAAATGCACACTGTCTGCATGGATGACTTTACTACTTACAAGTTTGTCTTAAGTGGACAGTGAAAATTATAATCCAGTTGCTGCGAAGCAAGTATCCAGAATGATCTTCCACGGAATCTGTGCCTGACACACACAGCACTGAGAAACTCTTCCTCTCTGTTCCTTCTTTCCTGAAGGCAGCTAATCAACTTTTTCAAGGCAGTTACATGGCATTCTCACCTGGCAAAACCAGCCACAAAAGCCAGGCTAAATGCACACGCTTTTTGTCTTAACGTGCCCAGAAACATTCCCTGTGGTACACCCAACACTTCCAACATCCCAGAGTTCCTGCTCCTGGAAGCAGAGCCTCTCACAGCCCGAAAGCTGCTCACACAAAGCTTTGTAAAAAACTGTCACCAGAAAGTCACTGGTGAGAAGAACTGAGCATCATCAAAAAATATCGCTCTCCACAATCACCCCGGTTTTGCATTTCCCACCCCATTATTTTAGCAATCCTGGTATTTCACCAGGTATTGCAACCTTTTGTCAGACTGTAACAGAGGCTTTTGTTTTCCTCTTCATCTCAGAACACAAATAGAAACAGTCTTTGGAATATATATTTAGACTAAACTTTTTTTTTTGAATGTTAATTTTCAGGAATGCTGCCAATCCACTTTTAGCAGATGGTTTTCTATTTAACGTCTCTAGGCAGACAGAAAAGCTTTAATCAATAGAATCAAAAGAAATGTTGAGAAATTGCATGCAATTTTACAAAATCAAAGGCATTTCCTACATATTGTCAAGCAGACAAAAACATATCGGCATGTTGTTACTGCAAGGAGCCAAGGAATGTTTCCTACATTACAACACTGAATTTCCTTCTACGTGTTTTCAAGTCTCCAGGTTTTCTCACAACAAGGAATTTTACTCTGACATAAATTTAGAAACGCTCCAAGAGCAACTTAATTAAGAGAAAAAGAATCCAGGGCTGAGCGATGAAAAACCTATGTGGCAGTTGCCACACAAAAAGCTTTAGCTCTGCTTAGTTCTTCAAACAAGGATTCAACAGCGTGGCTCCCCACTCGCCCTGGGGCCCGGGATTCCACCTGCAGCTCCCCAGGAAAAGAGAGCAAACACGCAGGGATCAGCCCAGGCAGCAGCTCCTGCTCAGTGACTGCACAGAGCACAGACAACTGTCTGAAAATCTGATTCCAGCACTCCTCAGGCAATTCTCCCATCCCGTGCCCCTCCAGGCTGCAGGAGCCTGCTTCTGCTGCCACTGATGCCTTAAGGGCAGGTAAAAATCCGAGGCAGCCCCAGCAGCGCAGGGCAAAGGGCATTCCCTTGGTTTAATGGGATCCCAGGGGCACAACTCGGCCCAGGTGGGAACAGCCGAGCAGCACCCCCGGGTCCAACGCGGATCCAATTGGATGGAGCTCAGCAATGAGCAGATCGACCTCAAATCCCCAATCAGAAACTGAACAAATGAGGAAACTGTCCCCCATTCTAATTAAGCCCCCAAGGGAGACTCCAGCCCAGCTGAACAATCCTGTTCCAGAGAGGAGGCTCCGGGCAAGGCTGGAGCCTCTGCTTTGGAGACACTCGGGATGTTTCGTCTGCCCCCCTCAGAGAAGCCCCAAGCTGAGCTCAATATCATCCTACAAAGTTATAAAAATGTAGGGCTAAGGGTACAAGGAAAGGGAAAGAGGATAAAAATGTATAAAAAGGGGGAAAAAAGAAAAGACAAAAACCCGTCAGGCATCACCAGCACACTGTGATATTCTACAGAAACCCTCCCAGGGGCTCTGACCAAGCCCCTGCTCCAGTGCATCACCATTTCCAGGCAATGGTGGAACCCCTTCCCACCCTCCAGACAAGACAAATGGATCCTTGGTTTAACCACTGAAAGCATATGCGTACATTTACATACAGATAGCATATAGGAAATATTTTATACATATTAAATATTTCCATATTCATTTGCATGCAAAATTTCGTCTCAGTACTTAAATGAGGGTAGTAGAATGAACACAGTGAAGGTGCTTTAAACAGATTTTATGTCTTTTTATGTAAGAAAGACACAAGCTGTGCTGAAAACTCATGAGTGTTGATAGAATTGCACTTTTAGGAAGTATAACAGTGAATCCATGAAATTTAAATGTTTCTATACCAAAAGCATTCCTGTTACAGTGGCAGCAAGCAAGAATGATGTGTCCAAATATGAGTCTTCTGTTGTCATTTTGTTGCAGCTCTTTCTGGTCTTGCTGCTTTCACTACCTAAATTCATCAGTCTGCTTGGCATGTGTACAGCTTTTTACACATCCCTTTGGAACTTGTGTTTGGGTTTTTGTTATTGTTGATTTGTTTGTTTTATGTCTAACAGTTTTAAATTCATTTTAAACTTGTACAGCTTTACAGCCACGTGCAAACATCATCTAAATAGAAGTTTGAAATATCTCCTTCAGTTACATGTAAGTTTAAAGATGTCACAATCCTTTCTGGCTGACATCATGTCGTAAAGTCACAGATCCCTAACTCTGAAAAACCAGGATCAAAACAACAACAACGCACAACAATAATACTGGAGACCAACAGCATCACAGTTTTGGTTCCAGGCCCAGTATTTTGCTTATGACAGTGTGGCTGCATGCAAAAAACCATTTCTTACTTCATTAAAGGTGCTACACATGTTTTAAAAGATCCATATAATCTAAATAGACCTAAGTCTTCTATTTTTGAATGCTAGGTTTGGGGTTAATTAACAAGCAAATATTTGCCGCAATCAATTAAATGTGAAACTGGCTTTGAGGGTGACAGGAAAGTAAAAGGCTTTCAGAAGAAAATCAAAAATGGTTCATCGCTTCTTTCCACTCCATGGACACTCACTAGCAGCAGTTTCACCAGTTTCAGTAGCACCAGTGGAAACTCCATAGTTTCCACTCAAAAACTGCAATTTCATATCAAGCAAGAAAGGATAAAACATTCAGGTATTCCTGGGCAGCCCGTAGCTTTTGCTGTATTTAACAGTTTGTCCTCCAAACTGTTAAATGTGAACACATCTTCTAATCAGAAATTCCAAAGAAATTACAGCATCCTACTCCCACACCCTTTGCTTGAGCAACTCAAAATATTCCTGTTAGCACAAGCAGAAGAGGGAAAGGCTGGCATAATATGATCATTCATATACGGCTGGTAAGATGATAAATCCCTCGGAGAAAGACAAATACATAGAACAAAGGCATTTTCAAAATGATTCTGTGCTCAGCTCTGTGAGCCCTTTTTATTCTGTGTGCAGAAAAATCCCAAAAGACGTTTCCTCCAACCATAATTTCATTGTAATGATAATCCTGTAATGGATGAGTACAGACTCACTGAGTCTGCAGTGCTTGAAAAGTTTATCTGACAGTTTCACTTTTACCTCCAGCATGCCAAATCTTCCTGCAAAGCCTCTGGCAAGTCATGACTTGACGCAGAAGGAAAAGCTTCGAAGGAATCTGAATCCACCATGAAAGCAGGGACAGGTAATTCTCTGCATTAGGTGGATGATTCATGAAAGAGATCTTTAGCTAGATTCAGATTACATATGAGCAAGTAACACAGTCTAAAAATCTATATTATCTCCCTAAAATGAAGACTGGAATGATCGTTTATCTATGAAGAAAAAAAAAACCCCAGAAATGCTATCTTCTTCTTAACACTCTTCAGAAAGCTGCTTATAGAAATCCTATTTTCACAGAGATCACCTGTGACAGCTCTAATAAAAGGAAATTTCAAACATTCACATTTAAAATATGGGGATTGATTTAGCAGATAGCAAATGTCAAAATCAAAACTACACCAGGATTTCCACACCCCTACTGACATTACTAACACAAGGTCACTGAGCTCCTCAATCTTCAGCCCACAAGCAGAGATTGAGGCAATTACGTGGTATTTAAGACGTGCTAATTAAAACATGCATGTTGGAAGAGCTATCCAGTCTCCTGCTCCAGGGCTCATGTCAGTCTCAGATTCGGGTCAGTCGACAAGGGATGGGGCTACTGCAGCACACCACAACATCTGGCTGCTGCAGGACTCACATCCTCCCTCCCTGGGCTCTTCCCAGGGGAGCAGGCACCTGCGTCTGGTTCTTCTGAGCCACTCCAGCAGCCACTCACACCTGCCACCAGCTCCCTGTAAAAATGGGGCCACATCAGCTCTCCCTCCCCCTCTCCTCTGCCCTGCTCCTGCAGACCTCACCCATGGAAATGCAGGTCTCCTGGTCAGGCGCCCCACTACACATTCACATGGCACTGATCACGAGACAGCTGGGACTCCTGCAGCTGCCACAGCGTTGTTGTCATAGAAATAATGCATTTTAAAATCTTATGTGTTTAAAACACAGTTTAAGTAGTGAATATGGCAAGGATCCTTCACAGACTTGAGAAGATGCATTGGCACCCTAAAGGCAGAGCACTTCAAGGAGCAGCTTGGACCTTTCACCCTCATATTGTCAAACAGAACCTAGAATATTCTCTTTTGTTAATTTTCAAAGCCAAGTACAGGAGATGCTGGGGAACTGTAATAATGACCATCATGGTTTCAGCTCCTAAACATCTCTACCTTTCCCTCAGAAAGCTCAGGATATCAGGTTAAAAACAGCACGTTAGCTACAAAACACCAGTCGGGCACAGAAAAACTGTGGAGAAAACAGAAATGAAATGTTGCACAGAGAACACATCTGCATTGCACAGCTGTGGAACAGATTCAGGTACAGACAACAGCAGCACAAAGTCAAAGTATTAAGTTTCATGTAACTGAGAATTTCAGTGTCTAACCAGAGTACCTCTCCACACCATCCCACCAACAGCTTGTTACTGGGCCATTGATCAAGGAGCCTAAAACGAAGGAGCCCAGAAATTTCTAAAGAGGCTCCAGAGCCAGCACTGAAGGCCAAGGGCAGCATAGAAAGACACCTCCAGAGATAATTAAAAGGAAAAGAATACAGCAGATGAATGAAGAAGGACTTGCCTCAGAGGAATGAAGTTAGCTTTCACAGTATGAAGTTAGTTTTCACTTTTGCATTAGACAGAAATCAAGCTTCATTAGTTTTGTTGATTGTGGACCAGTAAATTACTTCACTGCTCTGGACTCAGGGACAATCCCAAGACACCACAGGGACCAGTCTCCAATCTCCAGGGCAGTCACAAGTGACAACAAAATCCTATGGCTGCAAGAAAGGAGGACAGCCATTAACCAGCTGGAGAGGATTCCTAACCTGTTCTGTCCCCTGCCACCCTCCACACATTAACAGCTGATGATCCAGTTCCTGGGCTGTTCCAGTGACAAACAAGGATCCCCCATCACCCTCAGGAGGCAGCTAAGCCCTAAGCCCTCTTCACAACTGCCACGGCTCTCTCAAGATCTGAGCCCACTATTTGCTTTTTTAAGTCACCATGGATTTTCTTTACACATCATGTCTCAAACATTCAGAGGGATAACATCAGCTTAGCCCATCACCCCACAGCTTATGTGCACTTTCTCAGTGTAACACTGATGCCAAGACCTTCCTGTTGAACACAGAGTTGAAGTGAACTGCTTCTGTCTTGTCCCAGGCAAGGGAGCAATGGCAGCTGGAGAGAGGCAAAAGCTGCCTCGCGTGATGCCATGAGAGAGCGAGAGCCCAGAGCAGGCTGATCTCACCGGGTACACACAGCTCACAGCAGCTGTGCACAGCTCCTGCTTTATGGTCCTTTTCAGGTGCATTGACCTCCATTCTGGTCATTCAGATAAAAATCACCTGTTAGTACTGAAGGGGGCATTTCAGGCTGGCAGGACAGACCTCAGCTGGGATCCCTGCCCGGCTGCAGGCTGCTTGTGCCAGCCTGAGCAACCATCCCCAAAGCCACAGCGGAGGGGCACAGGTGAAGCGCTGAGGGCAGAACGTGAACAGCTCCCTTCATCTCTTCTCAAACACTGCACTAAAAAACCCTCTCCTTCCACTGAGGCTGTGCCATTATGCAGAGATAACAAATGTCAACAAAAATGAACTTTTTCAGAGCAAAAGGCAAACTTTTCTAGCTTAGCAATGAGAGAACTTGTGGAGGGCATGGAAGGCACAGCTCTGCTCCTGATTCATTTTTTAAACCTTCTGTTGAAGACTTTCAGGTGAACTACAGAAATTGTCTTGATTGAAGGAACCGGAATCCAGGTCAATTCCCTTCCCAACTACAAAGCTATCATTCACTCTCACTCTTAGCCAAATAAAACTTTCCTTGTTTCTGTCAGAAAAAACAATCTCAAATAAATCTGTCATGCCATTCCCATTGTATAAACCTGAAGAAACAGAAACAGAGCAATCTATATGACAATCAGGAAAATGGAAAACAAAACAAAACAAAACAACCTGATACTCATTCTGAAAAAAACCAACTTTCGTAGTGAAAGGAATCATTCAATATCCAGTAGTGATTAATGATATTCAGTTACCATAACAAGGCCAAACTACCATTCCTCAGTTTTGCCCACTGCATCCTAACCCCAGTGACATAAATCCTCAGTGGAAGAACCACCAAGAATATAATTAGAAGGGAGCTGAAGATACTAAAAGTACAAAAAAGTTAATTTTAATAATAGCAATAATACACTATCAAGTTGTAGTCAACATAATCAACAACACTAAGTCTTCAGTAGTTGTCCTTGAAACACCTGCACCTCCAGTACTGCTTGAAACTTTACAGCAAATTAAGTCTTCCAGTTGAAATAACTATATCAAGGTTTCTTTACTTTTTCTGCACTCATCCCTAAGCATGGAAGAACATGAAAGTTAAATTCCAATTAATCTGCACTGACATGCAGCCATCTAGGATGACTTGAGAAGTCACAGCCTAAAGAGAAAAAATAATGGGATTAATCCTGCCTGTCTTACATATGCGAGTAGTTGCTTCCCTTGCAATTAGCCACACTGGGACAGCAGATCTGTGCTTGCACAGGGACAGGGAACACAGAGCCCTCTGCAGAGGAGCAAGGGCTGAGCACTCCCAGGGCTGCTGCCTACCGCTCGTGTGTTTCTCAGCAGAATAAATACGCTGCAGCAAGTGACACACACGCCTAATTGCTTCTGAGCTTGAGGGAAATAAACTGGGGGGATTTAGCAATTAATTATTCCCAGAAGGAAAGTACCTCATGAGTAAGAGATGTGGTGAGTGGCCGTTTGAATCCTGCTGAGCTGACTTTGTGGAAGCCAGAAGACATTCTTCCTTGTGTTTGAGACCAGGAAATAAAGGGCAGATAAGAAACACAACATTTACTAACTCCAACCTTTCCCAGCCTAGAATTAAGAATGTGGGTTGACCTAGTTCCCAAGCTCAAAATACGCCGTTTCTGAAAACAAATCATTTCCCCCTAACACCGGATCTCATAGGGACTCAGTGAGCCACACACTGGAGACCTCTCCCTCCCCAGCTGACCAGGGAGGGAGATCAGATGTCCAACAGTGGGACAGCTGGTATCAGCTCAGGGAAACCCACACGGCAAATCAGACCAAGCAGCAGAATGAAAGGCAACGTAAACAACTCTTCTCTCACCAGTGTTCCCAAGTGAGCGCACACAGAGCCTGATATTGCAGTGATGAGAGCAGACGCAGCAGCCTGCGAGGACAGAGGACCAAAGTCCTGGTAGAACTCAGATGTCTTAGAACCATCCCTTGAGCTTAACTAAGAACTCAGCTGGTCCAGAAATGACTGTGTGTTACAACTTCAGTTCAGACCTAGTCCATGTGTGAACTGTTTAATCATTCTCTTTAGACGGGGTTGGGAGGAAGAATGCGGCAGGGCAAGGAAGCAAATCCGTAGCATAGGCTTCATAGCCTATAATCTTTTAGGATCATTCTGGAACACAAACATCACCTGATTAAAACCAGGAAGGCTGAAAAATACCAAAATGCCACTGTGCAATAAGACAGACGGGATGATGTGCAGAGGTGTTTTCAGTGATACCAGTTTAATCGTAGCTTAGCTCTTCAAAGAAAATGAAACTCTGAACTATGACAGCCTAGAGAAAGGCTGCAGGAAACAAAACATTTCTCTCTTTGTGCTATTTTTTTTACATTGTCACTGATACAAACCAAGTATCAGATTAAGAGCAGCCTGCTCACTCACCTGATCTTCCAGCTGCACTTATGGAAGTTTTTGGTGTCAGAGCCAATGCATGATGCATTATTAAGATGAAGGATATGTTGTGATCTGTCTGAAGCACTCTTGTATTGATTTTAATAACATGAGACTATCTGGGAGGTTTTGAGCCAGTTTGGTGCTTGTGAACTCAACAGAACAGAGCTTTTTAATCTCATTTAACACTCGCTAAGCTCAGCCCTCCAGAGCAGACTTTCTGGGAACAGAGCTCAGTGCTACTCCACAGTCCATGTCCACACACCTTGGTCAGGCATGAAAAGGGCTGCATCTGGTCCTTTGCTCAGTTTCTTCCGTACACACAAACACATACACACCATTAATCTCAAACAAGACGCCATCCTGTTTGCAAACTCAAAAGGAGGTGGGAACTAAAAGTTTCCCCCAGTGGGCTGCCTGCTGGCATGGAGCAGATGCCTCCTACAGGAGATGTGGGCTGGGGGGAGGAGAATCTCCTTGGCACTGCCTGGGGAGCATTTGGATGTAATTAACACCACAGTTACCACAACACAGCCACGGAAACCCCTGCAGGTCGCCATCACTGCACAAAGGTGAAGTCATCTGACCCAAACCGCCTTGGGAGCTGTGTCTGGCCACAAGCCAAGGATTTGGGATTCCCAGGCTTCAGTCAGCTCGAGTTGCAGCATCAAGCTTGAGCTCCACCAGGTTCTCCTTTCTATGGCCCGGGATTTCCCCATCCAAACCGTTCTTTCCCAACATAAAGCTTGCCAGCTTTGATTCCCTCTGAACCTCTCTAGTCTGGAAACCTTTTCAGCCTGATACTTTCCTTGCCATGCAAACGTCTTTTGAAAAATACATACTTTAAAAAGGGTTTATATGAAGGCACGTCTCATTCCTTCTCATTTCCAGGACACTTGATAAAATATTACAGGGTTGCAATTTATACGCTAAAGGAATTCCCAGATGGCATCTAATCAAACAATTCAATCAGAAAGCAAATTAAAATGAAATATTAGTGCGAGCCCATGTGTAAAATGCAGGAGCTAAAGCTCTCTGGTATTTGCAGGATATCCTGTGGAATGTAATTCTATTACCCGGGTTAATTTCATGCCTGTTCAGCATTGCAAAACACCTGAGCTATGGAGACCTCTCTCCAACACAAAAAAGAAGTGGTCCACGGCAAAGTTTAATAGCAAACTACACATAACCCTTATAACCATGTCTAGAACCACTACAGCAGCTGGTTTACTCCACTTCTGGCAACAACTCTCAAACATTTCATTTTTTAAAGCTGACCTTCAAGTTGAAATCAAACCCAGTCAAGCTTGGGATATTTCTTTCAACAACTTCACTGAGTTTTGCACCATGACCCAGAATTCACAGCATCTCATAATTCTACGCAAAATCTGATTAAAGTAACATCTTATTCTGCACTATCTGCCACAGGAATTCCTGTGAGAAACCCAGTTATAATTATTTAAATAAAAATAAAAGTGCAGAAAATCCATTTTGAGCTAAGGAACTGTGATTTTTATTTTATTTCTTTATTTCTCTTAAAGACTAAGTAATTTCAATAAGGCATGAGAAGCTAGTAAAGCTTTTTTTTTTTACCCCCTAATATTTTATTACTTACCACCAAACTGCTCACTTAGTTCATTCTGAAAGACCCTCTTCAACTTTAAAACAAGCACTATTTAAGAAAAAACCCATGTGGTTTGGCGTATGGATAGTCACAAAAAAAAAGCTTATGCTCTAATCCATACTCTCCCCTGATTTAAGTGTACCTGATTTAAGTTCTCTGCTACTCCGAGAGCTACTGACCAAAGGCACCAATATCGTTAGTTTCCTTGAAAATAGTTGTTCCTTTCCTTGAAAACAGTTGTTTGTTTCCCTGAAAACAAACAAGGCTATTTGAGTTTCACACCAACAAACCTGAAAGAGTTGTGCTCCAGCCTCAGAAGGGAAGTCAAGTAACTTTGTGCATCTCACTCTTAGTCAGAGCCTTTTGAAAAATCTCCTGCCTTCATGTATGCTTCCACAGTGCACTCCACTGGCACACACACAAGAATACATTTCCTTCTAAAAACCCATTTCAGGAATCAAGAAAAACGTAAGGGCTGCATGAGAGAACTGAAAACTTGAAGAAGCTGCTATAACCCATTCTCCCCAGAAGAAAGGGGGAAAAAATTATAAAAAGAAGCATTTTGCTCCTTCGAGCAAGATGATGAGAGTGTCTGAGAAATGAGTGCACATACAAAACGAATGATGATGAGCCATATTTGAAAAGATATTAACACAAGTCAAAGCAAAGTAGCTGGGCTTTAATAGCACTACAGATGCCTGGGTATTGACAAGCCGCAAAGCCCAGCTCATACGGGATCAGCCACCCTGCTCACTCCACCTGCCACATATTCCCAGAAAACCAGTTGGTCAAAGCTGCCGGGAAGTGAGATGTTTTGCACTAGTGATAGGTATCCCTCACCACACGCTCTAGACTTCTTTTTTCCTATTTAGGAGAGACTAGAACTGGGGTTTGAGCATTCAGTGGAGGTTATGCAGAAGCAGAGAAAGGTGGTCCCTCCAGATTTCATACAGGCTCTCACCGACCCTCAATCCTCCTTACCATAAAATTCACGTGGCAGGCTGAGAGAGTGACACTATGATGCCATGCAAATGATGACAATGTAAAGGAAGACACTAAAAAACCCCCAGTAAAGCAAAAGTCATGAAAAATCCCAAACTCACGGGAAATAATCATATTCTCTCCCACTGCTTGCCCACTTCAACCCTTCTCCCAGAGCACGCGTTAAAAGGAGATCAAATTAAAAGGCATTACACAGAGAGAGATTGCCCCAGTTATAATCCCAAGAGGCTCCCGGCACTACAGCAGCACTCGGGGAAAACCTTCATCACCCCAAGGAACGCAGAGACTCAGCACGGATTAGCAGTCAGGCTTAAAGGGGGGAGGAGAACAAGAATTCCACTCGCAGCAACTCATTTTGAAAACTAACAAATAGAAATTAAAAAAACAAACAAACAAACAAAAGACGGTAAGAGCACGATGGGAAGCGGGTCTGGGCGCCGAGCGCTCCCCGCGGAGCGCTGCCCGAGGAAGGCGCAGGCAGGCGGGGAGCTGAGGTTCGCTGCAGCCCCCGGCGCTTCCGGGCTGGCGACAGCACAGCCGATCGCGACAGACGCGACACACGCACACACTGCCGGCACTCGGCGGGAGGGATGGAGGCAGGCTGCACTCGGCAAGCCGGGAGGGGAGGGCGAGCAAGTGGGGGTGAGGTGGTACCTTGGATGTGCTGCTTGATGACATTCTCCAAATGGTCCAGCCTTTCTATAATCCTTAAAGTGTCCCCTTTGTCTTCCTCTAACTTTTTTTCCGAGATCGGCTCCTGCACTTTCACATAAACACTGGCAATGTAGTTGGTGACCCAGCCCACGTAGAGCAGGCAGACGATGTTAGTCATTCCACTCAAAATCACGCAAGTGGACACTAAAGTTTTGGTTTTCCTGGTGCACGCCATCCTGAGATCCCTCCATATAGCTCCAAAAATCCTGTGATCCAGAAAAGAAAAATAAGCTGCGATGAAAAGAAATCCTTTCCCCCCTCTCCCCGAAACGAAGACCACTCCGAAGTCAGTAAATTTCCATGCAAAAAAGTTCTCTAATCCACAGAATAAAAAATACTTGTCGCCTACCTAGAAGGAGAGGTGGGGGCGGGGAAGGCTGATAATTAGAATCCTGGCTCTGAGCACATGAAAATAGGAGAAACTTTGCGATGGCAGCGCCGAGAGCAGACAGCGAGGCGTGCCAGCCGCCCGCCGCCTTCAGGCACCGCCCCGCGCCCCGGGCATCACGGCCCCCGGCAGCGCAGCGCCCGAGCGTGGCAAACTTTGTTCCCTCCGCCGCCGCTTCCCATCGCAGCCGCCGCGACCGCGGCCAGCCCTCGGAGCCGCCTCGGCAGCGGGGCGAGCCCGGCCGCCGACTGACAGCGCCCGGCCCCCATGAGCGCCGGCGGGGGCTGCTCCGGCGGGGCGGGGATGCAGCCGGACCCACCTGCTCGCGATTGCTCGCCCAGGGAGCGGAGCGGGGCGGGGATGAAGCAGGACCCACCTGCTCTCGATCGCTCGCACGGGTAGCGGAGCGGGGCTGCTCCGGCAGGACCCACCTGCTCTCGCTCGCACCCCGAGCGCCGCCGGGGCGGAGGCCGGGCCGGCGCCTCCTTCCCTCCCTCCCTGCCGTTCCCGGGCTGGCTGCGAAGGATTCCCAGCGCGGAGAGGCAGAGGCGGCAGCCGCCGGCCGTGCGGCGGAGCAGGGCGAGCGGCGGTGTCGCCGCTCACAGCCAGAGGCGCCCATTTGCCTGCGGGGTGAAAGCGGAGCCGCGCCCGGGGCTCCGCGGGGCTCCCGGCTCCCAGCCACCACCCAGCACCGCGGCGTGTTCGCCTCCCAGCCCCTCGGCGAGCCCGGGGCTCCGCGGGGCTCCCGGCTCCCAGCCACCACCCAGCACCGCGGCGTGTTCGCCTCCCAGCCCCTCGGCGAGCCCGCTCCCCGCGGCGCCGGACCGCTGGTACCGAATGGTTGCTCGCATCCACACCAGCCAGCCCGGATCCATCCGTCCATCGCCTCCCCCACCTCCAGAGGGACGCGCACTATCCGGGAACATCAGAATTATCTTCAGTATCAGGGGCAGTATCAGTAACTCACAGTTTAGTTCAGCACACCACCCATGCTGCTTTCCTCTCGTCGCCTCACATTTTACAGTACTTTTGAAAACACATTAAAAAGGCAAATTCCTCTCGATATGAAATCTCGTTGATTTGAGAGAAGGCACATGATGAATCTCTTCCATTCCTATTAAATAGGGACTTTTGTACTGTATGAGATCATTTTCTTTTGATAGTCTCGAGACAGAAATGTAACCGGCATATCTAGTATTAGAAACGATGAGGCACGTGTTAATTAACATTCTAAAATTATTTTAAATACTTATCCAATGAAAGCGAGAGTATCAAATGCTGTGGATTGACTGCACTCTGTAGTCACGCTGCAGAACTGACGGTGCCACCAGGGCTTGCTGTGTGCAGAAAGCACAGCAGCTACCAGGACTCCCTACTCTAAAGCATAAACGTGAGTGCTCAAACCCTTCGACAGCTCGAGTGTACATTGCAGTATCTCAAGAGAAGTAAAAGCAGATGGTTTGTCTTAGGGCTTGGGGTTGTTATTTTTAAATTAATTGCAAGCAAGACTCAGTATTCAAGGGAGAAGGCAGGAAACTGTCCTGCCAAGAGGCAGGACAACTTCTCCCTTTCCATCAGCGGTACTCCATAGAAACAGTAAAAATGACAAATACTCGGACACATGCAAACCAGCACCAAGAGAAGCTGCAGCCGACTCTGCCAACAAAGCTGAAAAAACAAACTGCCCCCTCAGTCTTCTGAGCCTCTCTGAAAACCGACTGAAATGTTGGCCAGTTTAGAAGTATTTCCCCAGCGGTAACACACTGAACAGCCCAAGAGAACTCCCCTGGAAATTAGAATATATAACGCAAGGTATTTGAATGAGAAAACAACATTTGCATTTTAAGATGAAATATTTTTAATAATACAGGGAAGTCTGCCGAACAAAGCAGCCAATGAACAAGTCCAAGCTTTGTAAAAGACCAAGCGCTGACAGAATATACTGGAGCAGTCCCACCCTGTCAGTCAGTTAATCCACTTGCTCTGCTATGAAACTTTGTTTCCACCATCACTTATTTTCCTGTTTCCTATCTTTGTGTAACACTTCAGCGTTACCGCTTTGCTTCTGGCAGCAACCGAGAGCGGGAAGTGCTGTGGCTGAAGCCTTTAATAATAGTGTTATCTAGACTTCCTTTAATCTTTGTAAACCCTGCCTGCAGTCAACAAATACAAATTCTTCAGCAATTTAGGCAGAATCCAGGACTTAGCCTCGGACTTGTCAATTTAAAGCACTACTTACCTGAACTCAGTCCAGGTAAGGGATGAATAACAAGCATTAATAAGTCATATTTTCCATGGAAATTTATAAAATACTAAGCACTAACTGCTTTTATAAACAAAGATGAAGAGTACTTGTTACTAATTACAGTAAGCACACCTACTAGTGACACAAGCATTTGGAAAAAGATAGATAATGTGTCTCACAGGCTTAATAGGTTGCTTATAACAGCACATAATTGATTAACCCACAGTAACTATTAATAGTTCATTAGCCTTTTGTTCCCATCAGCTCTCTGATCATGTTTAAAATGTATTTTCATTTATAACCACCTTCTGCTACTACCAAAGCTGCTCTCCTGCCTCCTCAATTGAGCCTTGATTTTACTGAAGCTACTCTTAAAACTGACTTCATAGCGAAGCCTCCAGATGCTTTGATACACCAAAAATGCGCTTGCTTTCATGTCTCCGGGAATAATATTCTAGACAGGTCTCTTAAAAGTCTTCTTTGATGTGTTTGTACAAAGCTGGAGGTATCCAAGTGTTTGCCATTTAGAAATGGTTGGGTTTGTCATTTTGATTTATTGTTTAGCACTATAATCCAGATGAGACCCCTTCATGCAACTTTTTACTTAAATACATAAGCAGTCCACTTTTATAATTTAATGGGAACAAAAACAGGAGAAGGAACAATAGGAGAATAGAAATGTTGCCAGCCTCACATTATAGTCAGGGAAAAAAATAGGTGGTAAAACTCCTACATGTTTATTTTTTGAGCTTTTAAATTATAGAGGGCACGAGGTCTATGAAAAATTTTCTCTTAAATCAAAGTGATGTTTTCTGCTTCAGCTGTTTAAGCTTGAGGCAGTACAATCTACTGTGCTGGTTATTAAAAGATGTGTCTTGATTTTATCCTTGCCCTGATACTGCTGTGCTATGTCATGCTATGCAGATTATTCCATGTAATTCTTTCACATTTCTTAAACTATGTATGTGTTACAGGCTTCAATGTGGCTTTCCCCCAACTACACTGCTGTAATTATGCACCATTTCAAACAGTGCTGAGGAAATATTAACCTCACAATCTCGTAAATAATGCAAGATACGTGGCAGCTGTGAAGTGACCTATAAGTAATTGAGTTAGTAATTCTTACTTATGATTACAATGCATGAAAGGGAAATGTTTAAGAATTGTAATTTTTTTGTGCACTTTGATACAGGTTAAAACATTTTTACATGTAAGACAGTCCTTGAAATATCAGAACCAAAAATACTTATCCCATTTTACAAGAACAGAGGTTTCTTATGCCTCATTAGAAATCTGTGGGTAAGCTCAACTTTTTAACTTTATTTTTATCACATTCTATTCAGATTCTTAGCTGAAATCCTATTAGTTTGTGAAGATATAATCTTCATTATTATCTAGTCTGAGGAGATTTTCTTCTATTATTTCTTCCCTCTCACCCATGATTATCACATCTTTTGTTTGGAAAGGTGATAAAAAATTCCAAAGGCACTCACTAAGCAACACAGCATTTTACATTATGGAGAGAGGTGACTAAATAAATTCAGGGAAGTCTGAATTACTCTGAGAAGGTAATTTTTTTTGGAAGCTCTGATGTCTGAGCCTGCACACACAAATCAAGACCTGTACATCTTGAGCAGAGATTACCCCTTCTGCAAGGACCTCTCCCCAACAGTTCAAATTATAAAACTGGGGGTTTAGCTCCTCAAAAGAGGCAGATTTCTGTATTTTGGAGATAAAGGTCAGGTGTTCAGTCCCCAGGGAAGTGATCTGATTCCTCCTTATGTCCAGCCTGAACCTCCCCTGGCACAGCTTGAGGCCGTGTCCTCTCATGCTGTCACTGATTGTCCGGGACGAGAAGCTGATCCCCACCTGGCTGCAGCCTCCTTTCAGGAGTTCTAGAAAGTGACAAGGTCCCCCTGAGCCTCCTTTTCTCCAGGCTAAACCCCCCAGCTCCCTCAGCAAGTCTTCACAGGCCTTGCTTGCTGGAGCCCTCCCGGCTCCATGGCCCTTCTCTGGGCTCGCTCCAGCCCCTCCATGTCCTTCCAGAACTGGACACAGCACTCGAGGCGTGGCCTCCGCAGTGCCCAGCACAGGGGACAGTCCCTGCCCTGCTCCTGCTGGCCACACTGTTTCTGATCCAGGCCAGGATGTCCCTGCCCACCTGGGCACACCTGGCTCACGTTCAGCTGCTCTCAACCAGCACCCGCAGGTCCTTTCCCACCAGGCGCCATTCCAGGCACTCCTCCCCCAGCCTGGAGCACTGCAGGGGCTGGTGTGACACAGGGACATGACCTGGTGCTTGGCTTTGTTACAACTCATCCCACTGGGCTCAGCCCATGGATCCAGCCTGTCCACACCCCTCTGCAGGGTCTTCCTTCACGCCCAACTCAGTGTCATGCACAAATTTACGGAGGGACCCTCAATCCTCATGACCAGAGAACCTATTTATCATCAACAGAGATATTAAACAGGACTGGCCCCAACGCTGAGCCGGGGGAACCCCACTGGTGAGTGGCTCCAGCTGGATGTGGCACTGTCCACCAGCAGTCTCTGCAGCTGATGCTTCTTAACCCAGCCAAGAGTGTCCAAGCCATGGGCTCCAGCATTTCAAAACCATTCCCCTGGCACTGACAGGAGGAAATGAAACAACACAGAAGGTACAGACTCAACAGAGTGCTGACTGTTTCAAGGGGAAAGCTGGACTGTATCCTGTCTTCCAGGCTGAGCTCTCGCTGCACATGAAACACTGAGAAAACACCTCATGCAAAGGGCACAGATCAAGCCAGAAAGAACATGAAAACATCTACTGGAAACTTAGATTAAAAATCAGCTTGCAAGAGCTAGGGGCACGTGGGTGTGTGTTGCCTTCTCCATCACCAGATTCATGGCTGAAAAGGCATTTTCCATCTCCCTTATACAGTTGCTATAAAATTTATGTCTGTATTTTCTGTTTCCAGATGGCATTTTCCATTCTCAGTGTTTGCCAGGCTTATCTTGTCCATTTGTCTTTCCAAAATGTTTTTCTATCAAAACAATCAAATATCACTTCACGCTGTAATCGATCTTTGCTATGCTGCTGTATTAGTTACTTTTATGCGCTAGTGGGATTTATTTTTTCTGGCAGCATTACACTGCACCATTTTTTTGCCACAAAACTCTCAGTTAATCCATCTCAAGTGACTCATGTGTGACCAGCAATTCACCAGCAGGAGTAAAAGATGCAACATATGGTCCTTTGCAAGTGGCATGTCTACAGTTTCTCAGAGAAGCATTATGTTCTGTTCTCTTCAAAGCTGTCATACGTCTACACCCTACACCTCCAATGACAACCTTGTCCCTAAGCAACTTCAAGTCTCTTCATTTTTGGATGTTAAAACTTGGAAACATTTGAAACAGACTTCCAGAGATTGCAGCCCACTCAATCTCTGAATCTTTTTATATTCAGATGCAAAAA
>VYZT01026438.1:0-12168 GCA_013400735.1 Pomatostomus ruficeps
GCGGGAGGTGTCCCTGCCCCGGGTGACGTCTCTCTCCCGTCCCCTGAAGCCGCTCTAGGGCGGCAGGGAGGCAGCAGCGGCCGCGCTCACCTCGGTGGTCCAGCTCGTGGTGGTTCTTCTCGTCCTTGACGGCCAGGTGGGCCTGGCTGCCCAGCGCGCCCAGCGCCAGCAGCCCCGAGCTGGCGCCGCTGACCGGCGGGATCCCGGGCGGCTGGAGCCCCGAGGGGTGCGGCGGCAGCTGGACCGGGGGCCCGTGGGCGGCGTGCGAGAGGTGCTGCGCCTGGAGCTGCTGCTGCTGCAATGAAAGCGCCAGTGAGCCGGGCGGGGACCTTCCCGGGGAGGGACATCGCCGGGGTCACCTCCCGGGAGCGGCCCTGCCGGACGCCTGCAAGGAGAAGCCCCCGTTAGCAGCCGGACGCTCGGCGCGATCCCCGGGATAATCCTCCTCGGCTCCCGGAGCGCTCGGCCCTGCAGACATCGTGGTTAGTTTGGGTTTTCCAGTAGTATAAGGAGAAATTAAAAAATCCAGGAATCCCACCCCCCGGAGGCAGCGGGACTGCGTGGCTGGAGAGGAGCTGATAAACCAGGCACAGCGAGAAAATTCCAGCAGCCAGGACACCTCAGCACAGGGAAGTTCTGCTCATTTGCTCTTCCAGGTGCTTCGTGGGGAGGAGAAAATCCCACACAATGTCCTGGTCCCATCCCCGACCCCTCCCGAGCACCCGATCCATCCTGCAGGGATCCTCCATTCCCACCACAGGGCTGGACGGACAGAATTCCCACATTCCCGGGCGCTGATGGACAGAATTCCCACATTCCTGGGAACTGGGAGGGCACAGGGCTCTCCCAGCTGCTCCCGGAGTTTTTTTGGGAGTGAATCCCAGCCACGCCAGCGCTCATCCAGCCACGGAGATCCGCTGCCTGCTCCAGCCCAGCTGGAAAAAGCTGAACCGCAGCTCTGGGACAGGAAAAGCAGACACATTCCCTGCTGGGAACACAACCTGGGAGGAAAAGCAGCTGAAATCCCGGGAGCCGCTCCCCAGGGCAGCCCCGGTGCAGCCAGGAGGGTCTCGGAGCTGGGACCCCCCTGCCTGCGGCCACGGCCCCTCCGGCAGCTCCCGGGGAAGCCACACCTGGACACCTGAGCACAGCGGGAATGACGGGCTGGGGACACCCGGAACGAGGGTGACACCCGGAACGAGGGGACACCCGGAACGAGGGTGACACCAGCAGAGCCCCCCAGCCCCAGCCCGAAGGACACCCCCGGGAATGGAGGGCTCTGCCAGCGTTCCCAAGGAAACTTCCAGTTCCATCAAGGAAATTTCCAGCCCGGCTTCCCCAGAGCTGCAGAAGAAGCACCCGGGTGCCCCCATCCCTGGAAGTGTCCAAGGCCAGGATGACCTGGAGCTGGAAAGGGACTGGGGACAGGGGCTGGAGTGACAGGACACAGGGAATGGCTTCCCACTGCCAGAGGGCAGCGATGGATGGGACATTGGGCAGGAATTGTTCCCTGGGAGGGTGGGGAGTTGCTGGGGTGGAATTCCCAGAGCAGCTGTGGCTGCCCCTGGATCCCTGGCAGTGCCCAAGGCCAGGCTGGATGGGCTGGGAGCACCTGGGACAGTGGGAGGTGTCCCTGCCATGGCAGGGGTGGCACTGGATGGGATTTAAGGTCCTTCCAACCCAAACCATTCCAGGATTCTGTGAGAAGCTTCCCCACACCAGGTCCAAGTTTCGGGGAGCAGCTCCCGGCCGTTATTCCCGAGGGAAGGCCCCGTTCCGGGCAGGGCAGAGCCGTGTCCTGTCCCACCGCAGGGACACTGCGGACAGAGCAGCCCTGGCGGTCACCAACCCCTTCCAGAGCCGCTTCCTCATCCCTGTGGGACGCAGAGGGAAATCCCCGTCCCACGGAGATCCCGGGTGGAGCTGAGGGCAGGAGCCATTCCCAGCGCAGCAGATCCATGCAAGCAGCTCCGGGATCCCAGCTGGAGCAGGAGCCGCACGGAGGAGGCCGTTGCAGGAAATCCATAAATCCCTGTGCCCTCCAAAGGCAGGACGGGAAGCACCCTCGGGATGGACGTTCCAGGAGTGTCCCCAGACCGGCACAGCGCCAGGATCAACCCTCTGGCACCAGAACAGATCCTCGGCCCTTCCCAATCCCAATTTCCACGATTTCCACCCATTGGAGGCAGGAGCGGCCATTGTAGCAGAGCATCATCCCAAAGAATGGCTACAGGAGGGTTTTCCAGCACCTGCAAAATTCCCACATTCCTCTCCCGGGAGCTCATCCCTGGAATGCACCAATCCAGTGTTTTATCCACAGCAATCTCCAACTTCCAGAAACATCCCCGCGTGCCGTAACTCATCCCAGGAGTTTTCCACCCAAAAAAGGGACATGGCCTCGTGGAGCAGCAGCACTCCACTCCCGGGATGTTGATGGGAATTCCAGCCCTGGAACGGCCCCACCACGAGAAGAACCAGCACCCGGAGCTGCTCCAGCCGAGCAGAAAACTGGGAATTCTTCCTGGTTTTTTTTTAGGCTGCCAACAAATAAATCCATCCACGGGCTCGGATGTGGGATCCGAGGTGAGGACACGACATTCCCGGTGGGTTTGTCCTTCTCCCCTTGGGCAGCGGGAAGCGGAGAGCAGAATCCAGTGGGAATTCCTGAAGCCTCATCCCTGCGATTCCAAGCCAGGGCTGCAGAATTCCATCCGTGTCCCAGCTGGGTCGTTCCTGTGGCACGGAGAGGAGGAAGAGCCGAGGAGCCCATCCCGGGCTGGCACCGGAGAATTCCCAGGTTCCTGCCGCACCATCCTTCCCGCGGCTCCGCGTGTTCGCGGCATCCCTCGGGAATCACATCCTGGAGACTCCACGGAGGGGCACAACCCCGGAGATCCCGTTTGCTCCGCGCGTCCTCCGCGGGAACGCTCCTCTCCTTCCCTGCCAGCCCCGGAAAAGGCATCGGGAGAGCGTCTGCGGCAGCATTCCTGGGATTTGGAGGCTCCGTGGGAACCTGCACAGGAATCCAGGTCCTGGGGGACGCAGCACACGGATCCAGAACAGCATTCCAGAGTCATGGACCCTCCTGGAGTGACTGAGCCCCTCCGGATGCCGCTCCAGGGCTCCCACGGAATTCCAGCATCCGCGGGCAGGATCCCAGCCGGGAGTGACGTCCCCACTGTCCCAGGACCGTGGAGAACAATCCCGGAAACCCAGCCTGGGATACTCCGGAGGAGCCGCTCGCTCCCGGGGTCCCTCAGTGGGGCCGGACGGGGATGGGGACACGGGGAGCGGTCCCGGATTTGGGATCAGGGCTGGCGAGGGGGATCCGGCGGCGGAGCGGTTTTAATTGGATTACGTCCATCCCGCTCCGCGCCTTTGTTCCCGATTTAATGGTTCAGCACTTCGGCTCAGCGCCGGCGTTAAATTCAGCGCCGGAGTTTAATCATTTCCAGGGAAATCATTTCCAGGGCCGCAACCGAACCCAGGCTCCGTTTCAGGCCGGCCTCGAGCGTGGGAGCTGCCACACAATGGCCCAGATGCATAAAATTAACGCTTCTTGACCTCAAAAAGGGGCAGGAAAAGGAGCTTTGCAGCGTTTCGAGGGCTGCAGCACCCGCGCCAGGGCGCTGGGGACAGCGGAGCCACCCGGGGATGGATCCTGGGGACAGCGGGACACGCCCAGCGCCGGGAAAAGCAACACCAAATCCTGCGGGTTTGCCCCCAAAACCAGCTCCAACCCCAAATCCTGCGGGTTTGCCCCCAAAACCAGCTCCAGGATGAGCCTGGAACCATCCCTAAAAGCCATGGAATGGCCATGGAATCATCAAGGAATCACCACCACCTCCTGCCAGCAGCAACTCCACAGTAACAAACTGCTGGGTGCACGGAGGGGAGGGAAAAAAGGGAAAATCCTAAAATCCTCAGGACTTCCTGCTTTGGGAAGCACTGGAGCGGGTGTAGGAGTTTGGAATCACTGCCCAGACCAGCTCCAGGCTCTGGGATGAACCTGGAACCATCCGTAAAAACCATGGAATGCCATGGAATCACCNACCCAGACCAGCTCCAGGCTCCAAGATGAGCCTGGAACCATCCCTAAAAGCCATGGAATGCCATGGAATCACCACCACCTCCTGCCAGCAGCAACTCTACAGTAACAAACTGCTGGGTGCACGGAGGGGAGGGAAAAAAGGGAAAATCCTAAAATCCTCAGGATTTCCTGCTTTGGGAAGCACTGGAGCAGGTGCAGGAACACGGAATCACCGCCCAGACCAGCTCCAGGCTCCGGGATGAGCTCTGCCCTCCCGGAGGAGCCATGGGATCACCGATCCCCGGCCGAGGTGCCCGTAATTCCCGCAGGAATTTCCTCAGGGAAGCGACGAACGGGCCTCACTGCGGTCCAGGCGAGCAATCACCTCAGATCCATGAAACACAGGAAAATGGACGGAAGAGCGAGTTAAACGCAGAGAATTGGAAAAATCCTCGATGCTGAAGTGCAAACGGTTGTTAAAAAAAATAAAAATAATTATAAACGAGTGTTTTCTGGGAAACAAAGGCAGCTCTGGAGGTGGATTGGGAATTCCGACGTCCCCCGGGGTTTGCTGCAGGGCTGAGACGGCGACAGCAATTAAAGGAATCGTTAAAAAATTGTTAATTTTCCATCAGAACCCCCTCGGCCCGCGCGGGAAAAGGGTCAATGCATGGAACAACAACTCGGCCAGGGGCACAGCACATCCCACAGCCCGGCAGAGGCGAGCCTGGCCTCAGCGGCTGCGGGAGGGGGCTCCCATCCCAAATCCGCCCGGGAACATCCAATCGGAATCCTGGGAATATCCAGTCGGAATCCTGGAGCTGCCGGGGAGGCGGCAGCTCCCAGCCCCATGGCGGACTGGGGTGGTTTGGGGTTTTGGGGCAGCCGGGAGCTGCTGGATCAAGGCAGTTTTGTGGTTTTGGGGCAGTTTTGGTGTTTTGGGGCAGCTGGGNAGAATCCTGGAGCGGCCAGGGAGGCGGCAGCTCCCAGCCCCGTCAGCGGTTTCGGTGTTTTGGGGCAGCTGGGGGCTGCGGGATCGGGACAGTTTTGGGGCAGTTTTGGGGTTTTGGGGCAGTTTCGGGGTTCTGGGGCGGTTTTGGGGCAGTTTCAGTGTTTTGGGGCAGTTTTGGTGTTTTGGGGCAGCTGGGAGCTGCAGGATCGGGACAGTTTTGGGGCAGTTTTGGGGTTTTGGGGCAGTTTCGGGGTTCTGGGGCGGTTTTGGGGCAGTTTCAGTGTTTTGGGGCAGTTTTGGTGTTTTGGGATGGCCGGGGACCGGGAGCCGCCCTCCCCTGCCCTCCTGAGCGCAGGGTCGCCTCTGGATATGGTAAATGATAGGAATAAAAGGGGAATACACACGGTGAGAGGCAGATTGGGAAGTCCACGTACCCCGATGATAGCATTCAACTCCGTCATGGTCACTTGCTTGGCACGCTCAACAGCCTGGGCCACCTGCTGTTGGTGCTGCGGGGACACGGGGCTGGGTCACTCACCGTCCCCCCTCTTTTTCACCCTGTTTTCCCCATTTTTTTACCCCATTTCTCACACCCCAGAGACCCCCCAGGGACCCGGCACTGCCCACGAGGGGAAAACCCCGGGAGAAACCCTCGGGCGGGGTTTGGGGAATCCTTACCTCTTGTGACAGAAAAGGCATGATCTGGGCTAAAATCGTGTTCAGTCTTTTAGCGATTTCTGTCTGAAAAAAGGGAAGAGGGAAAAGCCAACGGTCAGCACCCGGCAGCCTCCCGGGGACGGTGCTGGGTGTGCCCTGGGTGTCCCCTCTCTGTCCGCTCCTGGGTATCCCCTGTCACAAATCCCCTCCTGTGTGTCCCCTCTCCATCCCCTCTTCCTGTTCCTTCCCACGGATTCTCTCCTGTCTGTCCCCTCCCCTTCTCCTGACACAGATCCTCTCTTGCGCGTCCCCTCCCTGTCCCCTTCTGCGCATCTCCTCCCTGTTCCTCCCCACAGATCCCCTCCTGTCCCCTCTCCTTGTCCCTTCTCACAGATCCTCTCCTGAGTGTCCCCTCTGTCCCCTGCCACAAATCCCCTCCTGTGTGTCTCCTCTCTCTGTTCTCTCCACAGATCCTCTCTTGTGTGTCCCCTCCCTGTCACCTCTCGCTGTCCCTTCCAGAGATCCCCTCCCGTGTGTCCCCTCTCCTTGTCCCTTCCCACAGATCCTCTCCAGCGCATCCCCTCTCCCTGTCCCTTCTCACAGATCCCCTTCTGTCTGTCCCCTGTCTGTCCCCTCTCCCTGTCCCCGGCCACAGATCCTCTCTTGTATGTCCCCTCTCCATCCCCTCCTCCTGTCCCTTCCCACAGATCCTTTCCTGTGTGTCCCCTGTCTGTCCCCTCATACAGATCCTCTCCTGTGCATCCCCTCCCTGTCCTCTCTCCCTGTCCCCTCCTGTGCATCCCCTGGGTGTCCCCTCACACAAATTCTCCCCTGTGCATTCCCTCCCTGTCCCCTTCGTCCCTTCCCCTCCTGTGTGTCCCCTGACACAGATCCTCTTTTGTGTGTCCCCTCCCCGTCCCTTTCCCAGCCGTGCCCGTGGAAGCCGCAGCTCCCAGCAGAGGCAGAGGGAGCCCTCTGAAACTCCCTCCTCGTCCTTCCCTCCCTGGGACCCTCCTGTCCCCTTCCCGCCGCGGGATGAGTGTCCTGGACCAGCCCTGGCAGGGTCACACTGGCCTGGACATCCCTGGCTCCGAGAAAACACCCCGGGAGCAG
Source organism: Pomatostomus ruficeps (assembly GCA_013400735.1). Taxonomy (NCBI): domain Eukaryota; kingdom Metazoa; phylum Chordata; class Aves; order Passeriformes; family Timaliidae; genus Pomatostomus; species Pomatostomus ruficeps. The sequence goes on from VYZT01026438.1 coordinate 6,753, forward strand.
CAGCTGCTCCGCGGAGAGGCTGCATCCCGGGAAACCCAGGCTTTGGAGACGCTCTCCGTGTCCTCCCACTCCCAGGGCTGCCGTGAGCGCTCGGTTTCTCCAAAAGAAACCTCGGCAAAGGTCCCCACGAGGGCCAGTGGGATTCCCACCCTCACATCCCGCTCTGGGGACAGCCTGGATCCGCCAGTGCCAAACCGAGGGAATCATTCCCGGGGGATGGATAACGCTCTCCTGCAGGGATAACCCGGGGAGGTGACATCCCTGTGCATCCCGGGGATGCTCCGGCCGTGTCCCGGCTTGCAGGGGTTAATTCCGGCTGCTCCTGGCCCGGGCAGCTGTGAAAACAGCTCCGGCTCCAAGTCAAACACGGCCGAGCGGCCGCGAGCATCCAGCGCCACAACAATGGCCGGAGCCGAGCGCTGGCGCCGAATCAAACGCCCCGAAATTCCTTCCGCCGGCCCCGGCAGCTCGTTATCAATAACGCGAGTGATTAACCGGGAGAGCCGCGGCCTCGCGCTGGCAGGGAGCCTCCTTCCCGGGACAGCCATGGCCAGCGCCGCTCCCTGAGCCCCCCCGAGCTCCGCAAACCACCCCAAATCCATCCTGAATCACCCCAAATCCATCCTGAACCCACAGAAACTGGGGCTCGCTCCAGCCTCCCGCTCTGCTCTCCAAATCACCCCCGAGCTCCCCAAACCCTCCCCGAGCTGCCCAAATCAACCCTGAGCTCCCCAAACCACCCCAAATCCATCCCAAATCACCCCAAATCCATCCCGATCCCACAGCAACCGGGGCTCACTCTGGCCTCCTGCTCTGCTCCCCAAATCATCCCGAATCACCCCAAATCCATCCCGATCCCACAGCAACCGAGGTTTGCTCCAGCCTCCTGCTGTGCTCCCCAAATCACCCCAAATCCACCCCGAGGCTTCACCCTCCTGATCCCACAGCTCGGCTCCCGGGACAGGTCCTTAAATCCCTCTGGGATTTAAGCCCGGGCTCCACCTGCTCTCAAGCACTGCGAGGAAAATCCCCAAATATCCTCATTCAGAGGAAAAACCCCAAGGGACACTCAGCCCTTGTTGTGACGAGCTGGGGGCGGCTGGGACACGCTGCTCTCGCTCCAGAACAACCCAGCAAGCAGCACCGACATTCCCAGCGTCCCCAAAAGCACGGAGACACCAGGAAAATCCCAATCTCCCCCAGCCTGGAGAGAACCACCCCAGAGTCCCCAGAGCTCCGGGTCCTGCTCCAAGGGGCCCCCCCAGAGCTGCAAAGCCCCGGGAGCATTCCCGGCCATCCTGTCCTCCCGGAGCGCTGCCGGTGATTGGGTTTCACCTGCTGCTTTTCTTAGCGATTCCAGAGGCGGGGAACGTGCCGGCGCAGCGTGCCAAGGCAGGGACGGCCGGCAGCGACCACGGCTCGGGCTCGGGTAGCCCGGCCACGGCCACCAGGCCAGCGGGACGGTCACGGCCCCGAGCGTGAGGACGCGTGGATCCCGCGGGCAGCTGGGGGATCATGGAATCCCGGGATGGTTCGGTTGGAAGGGACTTCAAAGCTCGCCCAGGTCCACTCCCGGCACCTCCCACGAGCCCAGGGTGGCTCTGGACACTTCCAGGAACGGGGCAGGGACAGGAACACTCCCAGGGAAGGATCCTTGTCCCCACCGTGGTGACCCTGTCCCTTTCACCACCCGGCACTCACACAATTCCCGGCGGCTCCTCCGCTCCCAGAACCGGGCTGGAAGCTCCGAGTGCCGGATCCGAGCCCGGCCCCGGCGCCCACGGTGCCACCGCCGCGGGAAAAGCTCCTCCCGGGCTTTTTGGCACCGGTGCTTCCATCAGGTTATACCCAGCTCCAATCTTTAATCCATTAAAGATTTATTCCTCCAGCTCCTCCTTCGGGTTCGGGATGCGGCAGCGCGGCCCCGACAGCTCCCCAAATTCCAGAACAAACCCGATTCCAGGTTCCAGACTGAACCTGATCCAGGTTCCAGACCAAACCTGATCCCCATTCCAGAACAAACCCGATCCCGGTTCCAGAGGAGAACAGCGGTGCCAGCACCAGCTTCCCCCGGGAAAAACCCAGCTGAGTCCCTGGAGCAGGAAGGGAAGGAAGGAGCTGGGTTTTCCCCAAGCACACGTGACGCTGCCACCTCCACATCCCAAACTTCCCAGCAGGACACGGAGCCAAACTCCCCACTCAGAAGGAGATTCCCCACGTGGGACCTGGCGAGCACGGAGATATTGGGTGTCTGAAATACTCTGTTTACAGCCGCGAGGTTTCCTGCGAACACGAGATCCCGACAGCCTTCGAATATCTGCTCGCTCTCCCTTTTCCCGTCCCCCGCCACGCTGAACTCCGGTTGTCCTCGTTAAAACTTTAATTGGGAGGGAAAGGGATCCCCTGGAACGCCGGGAACTGGGCAGGATCTGTGCCTGACACCTTCCCCACCTTGCCCAGAGCCCTCGAGCTGCTCCTGGCAAGGAAAGGCTCCGTTCCCACCGCGGGTTGCCATGGCAATGCCGGCTCCGCATCCCCTTCCGCTGCCCGGGCTGGGGCGGATCAAACCCCCGGAAAGGGCAGCGGGAGAGGCTCCCACCCACCCCAGCACCCCCAGGAGCCGATCCCGGGATGCTCCCCCTGCTCGGGGACGCTGACGGTCGCCAAAAAGGGCAGGAGAGGCTCAGATCCCAGCGGATCCCCCCTCTGCTCCGTGCCCCGGCCAAGAACCCGCCCTGCTCCCTGCCCGGCATGGGGTTTCAGCGGCGGGGAGGGCGAAACCGGAGCAAACATCTGCACCGGTGATAAATCAACACCGCGGCCGCCCGGCCCCGGCCGAGGCCGCTGTCACCTGCTCTCAAAATGGCCAGAGCCGCCAGCAGCGCCGGCCAAGGCCCCCGGGGACACCGGGAGCCGCTCCTGGCACCCGCGGGAGCCGCGCTGGGCTCGGGGTGACGGCGGCTCGGTGTGAAACAGCTGGGGCTGGCTGTGCCCGGCAGCTCCGGCGCCCCGCGGAGCACCTGGACGGGGCAGGGGGAGTTCAAAACAACCCCCGGGGTGTCAGCGCTGGGAGAGGCAGAGCGGCCTGAAAATCACCCCAAATCCGGGAGCGCAGAGCTCCGGGATGGATCCGGGGTGTGGGGGACACCCCTGGCCAGGGGGACACTCCTTGTGCCAAAATGTCTCAGCTTTGGGTGGCCACGAGCTGCAGGGGGGTCCCAGCCCCGGGGTGACCCCTCAGGGTGACCCAAACACCCCCCCATGGCACAGGACCGGACACAGATCCCTCCTGGGCTCCCTGGAGCTGCTGGTGGGAACCGGCCCCGCAGGCATCACCCTAAAAACCCCTCAGAAAAAACCCACAAAGAACCTGCAAAGAAAACCCCAAAGACCCTCGGAGAACATCTGAAAAAACCTGCGCAGGACATCCCAAACACCCTGCAGAGAACACCCCAAAACACCTGCACAGGACATCCTAAAGACCCTGCCGAGAACACTGCAAAGACCCTGCAGAGAACATCCTGGAAAAACCTGCACAGGACATCCCAAATATCCTGCAAAGAACACCCCAAAAAAACCCGCAGAGAACATCCCAAAGACCCTCAGAGAGCACCCCAAAAAACCTGCACAAGACACCCCNAGACACCCCAAAACACCTGCACAGAACATCCCAAAGACCCTGCCGAGAACATCCCAAAAAACCTGCACAGGACATCCCAAAAAACCTGCACAGGACATCCCAAATATCCTGCAAAGAACACCCCAGAAAACCTGCAGAGAACACCCCAAAGACCCTCAGAGAGCACCCCAAAAAACCTGTACAAGACACCCCAAAGACCCTGCACAGGACACTCCAAATATCCTGCAAAGAACACCCCAAAAAACCTGCAGAGGACATCCCAAATATCCTGCAAAGAACACCACAAAAAACCTGCAGAGAACATCCCAAAGACCCTGCAGGGAACACCCCAAACACCCTGCACTCGTCACACCCCCCGATCCGCCCCAAAACGGGACAGATCCTCCAGATGAATCCCACCGGGAGCCTCAGGACGGATTCTGGGCCCCACCGGCCCCGAGCCCAGCGCGCCCCAGCTCCCGGATGGACGCAGCGGGATCAGGGACGGAAAGGAGGTGCCGAACGCCGAGCGCTGCCCTTCCTCCTGCGGGAAAACACCCCAAAACATCCACACTGACACCCTGAAACCCAGGAACCCCCCAGGGGCAGAGGGGAACGCCGGGATCATCAAAATCCCTGCACAGACCCTGCGGCGATGGCACCCTGAGCCTCAGCGTGGGGTCCAAACACTCCAGGAACGCTCCGGGAACGCTCCAGGAACGCTCCAGGAGCCTCGGGAACACCACCATTCCCTGGGGAAGCACAGCCACATCCACGCACGCACCCCCAAATCCCGGGAAATGGGGTCGGTGGGGCCGCCCACAGCTCCCTCCGGGGCTCCGAAGCTCCCGGCGCTCCCACCCGCCGTGATTTCCGAAGGGTCTGCACCCCCAGACCCCCCCAGGAGGAGGAGGAGGAGTGAATCACACGAGGCGTGAAGCACCAGCAGCATTTGTTGAAGCCAGGATATTGTCTCTCTAAGCACATGAAAATCAGGCCCTTGAGCAGTGTGGTTCTCACTCGGGCGCACAATTACGGGTACTTTCAGCTGTCTACCACTATTTCAAGTGCTCTCTCCGAGCGGGCTGTCAATGGCATGTTGAAAGCTATTTGTGGCTGCTATCGTTATTAGCAAAGTGGAGAGCGCGGCTGATGAGAATTAAATTCAGGGCGGGGGTGCCGAGGGGCAGGGCACAACCCCTCATTAGGGAATTACCGCCGGGAATGGGGTGAAGCTCGCTGGGAACCCCAAAACCCAGCCGGGACCACCCCAAAATCCAGCCAGAGCGTCCCAGGAGGCGAGGGGAAGGCGGAATTCCCTGCTGCCTCCTCGGGGAGCCCTGAGAGCGCAGCTCTAACAAATCGCTCGGCTCCTGAAGTATTTAGCAAATTATTACCTGGCACTCCTCGCTAACGAGCGCGGCAGAAAGGATATTGTGCTCCTGGAATATTCTAGAAAAACCTCACAGAAAAAAAAGAAAAAAAAGAAAAAAAAGAAAAAAAAGCTGCCTCTCTTCCCTGGAAGCGCTGGGGGGGTTTAGGTTTGTTCCAGGAAAACGAGAAGCGTTTCTGCGCAGTGCTCCCGGCCCGCCACGAGAAATCGAAGGCGGCACAAAGGTCCCGTCCTGCGAGGTGTCCCCACGCGGAATGAGTTTTCCTTTTGGAATGGTTGTTATCGCTCGCGGCGATTATCCACGGAGATCTGCGCAGAAACAATGCCCGGCCCACGGCGGGGAGCAAAGTTTCTTTCGGAAAAATCAATTAACCCGAACCAAAAAAAAAAAAAAAAAAAAAAAA
>VYZT01026440.1:11078-30754 GCA_013400735.1 Pomatostomus ruficeps
GTCAGGCGCCGCTAGGACAGCCGGTCCCGGGCAGGGCACCGCCGCGACCCCAGCCACGTGACGCGGGAGGTCGCCCCGAGTGCGGAATTCCCCGCCGAGCCCCGCGCGGGGTGCGGCACTGCCGGAGCACCGGGAGGGGAACGGGGGATGGGGGACGGGGGGCCCGGCCCGGCGGCGGCGCGGACAGAGAGCTGGGGGAGGGAGGAGGGGGATCGGGGCGTGCTCATGCGCCGAGGTCACCGCGCCCTCCGGTGCCGGCGCCGCGCATGCGCAGCGGTGCGGGCGGAGGGCGGAAGTGTGGCTGCGCGCGAGGCACGCCATGGCCGCGGTGAGCGGCGCCGGGGACGCTTCGCCGGAGGACGGGGCGGAGTCGCTTGGCCCCAGGGAAATGTGTGACCGCCCTGCAGAACGCCCAGCACTGCGCACGGCCTGGATCTGTGCGAAGGAATGCGCCTGGATAGCCCGTCCCAAAGGAGCACTGGGAAATAGTCGCGGCGCTCAATGGAATAACAACAGTTTTCTCATAAATCGTGCGGTTTTAAATGCACCGCTGTGGTCCCTTATGTGTGAACTGGAAACAAGCAGGAGCATTTTGCTTGAATAGATAAATAGTATTTCTATAGAGAATACTACGTATGTTCGTATTTTGTCAAGCTTTGCCTGTCTTCTGAGAAAACCAGGAGGGCAATTCATAGAATCACAGGATGGTTTGAGGTGGAAGGAACCTTATGGATAATTTCATTCCAGGCCCGTGCCGGGTCCAGGGACATCTTTCATTAGAGCAGGTTAGTCAGGGCCCTGTCCCACCTGGCCTTCCAGGGATGGAGCATCCATCCAGTTTCCCTGGGCAGCCTATGCCAGTGCGTCACCACTCTCACAGTCAGGAATCTTTTCCTGACTGTTAATCTAAACCTCTCCTCTTTTAGTTTAAAACTGCTCCTGCTGATCCTATCACTATCTGCCTGTGTAACAACTCGTTCTCTCTCTTCACTATAATGCCGTGTTTAGGAGGGGGCTCTGAGGTCTCCCAGGAGCCTTCTCCTGTCTAGACTGAACTCTGGCAGCCCTTCAGCCTGTCTCCTTAGCAGAGGGGCTCCAGTCCTGTGCACTGTGCAGCCTTCCTTTGGACTCACTCCAGGATGTCCGTGTCTTTCTTGTGCTGAGGACCCCAGAGCTGGGGACATAACCCCAGGTGGAGGTCTCAGGAGATCAGAGGAAAGAGTTGGAATCTCCTTTGATCTGCTGACCAGGCTGGTTAGGATGTAGCCCAGGACATGGTTGTCTTTTTGTGCTCCACACAAACTTTGTAGGCTCATGTCCAGGTTTTTGTCCACCAGAACCTCAAAATCCTTCTCTGCAGAGCTGCTCACAGTGAATCAGAATCTTGCTCCACACACAAATCCCTAGGAAAAGCTAATTTAGTAACATCTTGACAACCATCAGGAAGAGTAATAAACTCTGTCATTCTGACATTTTTAGTTGTTCCTTTGAAATACATGGCAGCTAAAAAAAAAACCCAACAAAACCCACTCAACATCACATTGCTAAAAAATAGATGTCAAAGAAAATCCTCTCAGATACCAGAGATTATAGTACCAAAGACAAATATGATTTTGACATACACGAACCACTTAATTTTAGTCAACAATAAATTGGCCTTAGAATTTATTAATGCTAATTTGGTGACCTTTATGGTAAATGTAGCATGTCAAGAAAATAACAAATTCTAAAGGCATTTGTTTTACACCATGTGTTTCTTTCAGACCGACTACTAAAGAAAATTATTAAGCTCTTTAAAAGGCAAAGTTAAAAAAAAATCTGTCAATCTTATTGTGGATGTAGTAAGAAATGAGATAAAATTTTCCATTAAGGGATATAATTCTAAATATTCCAACTACTATAGAAGTATTTCCCAGCACTTCAAAATGTAGTGACAGGACAAGGGGGAATGACTTTTAACTGACAGTGTGTAGGTTTAGATTAGATATTTGGAAAAAATTCTTTACTGTGAGGGTGGTGAGACTGGCACAGGTTGCCCAGAGAAGCTGTGGGTGCCCCATCCCTGGAAGTGTTCAAGGCCAGGCTGGATGGGGCTTGGAGCAACCTGGTCTAGTGGAAAGTGTTCCTGCCCATGGCAAGGGGTTGAAACAAGATGACCTTTAAGGTGGCTCCCAACCCAAACCATTCTATGGTGACTTTATGGTATAGTATAAAACTATGAAAAGTGGGAGTAGGTTTACTTGGTGGTACTTTCGACTTACATAGTTGGCTGCTCAGCTTATTTGAAATAGTTCCATGAATAGTGGAGCTAATGAAGTTTGGTTTCCTGTGGATTTCTCTGACGTGATTTATAGATTAGAAATGCACCTGTCTGTTTGGGATATTTATGGCATCTCTGACCTACACGCAGACAGTGTAATTATAATCAAGAATTTCCACTGATAAACGTATTTGAAACAGGCCAGTGGGTTCCAAATTAGGTGAAAAATCACTTACCAGCATAGAAGCAGACTTTCACAGCTCCATAGGAACTGGCCACACTGCAGCACCATATGCCTTATTTCTATAAGTCATCAGAACAAAAGGAAAACACTTGTATTTGTGCCAGTAGTGTGTTCTTTTCACCTGTTTGACCATACCCTAAGGCAGAAAGTTACGGCTACCACGGCAGTGGGTTTGTTTTTGTGCGCATGTGTGTATGTCTGTGTTTAGTAAGTTGCCTGAGGACCTAGGTCTGGCCTGAGTTTTCTAGATATTAATCCCCACGCCCAGCCTTTCTTGCATTTTAAAAATATGACCAAATTATTTTACCTATGTATGAAAGTACATATTCTTAATGCATTGGTTCAAACAGCTGTGCCATGCACACACATACTCACACATGCATATATATCTATATGCATAGAAAACTTGCGTTGTCCAAATGTGCTCTTTAAAATGGAACCCAAGATAACACAGACAAATCAAATGTCACTGATAAAACTAGGCACTCCTCATTTTATCTACTGTGTGACATTTCTGAAGTTGTTACTGTTCGGTTCAATTAACTTGAAATACGCTTTCTGATAGCACCTTTTTTTCCCCTAAAAAATTAAGTTACTGAGCAGCAAGTGCCTTCTTGCTAAGCAGTTCAGTAGCTCTAAAAAGGTCTGTGGTGTGTTGTGATTTCATTTAACCACTGTGTTAAAAGAATTTAAAAACAGATGTCTCTGACAGTAGTGTTTCCTTTTAAAAGGCATGGAATGGTTTTGATGCTTTTTTCTCTGTATTGCATCTTAAGGTTTCATATACCTTGTTTTAATATATAGTAAAACATCTGAAAAACAAAGTCATAACAGCATCATCAGAACATAATTATATCAGCAACAGGCTAGTATGTGCTGCAGTATCCCAGAATGGCATTTGTGTGTAAAAATATGTTGTCGTGAGTCAACAGGCTACAAACTGGCAAAGCATTCCAGATGTGTAATGCAAAAAAAAAAAAGAGGAAGTTCTTTGGTATGTTGGTATTAGAGCCAGCAGTAGATGATAAGCAGTGGAATCTGCAGTGCTGTTGGGAATAAGAGCTTGTGCTCATGTGCAGGAGCTGGACCACTGAAGGTCTTATAGGTCAGAACCAGAATTTTAAAATTAATCCTCTGCTTCTCAGAGAAGTAGTGTAGTGGGCAGAGTAACTCTGGTATGTTTGGAGGCTTGGAAGCAAGCTAGCAACCTGTCAGGAACGTTCTTTAAATGCTTGGGGACAGTTCCACAGGCCCCTACTCAGTGTCTCAGTTCCTTGAGTATCAGGAAGTGTATCCCAAGTAATTGTAAGTATTACAAACATATGTAAAAAAACCAACTAAACAGGCAAACAAAATGGTGACTACAAGAATATTCTTCTGCTGCTACAAATCAGAATATAAAGGCAGCATTTGTAAGGCTCAGGACTAGATATTCTCCAGCCCCTCTTGATGCTCTGAGCACATGCCTCTCCATTCCTCACAAGTGATTTCTAGAGCTCTAAACCATGGAAGGGGCCCCAAGTAGACTGACCATGAAAGGGTGGGGATCAGGTAATTACTTATTCTAGTCCCATGCTATCAAAGGTGGGATAAGGGTCAGGAGACAAGTTTTCCTCCCCTCCCAGTCCCTCTGTTATTCATCAAGGTCAGTGATGAATTTTTTACTTTCCTGTGCTGTCAGGGAAGGGAACAGGTCAGGCTCAGTAAGCTTTGTACAGAAGGCTGCATGCACGGAAAACCAAGCAGCCCCTCATTTTTATTTGTTGTCTCTGTCTGCCTTTCCAACACGTAAACAAATCACATGTGCAATCCTTTCTTCAGAAAAACCCCCAAAAGGCCAGCACTGGGAAAACTGTCACACAGTGGGCCCTGAAGAAGTTAGCTGTTGTGATAGAAAGCACTGCTGCTGTCTAATAAGTGAGAGTTAATAAAATGAAGTGGTAAACCAACATATGAGTTATGAAGATCTTCCTTCACAAATGGGAGTTATCCAGTATCCCATAGATGCTCATTATGTGTTGTTTATATTCAATAATAAAGTCTTCTGTTGCTTCAGTAGCATTAACTGGAAATGGTGCTCTGCGATCATAGAATAAAAGCTATCAAGGAATTTTGTTGCCTGTACTTACTTCTCTGTCTATTTTTTTCTTCCTCCTCCCTGTGCTCCCTATGAGAATGATACTTATAGGAGCAATTCTTCAATCAGTTTAAAATAAAGGAAATCTTAAAAACATCTTGATACAGGCTTACTATGAAGACATAGGGATGTTAGCATAACAGGCCAAATTAATCCCCAATGTAAATGCATTTTTTTCAGCACAGTCACACTAAGGATAAATCTGGGTCCAAAATGTCCAAAAGAAATGTAGTCAGGATGTAAGGCTCAAACTAAAAAGTGCAACAGAACAACACATTTGTTGAGTGTTTTGAGCTGTGTCCTTTTGTGCCTTATTGTGATTTCAATATAGCCCTGGGGTAAAATTGTGAAGAACTCTTCCCTTCTTCTGTAATGTGAAGTGTCACAGAAGTAGTTTGTAGTAGTAGAAGCATTTGTTCTCTGGTATGCAAAAGAGAGGTCAATTAATTCTATAAACTAGCTTTGGATAAATGATGCTGAAACAATTGGTGCTTTGGTGCTAATGGGGGTACAGAGTTTTAGAATGACAGGATCCTTGAGTTTTCTAAGGCATTCAACTGTTTTTAATCATTTTATGTTTGCATGTGAGTGTATGCAAATAGTTTCAAAGTAATTTCACCTGGTTACTTCAGACCCCTCCCCCAGAAAAGTGGACCTTTCTGTAAGCTGGGAGAGAAGAGTCCAGCAGTTTTTTGGCATGAAAATTTACAAAAGAATGTGTGTTTCTACAGTTACAGCCCAAAGAATACAACCATTTACATCAAATGAGAAATAGGTTAAATCTGACACTCGAAAATCATTAAATTGCTACTGGCAAAAGCCTCCCAAGGCAAATAATTTTTGCTTCACGTGTGTTATTTCCTAGCAAGGATGTGCTTCTACATCCACTGTTGGTGTAAGACAGTTGGAAAACTATAGGTTAATAGCAGTTCTCTAACCAAACCTGTTCTTGACAGATTAGCAGTGCAGGATTTGGATAGGATTTTACCGCAAAGACTTTGCAGATTATGTGGGGGGGGGAAAAAAAGAGTTAAGACAATGCTTAAGGAGCTTCTTGGCTTTCAAAACACTCCTCTATTCACTGTCACCATCTGAGGCTTTTTTCCTCTTTTAGTGAGTGTTTTGTAAATATTTCAAGGTATTTTGGTTTGGAGGATGAAAAAGTAAAAAAAAGCTACAAAAACTAAGTTCTCTACAAAAATTGTTTGAATTCAGCCTATCTAGAGAACAAGAAAGCATTCATAATGGGGTATTAGTTCAGAACTGCTTTGCAAATAGTAGCAACAGTTATACACAAGTTTGTAAAAGCCCAAAAGACAATCAAAAAGTATTATAGTCATGAAAGTAAGCGAACTTAATGATGTGTACACTTGCATTTCAACATGCTCAATACAATCCACCCATATAAATTCCAAAAGATCATAAGAGAACATGAGGAATGTGAACTCCAGCTGCAGTAACCCTCTAGCAGCAGACAGAATTATGTCAATATTAAATTAGTAGGAAATTAGATGGCACTATCTCTTCTCTTTTCAAATGTCTGTTCACATCACATAAGCTGTGTTTTCAGGCCAGTAAGCCCATCCTCCATTTCAGACTCCTGTACGCAGCATCTTTAGGAACATAAGTGTTTCTACACTAAGGTCTTTTGGGTGTTGGAGAACTCTTTTCCCTTAAAAAGGAGTGCAACAGTATTGCTAAGTATGGCAAATAATGCTGTATTTAGAAGCCGTATTGTAAAAGACAGGAGGGAATTGGAGCATACCACCTTTAGACACATGCAAAACATAGAGCTGAGACATTCTCTCACAACCTTTTTAGTCTTACTTTCTTCTTTCTGTCCATGTCTCAGAATTGGTTTTGGTCTTTGCCGTATCTGCACAAATGCTTATGAAACACTTATTTGTCATGTATCACTTAGAAAAAAATCATGAAAGTTTTGGGGTTTTTTGATAACAGCACTTTCCTGATGCTTCCATTCTGCTGACAAGTTTCAATAGCTTTAGACTTCGCTCTTCTTTGTATCTTTCATTCTAAGGTCCTGAGAAAGAAACCTGACAGCTAAGTAGTAATTATTGATACAAATCAAACAGGAGCCCTGGGAATTTTATCAATCACTTGTGGGTGGTTCATTCTCTAAATTCCCTCTGTTAAACTCCCTTCTTCTTTCTTCATCTGTCATACTCAAATATCCTTTTCGTATAAATTTTAAAAATTCATTTTCTGTAAGAAAATGGATACAACCAGAGCAAACAGCTGCCTGAATGTTACACAATACAGGAGAAGTGAACATGACATGTTGCCCTTTTGATATGTCTATTCAATATTTACTGACAACTTCAACTAACATTTATATAATATGAATATTTTAAAACAAACTCATTACTACACCCAAGTACTTACTTGAGTAAATACGATACAACCAGCTCCACCCTCCCATGTTCCTTTAAATACTGACGAGTTGTCTGTACAGGGAAGAACACAAAATGAGGATATAATGGAAAATGAAATTGTTTTGATAATCCTGATTGCTCCTTCATAACAAGAATTGATCCTTTTTGTTTATCAGCAGAGTATCTTTAGTATTGCCTTAATGGTCAGAATTGGCACTTTTAAAATTATGATAATTTTACAGTTATTATGTGATCATTTTATAGTTTTTATTTTAATTTCAACTGAGACATTTTGGTGTGCAAATAGAATAAATTCAAGACAGCAGAGATGATCAGCTGGAACAGTGAGATAGTTCCATGAATGTGTAAGGATCATGACTGTACTTTCAAACTGAAGTTGCCAGTCAGAATAAAGATGGAATTATAAATCGTAAAGATTATAATATGTACTGAAACCAGCTTTGTGTTCTGGCATGTCTTTTTTCCTCTTGTCTTGTAGAGGGCTGAATTTTTTTGTGACTAGCTGAGAGGTGGGGTGGCAGCTGACTTCTTAAATTTAGCTTCAAGATTCTGTTTCACTCCAGTTCAATAGCCTGTGTTGACCAAAACTATGACTCTTACCATAGAATATGCTGTTGTTATCTAGAACTAGTGTATTTAGCGTGTGTCCCTAACACATTTCAACATTAAGCCATCTTCATATATTCATTTATTCATTATTTGTGCTTTTTTATTGCTTTTTATTTTCTTTCCTGGTTTGTTTGTTTAGCCTGTACTGAATGGACATCCCAGCTCCTCAAGTGTAATGCCTGTGGTAAGTCATGGAGTGTGAGAACACAGCAGAACACAGTGAGCTTTTGCTACAAACATCACCTACACAAGGTGGCTCTGAGAGGTAAGGAGTGTGCAAGTATGGAGCCTTATTAAAATAGGTTGGCTAACAAGAGATACTCAGGTAACCATTTTGAGGACAGTCACTGATCATGAGCAGGCTCTTGAAATATTTTTATGAATTTACAATGAGCATGAACATCTGCCACCATTCTTCTCCTCAGCGAAAAAATAATACATGATCTTTACTGTGGGACAAGTCAGAAATCCTTAACTGATACTATAAAAACAGCAGGGAAAGCTTAATGTCTATTTCTGCTCTGGTTAGGAGGAAGACAAGGAGCTGGGTAAGCTGCAATGAGCCTACCAAGCGCACCAAGAGACTTGTGGAGATAAGTGTAAGGTAGCTTGGTGTTTCTAAGAGAGGATGAATTTATTTCGTTTGCAATCTGTGGACTAGTCCTGGAAAGCTGTTAGCCAAGCAGCTCTCAGGTTATGTTGGGAAGAGTTTCCTGTGTATCTGCTCAAATGGATTTAGGAGGTTGCCCCTGGCTGGGGACTCCCTTGCTAACTAGACATGCACATGCAGTGTTGTTGCCTCTAACTGGACATGGTTAAAGCCTTTATGCCATATTCACAACTGCAAATTATAGAGCTACTGCTCTGTCAGCTCTCTGAATTAATCGGGATATATGGGTCACTCTGTTCTTTTACGTTTCAAAAGTTAATGTGTCATTTTGGTTACATTTTGGTTACATCTCATTCCCCCAACCCCAAATTGCCAAAGACCATTAGTTGAAAATAAAGGAAATACTTTTAATAGAAGGAGGGAAAATTGCATTAGAATAGGACTGGTGAAACATTTAAAGTAATTATCTTTTAAAATAATTTTTACTGCTATTTTTACAAGGTTCTACTTAGTTTTTAAGAAGGTTACTAAGACATCAAATAACCTTTGATTTAAACCTGATATCCTCACCTGTGAAGAACAGAAAACACCAAGAATTATAGAGCTTGTTACTGGAAGTGAAATAATCACATACTCCTCATTCTGTTCTCACAGGATGTAGGAAAATTGAAGTTCAGATACAACCTAAGAAACTTTATCTGCAATGTTTACATGGTTAAGAGACTTTGTATGGACAGATTTCTGTTTAGGAGTATGTCTTAAGGGGTTCCCTGCTGTCTAACTGCACCACTTACTAAAAAAGAACCAAAAGATCTCCCTGCACAGGGAAGGAAAAGAAAAACCGAAATAAAAACGAAACTCCAAACCAAACCAAACCAACAAAAAACAAGCCAACCAATGAAATAAACAAGACCCTACAAAACCCCTAAGGTAAAAGGGATTTTGGAGTGAAACAGAATTTGTATTTTTAAGACTCCTCAAGAGATAACTGCAGCACCTGGAGTGTGCCGAGCATCTCCCTTGAGCCTGCCAGGGTCCAGCAACAGCCATGACAAGTTAAGCAGCCTCCCCAGTCCAGGTCTGGGGGGACAGCTGCCTCATCCTATTTAGAGGGGACACGATCTGAAAGCTGACTCCAGGTCTATTGATTTGCAGGATTCAGCTCTGTTCTGGATGGGCAGAGCTTGTTTTTCTCCTGCAGTGTGAGTTGCACCAGTGCTTAAAGACTAGTGCAGCAGGGAAGGGTCGGAGGGTCTTGGGGAGGAACCAAAACAGAACAGCACAGAAAACAGATTAGAGAAACACATTAGGGATCCTTTCATGGCACTAATCTTATTCACGAGTCATCAGGATGCGATGGTCCCTAAGGGTCCAGGATCCCCCTTTTGGGGGTGCCTGAAGGAGATACGCAGTAGGGTACAAAGGTTTTGCCAGGCAAACGTTTGCCTGGAAGATGCCCTGTGTCAACCGGGATTACACTGTCTAAGAACGAAGCGGTCTTCATACCAGAAAAAAGTGGATATTGTGAGCAAATCGACTGTCATACACGATTTGCCAGGTTCTGATTTGCTTTTCGGAAAATGTCTGTTAATCCTGTTACGGGAAGGGGAGAGGGTGTGGCATGAGTGGCCACGGACGGGGTGTCTGGTTGCAGCTGCTGTGGACATACACGGTTTTGAGGTCGGGTTTACTTGTCGCACCTTTGGCGATGCCCACGCCTCCAGAAACCTGTGAACGAAGTAGGCAGAAGGGGAGGGAAGGGGGAAAGGAAGATCTGGTGTTTCCTTTTGCGAACTTTGCAGCGGTGTTTGGTTTTGCTGCTGTTTCCCGCCTGAAGGTGAGCTTGAATTGTGTCTCTGGGTTGGGCTGCCATGCATCCTCTCTCCCTCTGCCTGGAGTGAGGAAAGAGGTGCAGCTCCGGCGGCCTGAAGCTCTGGTTCTCTGGAACCCAATGTTGCCAGTGACAGGTTTTTAGCCTCTGGGTGGGGCTGCTTGGGCTGTAGGTCTTCTCTTTGCCCTGCCCAAGGGTATTTGCTCTTTCAGGAAAGACTATTTTTTCTCCTGTTTTGCATTTATAGTACTGTGTGTATTATATTTATAGGGTATGCTTGTATTATATACGTTGATACGGATCAACTGGAGTGGCCTTTGGATTTTTATAGCCCCTTTCACGGCCTAATTCTTTTCCAAGGCAGTGTTTTCCTCCAGCTTCCTGCACTTAATGGAAAGGCAGGCAGAACAAACTCCAGAAACTGGAGAGCAGGGAGACGGAAGATTTCAGTAAGGGGTTTCCTTAGGGTTTTCTTGAAAGCTGAGAGGAAGAGGTGAGTGGGTGAGGGACACCACAAAAACGGTTCCCCTTTGGAATGGACGGCGGGAGCAGCACTTGGTGGGTGGCAAGAGACCACAACGCCTGGATGATCGTCCTTGAGAAAAGAGGCGGGCCGCACCAGTAATCACTGGCTGGGAGTACTTCATCATAAGTATTCAAATATTATGTTAATTATCACCACTACAGACTTTCACTCAAGTTCATACATATATATAAATTTTCCAAGCACCCAAAAAGATGCTTGTCCCTGTCCTTTGTTTTAATATATGTGTTTTTTTCTCAGTTTATTTGGTCTTTTTTGGCCAAAGGCTAGCTTTGAAACTGGGCGGACATTAGAGTTTGTCAGTGTGATTTGAAAGTGAGCTTGTGTAGTGCTTTAGCCTACCCCCAGCAATCAGGCTTTAGACTCACGAGGCTTTGATTGTAGGAGTTACCTTATTTGCATTGATGAGGATGAACCAGCTGCTGGAGCATACAGAACTGCACCTGACACAATCACTGAGTTCAGGATTAGCACAGGGAATCAGGAATTCACTGTGCTACATGGCAATCTCAGCCCTACATTAGAGTCACTCATGCAAAATGACCCAAATTTGCAATGAGCACAATTAGCAATCCAAAGATGCATTTTAATTTAGCGGCTGACATTTTCTTACATTTTACTTATTAAATATAATGATTATGTGCTCCTTAGTATGCAAGGCTGAGGAAGATGAGCTTTTCACTCCCCTGTGAGCCCTCCCAAAGCATCCATGCTGCAGTTCTGCAGTTCTTGATATTTAGGACAGACAAGAAGTTTTGTGCACTGTAACCTAAAGGGTGGATATCTTTCTTTTGTTCAATGTTTATAGAAATAAAACAGAAGGGGTTTGGGGTTTTTTTTGCAATTTTTTGCTCTCCTCTTTCATTAATCAGTCACTTCCATTTTAAAGGACAAAATCTTGCCGTTTTATATATCTCTCTCCCTGCCCACCAAATTGTTCTAAGCATTCCCATACCTAAATCACCTACCATTCCTCTCCGTAGAAGAGGGGTATTTCAGCAAAGCTAAACTGCTTGAGTGAGAATCTAGCAAAGTAGTTTCACTCTTGATCACTCCTGACACCCAAATATCTTGAGTTTAGAAAAGAAATCAAAATCTGAGCTCTGTTTACCTTGCCTTCTTGTATCTAGGTATTGAAATTCCTACCTATGATGAGGGGAGGGGGAGCCATGGGGGCGGGCAGAAAGTAAAAAAAGTGTGGATTAGGTGATAATTTGGAGCAAAAGCGTGCAGTTCAAAAGCTAAAGCTCCCATTGGAGAACAGAAAATTTAATGAGCTTTTAATGGAATGCAATGCTCAGAGTAGTAAATTATTTGTTAGTTGATGATGCAATCAGCATGCTGATTAGGGTTGCTTGGTTTTTTACTAAACATTAACTGAATCAAAACAGTCAGTCCTTGTTTTTCTGCTTAGGGGGTTTCATGGAGCAAATGGATGTTCAGAACAGAGACTGTCAATAAAGGTGAGTGCACTCCAGGTGTCATTTGAATATGGTGATAAAATACTTCTGATAAATATTTTAAAGCATTTTAAATCCACAGTGTTTGCCTAGTGTATTGTGAACTCTGTTTAAAGAAACAGTAGGCCTAGAAAGGCCTTCTGTCAATCCTTGTGTCTTTCTTGGATGGTGGATATTACATTTTATTCAGTAATTTTTTTAGCATTACCTTCAAAATTACTATTGGACAAAAATATAAGCAAGTTACAGAATTTGAATACTCAATCTACAAGAAGAAATAAAAATGACATAAAGGAGAAGTTATCGTTCCTGGATATATTAGAAGTGTAACTAGAGCTTTTGTAAATCCACACAAAATATTTATGGACTTCAAATTAGATTTTTTTTAATATCAGATGCTGTTTGATTTTTTTCTTATAATCACTTCTTTAAAGGGACATCCCTTTACTGTGAAATGAGATTGCTTTTTACTTTAGTGGACTCGAAGAAAAGCAACAAAACAAAACTCCGTTGGTATTAACACCACAATGGGGAGGATGACTATTGTTCTTTTCTGTATGCTGACTGTAAATATTTAGCCTATTGAATCCTCAGAAAAACCTTGGATTGCACAAATCAGTTCTCTTATTGACTTAGTATGCACCTGTTTTAAGGCAAGGATTATAATTTTGATATCATTAGTCTGTTTTGAGTTGTATAGATTAACAAGAGACAGAAAAGTGAATTAAAGGAAAAAAAAAAAACTCTGAAGAATTATAGACCAGAAGCTTTGTATTTTATGTTAATGACAAAATTCCTCTTCTATAAGTCCCAATTACTTAAATCATCAAGTTATTCACTCATGATGATCAGATTCCTTTAAAATCCAATAAATATCTATGTGTTTTATCTATTCCTGTTTATGACCTAAGAGGTTAAAAGCTTTTGCCTGGCATTTGACTTCTGACCTCATATAAATGTTATCTGATCAGCTCCTGCTTGTTAACTTGTATTGAGTGCTTGTCCCTGATGGCTTTTAGATAAAGGGGGTTTTATTATATTTCCTATTGAAACGGAACCATTTGTTCTTCTTCTGTAGTCTCAGCCCACAGAAAAACCTTGTAACCTACTGATTTTTGCTGAATAGACTAAAATCCAAACTATTTACTGTTTTTAGGAAGCTTTAATTTTGTCCGCAGTTGCTGGAATTGATCTAATGTTTTGTAACATAGTTTGGTCCCTTTTTAGCAAGTTTCTGATCCAATGTTGAACATTACCTTTATATTGTTTCCCTAACTTTTAATAATAGTAGATTTCGACCAAGAGCAGAGTTAATACAGTCATACAAAGATGCGTTTTCTACCTGAATTTGAGAAGCATTCCTAAAGATATATTTAATACACTATGTATATTATTCATACTGTATTTTTCTAATCTGCTAAAATGGTGTAGTTTTTGGATAAATCTATGCTAAGTTTGCCTATCATATTGAAGGGATTTCTATTATGTTACATATTCATCTGTATCTTTCTGTCCTCCTTATGCATCCAAACTTGTCGATATTAGTGTGATGACTCACATGTGCAATAGGCGATCCTCCAGACAAACCTAAATGATGTTCTGATGTGTATATATAAGCTTAAATATGTTTAATATGTTTTGTTACTGTTTGGAAGGGTGTTAGGAGAACACAACTGTAGTTTCTTTAGCAGATCTGCTATAGGACATTGTCCATTAATTTTCCTATAGAAAGTGGTCTATAATCATAGACAAAGAATGAAAAGGCAGCCATCTTGTGGGTGCCATATTGCCACACTTGTGGGTGTCATATTGCATGTTTTTTTTCCACACAGTCTTCCTTTTCTTTTGCTGTTTTATTTGCTTTCACCTTGTTTGACCACACAGATAGTACTTGATATGCAAAAAGATATTAATTCATCAGTCCACGTACTATAGAAAAGTACTATTTCCCTTTTGCACTTCAGGCAATCAGTCTAGTGTTTACAAGGAAATGTAATCTATTTACTCATACATATGAGTGATAATTTTTGCATTCTGTAGCCCTTTGTGGAAATTTACAAAAAGCAAATATGTAAGCAAAATATTATTATTGTGAACGAACAAGATTAATTTGCCTGCAAACTAACGTGCAGGTATGCCATTCAGGAGTGCAAAAACAGGAAATCTCCTGGATGCACCCTCCCTCAAATTAACTTTGTTCTGGCTAATATTTATTGAAAAAAATTGAATTGCTGCTTTAAATGTTCACATTGTCGCTGTGAAAACCTTAAAAGGTTCTTGTTAACATCAATTATATTTCGACAAAAGAATTATTTAATGCAGTTCTTATCTTTGTACTTAAAATATTATGTAGTTTAAAGATGTTGGCTCAAAAATAAAATGTCACACCCCCCAAAAAAATCTGCTTATTGTAATTTAGTAACTGCATCAACGAGTATTATGCTGTTCCTACCTTGTTAGAGCTTTTTTAAAGGAAAGCTAAAATTTGAAATTCACAGCTTGGCCCGCAGAAATGTGAAAATAAGGGTGTGAAGCTATTTGTCAGTGAAAAAAATGCCATCAGCAACATAGTCATTAACATGCAGACCGTTCAGTTCAGCATTAGCTGCTCCAGAGGTAATTGATTAAGCCAGTATTGGCAATTTACTAACAAACTTTCGGTAGTAATTTGAACGTAGTGGGTTTCAATTTGTTTCAAAACTTACTGAAAAATAGCAAACTTTTTCTATTCAAAAGAAAAAAAAAAGAAAAAAGAAAAGGCTCAAAACGTAAAATAAAATTGTGACACTAATTAGTCTTAGTGTTTCATTGCATCAGCTCTTTGTTAAATGCAAAGTGCATTGGAAGTGCTAAGTATTATTAATAACTCAGAGGACACAGGTAATTCATTACTCTAGCATTTCAGAATAATAGCCCCTGTATGTGCATCTGCTCAGAGAAAAAAAAAAGAAAAAAAGAAAAAAAGCCTTCAGAACTTTTTTTTCTCTTCTTGCAAAGAGCATAAACCAGACTTTCATTTCTCTTACTTTTGGAGAATTTTTATAAAAAATCTTGTTGACAATAAATGGCAAGATCAATTTCTAAAAGAGAAAATAAATGCTCATTAAGGGGAAAACAATTATCACCTCTTGCCCCCGCACCCCACTGAAATAAAGCACCGTCCAGTCAGTATCAGTACAAGAAGCCGTCAAAAGGCATCCTCGTTCCGGGTTGTGTGGATCAGAGAGGCCCAAACATGCCAGTAGCACCCACAACTCGCTCAGTTAAACTTAACCCCCAAAAGCCCGCGTGTTCACGCGTCTTCTTTGCCTGCGGACGGTGGGTGCCTTGGGCACCCAGACCCCTCCTTGCCTTCCCTGATACAGGAGTGGGGATGGGACATGAGCATTTTTATTTCCGGTGCAAGCAAACTAAACTTATGTCATTTTTTTAAATTATAATTATGATCACTATTGCCGCCGTGGAGAAAGTGTCTCCCCTTGTCCTGGAGCACCATGGAGCCTCCGCTGCTCTTGGCACACCCACCAGACCCCCACTGGGGTTCTCACAGGGGAGGCTTACCTCTCCTCCTCGGATAAGAGCAGATTACGTCCTTTAATAGATTGATTAACTTGTGTATAAAGATAGTTAACGGATTGTTCTCTTCTTCATGGCATTAGCGCTGATGTCCTGCAGAAGGGTGTGTTTCTCTTTGTACCCAAATCTCAGACCCTCCCCCAGACCTTGCCCACTGTTCGGGTGCAGCCGCCTCCTCGCCTTCCCTGATGCCCTAAATCACAGCTGACACAGGGGACAGGTAGCTTTGGAACACTAAACCTAATTCTGGGTTTTGTTCAGAACAAGGTGGGAGATGAGGTTTTGGCTCTCACAGCTCCCAGTCTATTGCCACTCTTTAATGCCCCCCACTCACCTCGAGTCCTGGCTTGCGGTGTTTGGGACCATCTCTCCCACCCACCCCAACACCTCTGACACAGGGAAAGACAAATTTGGAAAAATACCGATATTTCCTTCTGTAGTGAAAAAACAAGATGTATTTGGGCTACTACGGCAAGGCAACTTCCTTAAAAAGATTATTTGAAGTACAAAGGCATTTAGGGCTCACGATGCTGAGAGAAAAGGACTCTGCTATAAATTAACAGCCTGTCCTGGTATTTGGAGAACAAGAGTGACAACTTATTGGAAGTTCACAAGGAATCATTTATATTTCACACTCCAGCAGGCAGCTGATTTGAGATTGTCTGTTAGCATAACAAAGGCTCTGAGCCTGTGAACTTCAGAAACCTTTCGACCTCTTAGCTGCTGACATGAATAGCCCCCAGCCCTGACTATAGAGATCTCCCAAAGCTCCCCTGTTCGTGGCTAAATTGTTAATCAGGGTAATTTAATATAGTTTTCAATATGCCCCATCTCTTATTGAGTAAGGTATTCATGGATCTTGCCCGCTCCAGAAAGAAAAGTTCTTCTTTATTCAAGTGCGAGAGGGGCAGCTGCAGAGCCCTTGAGCCCCCCCAACCTTCGCATCCTCCAGCGCAGAGGGTGAAGGGAGGGAGGCAAACCAGGAAGCGCACACATACCCCTCCTCCGCTCCCCAGCACCCCCAAACACGGCACCCTCACGCCCTTGCATTCACTCTTCCAGCACGTCCGGTGGCTACAATTTAAATTATTTAATGTATTTGTTTTCATATTAATATTTTTCTCCCGTCCCTCCTTTTCCTCGGCGGGCAGTAGTCTGGGTTGTGAGCTGCAGCTCTGCCAGCTCCTTCAGGGCACTTCTGGACAGAGACAAGAGGATTTATTTCCCATCCTGTTGCTTGGTGTTTCCTCTTCTTTCCCTCACTTATCCTGCAGAAAGTTGCTGGGACCAAAGTTTCTATAGAGGAAATTTAGGGAGTGAGACACACCAGAGTTTTGGAAGGAAGGAGTGGAGTTTGTTTGCGGCATAACCTAGTATTTGAATTCTTGGCATGCTCACAGCTTCTGGCTACAGTTTGCCAGAATTGGCAAATGACAGGGAAGAAGTCCGTGCTGTTTGCAATGTGAGGGACGTGATCAAGAATACGGTCCAGGCACCGCACGGTGTGGGGCAGTGTGGCTTTTTCCATGTTCTCTGCCCGAAGTGTGTGTATTCTCAGTATGTCATGTAAATAGCTACTGAAGCACACGGAGAGCAACACCTGCTAGAATAAAATTAATCAAAATGTCTAAAATCATGCCTGAGTTCTGTTACATGTAAAGTTCTTAGAATGTTTTGGTCTTGAAACAAAAGAACAGAACAGCACAGAGGACAACATGTAACTGCGCAGACAGACAAATCAGGACACATTTCCTGTATTTTATTTTCCTGAAGCAGAGGATTTATGTCTTTGCATTTTATTTGTTTGTTTTGACTTTTACCATTGTGTTTGTGGACATCAGTCACACAGTTCTTAATCCCATTTTTTTTTCCTTTTTGAAGCTCCTTATTTGTGCTTGATTTCCTTGATAAAATGTTCATAAATTTCAGAATTTTCACAGCATTTTCTGAAATATGTAGAATAAGTCTTAATCAAGATAAGTTTATGGTTCTAATATTTGTCAAATATCTTTTGAACAATAAGAAAATCTAGATAAATAAGGTAGTGACAGAAATTAAAGAAATAACCACCAGTTTCATTTAAGAAGACACAATTACAGCATTTTTATTTTTTACTTTTTGTTCATTAAGGTTTTTTTAAATTAGATTTTTACTTTGTTACAATCTATGATTCATATTTATCATTTTGCATTGATATCTCTAAATTTCTCTTAAATTTTCTTTGATAATATTAATAAATATACAGGGGAAGATGATTGCTTTGTGCCTTTACAAAAGTATATTTTTGTATTTTTCAAAAAATAGTTTTAGATTCTTAATTAAAATAACTATATTTTGACTGAAAGTCAAATTAATTCTATTCTGATTAAAATTTTTGTAGTTTTTGTTTTGTATTGTTTTGATTTTTTTTTTCTTCCAGTAAATAAAGAACAGATTTTCTGCATGTTAAGAGATATTTACTTAGGTGCTTATTTCTGAGCTGCTTCCATCTAATGATACAGTTTGGGCCTATGGGCCCATTGTATTGGAAAAAGGATATATATTTGGGATGATGTTTGACATGGGAAATGAATGCAGACACCAGAACAATTATATTACAATCCCATTGGGAGCACTAGCACCAAATTTAGCCAGACTGATGGGGCACTGTCTAGACGGTCCCTTTTGTGTATCAGCTGTTTTCTCCCTACTTTATTGTCCAGCTTGAATATATAGCTGGAACCTGCATATGGAGCCCAAATGTAACCATTCCTGCAGCTATATTTTGCTGTAAAAACCGAACAAAGTCCCAAAACTGGATGCATCCAGCAGCCATGTCCCGGTAAGAAAAGTTACAAAACAAAGGCAAACAAACTCTGCTTTTTACAACAAATATGTAGCTGTGTGCCTACATAGGCACAGATACGCTTGCACATAACTATTATGGAATTAAAAATGTAATTCAGTAGAGTTATCACTTGAGATATGCATAGCAAATCCTGGCTGGGGCTCTGCTTTATGTGGGGAGGGAGCCGAGGGTGTTTTGGGGGGGGGGCACTGTAGACATGTAGATCAGGGTTTTAACGTGTTCCATCTATTCCCAAAAGAAGATAGAAAAGAAATGAAAAAAGCAGGTATTGTGTAGAGGCAATTAGGAGCCACCATACATGTAAATTACAGCCTTCCATTTTTGAAAAGGGCAAAAAAATACAAGAAAACACCTACCTCTCAGCTCTGTTCACTCTTCTTGGCTCGTGGATACACATCTTCTCTGGTTTTCCAAGTGCTGATACCCCACCTCTCCCCACTCCCTCATGGTCTTTCATAATGTCTCCTGTGGTGGGCAAATAAGATTCTGATCTCAAAAAAAGTGCTTAAAAATAGGGTTTTTTTCTAGGTTTTGGGGAACAAGGCAAGTTACACAAACCTGCAAAATGATTTACTGCTCATATTTGGCATATGAGGCAAGTTAAATTGTTCAGGAATTATGATTGCAATTACAGAGCTTGGTGGCTGGAAGGAAAAAACATGCCAGTTCAGGGTGGCCATCACAGCAGGTACCAGGATGGGTATTGCTGTGCACACACAGTGAAGAGCCAGGCCCAACCTGGTAAAGAGCTCATGGAGGAAAAGTCATTTTGGGACACAGCTGCTGCTGGCAGAAGGGACATGAGGAGA
Organism: Pomatostomus ruficeps; assembly: GCA_013400735.1. NCBI lineage: Eukaryota > Metazoa > Chordata > Aves > Passeriformes > Timaliidae > Pomatostomus > Pomatostomus ruficeps. The sequence continues at coordinate 30,421 of VYZT01026440.1, forward strand.
CTGAATGCTTGGTACATGTAGTTAGTGAAAAGTTTTGTCTAGGTGTTATGAACCAGTTTAGACACAGAAGAGCAAAGAAAACTAAGTCTCTGTGAATAACATGGATCAAACCCAGAAAGGTTTGAAATATACCCCAAAACTTGATTAAAACCAAGTGAGGTTATATGCTGGTAGCAAAAAAAAAGTGATATATTTTGTTTAATAGTAAAAGAGGCAAAGAGAAAGAAAGACAAAAGAAGGAAAAAAAGAAATAGAAAAAGAGCTGTGCATGGGAGCAGGGACAGGGAGAGAGTGGCGGGGTAGGTAGAAAGGTATCACCCTTCCGAGGGTCCCA
>VYZT01026443.1:8282-19015 GCA_013400735.1 Pomatostomus ruficeps
GGGGCGGCCGCTTCCGCCTGAGGCGCGGGCGGTACCGGCGCCTTCCCCGGGCCGGTCGCTGCCGTGTGGGGCCGCGTCCCGCCTGTCCCCCGGCACACAAACGCCACCCCCGTTTCCCGTCCCGCTTCTCCTCCTGTGTTTCAGCCGAAGCTCTTGAGGGAGACAGTCAGAAAACATTGTAGCTCCATGTCCGCCCCTCCTTTCCCCCAGCTCAGCCCCGATCTGGAGGATAGAGGAGGCGTGTCCTGCTGTGGTAAGGAGATAAAATCCACACATCTGTCGCTAGGTTTATGAACGTAATTATTTTTAGCGGAGCTTTACTCAGGGCACAAGTACACGCTGAGAAAGCATTTAATATACTGAGTTTGAGGGAAATTATCTCTGACGGAAGGGAACACGAAGCAGTGTGCCTCTTAAGAGGGTTTTTTTTTTGCTTTTTGGGTTTTTTTGGGGGGGTTTGTTGGTTTTTGGGGGGTTTTTTTGGGGTTTCTTGATTTTTTTTTTGTTTGGTTTTCTTTGGGGTTTTTTGGGGGTTTTTTTGGTTTTGGTTTTTTGGGGGTTTTTTGGGGTTTTATCGCTTTTTGGGTTGGTTTTCTTTGAGTTTTTTGGGGGTTATTTTGGTAGTTTTTGTTTTGGTTTTTGGGGTTTTTTGGGTTTTGGGGGGTTTTTTTGTTTGGTTTTCTTTGGGGTTTTTTGGGGGTTTTTTTGGTTTTGGTTTTTTGGGGGTTTTTTGGCTTTTTTTGGTTGGTTTTCTTTGAGGTTTTTTGGGGGTTTTTTTGGTAGTTTTTGTTTTGGTTTTTGGGGTTTTTTGGGTTTTGGGGGGTTTTTTTGTTTGGTTTTCTTTGGGGTTTTTTGGGGATTTTTTTGGTTTTTTTAATTTTTTTGGATTTTTTTGTTTTGGGTTTTTTTTAATAATATTGGACCACTCGACGTGTGGAAGATTTTATAGATGCCAAACAGATCAGGGAGAGGGGAGCTGCCCTATCAATTACAATCATTCAAATAATATTAACAACCGTGCCTTAATATCTGTATCTCTTACTGCCAAAATGTGGACATAAAGAGGAGCCTCGTGCAAACACAACATGATTTAAATTCGTGAGGTAATGAAACCTAATATCAAAATTGACCACTCAGTGTGTGCATCTCTGTTTTTCACGCCGTAACTATCCATGGACAACACAAATTGTTTTGAAGCATCCCCTCCACCACATAATTGTTTGGCTGCAGGTGGTTTCCAAGTATGGAAATTCCAGATTTTATCACCTCAGACGATGGAAAACTTTGACCTCAAGCGTTCCCCTCACGGAACCACTGCACTTTGCTTGCAAAGCGGGTGCACTTTAAAATTTTCATTTCATCACCACCCTCACAATAAAGAATTTCTTCCTAAGGTCTAATTGAAATCTAGTTTTTTAGTTTATAACCGTTTCCCCCTTGTCCTGTCACTAGGCTGCCCATGTAAGGCGTTACCCTTTTTACCTTTTAGGTACTAGAAGGGCTCAAGGAGATCTCACCAGAACCTTCTCTTCTCCAGGCTGAGCAACCTGAGCTCTCTTGTCTTTGTAGGAGAGGTGCTTCAGTCCTCTGAGCATTTTCGTATCCTCTCCTGGGCTCTCTCACACAGGTCCAGATCTCTCTCGTGCTGAGGAGCCCATACCTGGACACTCCAGGGCAGAGCAGAGGGGGACAATCTCTACCCTGATCTGCTGGCCACCCCTCTTTTGATGCAGCCCAGGATAGCGCCGGCCTCTGAGCTGCAAGGGAGCTCTCCGAGTCCTGCTCAGCAGGGTTGCTCTCAGCAAGTTCTTCTCCCAGTCTGGAACCTTGTCTGGCATTGCCCTGACCCGGGTGCAGCATGTTGCACCTGGATTTGCTGAACTCAATGAGATTCCTGTGGGCCAATTCTCAGGTTTGCCCGTGTTCCCTGGATGGGATCCCATCCTTCTGTGTGCCAACTGCACAGCTCAGCTCCAGGGATCTGCAGCCTCGCTGAGGGTGCGCTCAGTCCCACCGACAGTCACTGAGAAAGGTGTTAAAGAGCCCAGGTACCAACACGGACCCAACTCACCACCAGCCTCCACCTGGACGTGAAAGCACTGCCCACAGCTCTGGCTGCGCCCATCCGGCCAATTCCTTATCCACACGTCCGGATCTTTGGGAAAAACGTTGACGTGCGACTTCCATCCCCACGGAACAAAAAATAATTGTTCCCTTTACTTCAGCACACAATAGTAGCACACAATCTATATTTAATGTGTGCATAATTCAACACTGTAATTTTATCTTAGATTTCTTTGGACGTGAATAAATGAACCACGTTCTTTGGAAAACCATCTTATCATGCATAAAACAGCCATTCTTCCTTCAAGTGCTCAATAAATCTTCCGGGGTGAGAGAGACTTAATTTTTCCAAGAGACAAAAGAGAAAGGGAACAAAACCACTTAGTGGTTCTTGAGGGCACTCTGCTATTTCAGCCCGGAATTGATTACCCTGGCATCTGCGGGGTCTGTGGGTGTGCGGCCCTTTGTGTTGTGAAGTATTGCTGAACTGAAATCAATACATGGAGATAGGATTTCCTGGTATTACGGTTAATTTCTTTCAGGCTGGTGGCACAACTGTATTAACATTTCTTAGACAACATTTTATTACCAATGCGTAAGGATGCAAAAAAGGTATTTGTGATTTAACAGAGTTTCTAAGTAGCAGGGTGGTTGAAAAGAAATCACCCAGCTCAAATCTGCATGTATCTGAGGGGAATCACCCCCCAATAAAAAGAAAGAGCTAGAAGCTTTTGTCAGCCTTCAGTTTGTACCAGTTGTGAGAAAACGTAAGTAACAATGAGCGAAGAATATGTTAAACAATCACTTGGCTAATTATTAACATACTCATACTCCTCAAGTTTGTAGCTTTGTGTGCTTTCCTGTGTGTTTGTGTAAAGGACAGTCGGGTTTTAAGGACATACTGCTCTTGAGGTGTGTAACTGGTGTGCCCAAGGGCAGATTTGGGACAGAGACACAACCGAGAGGGATGGCTGCCTTGAGAGAGGCTGCATCTGCTAGCAGGGGGTGATCAGATCTCTCTCTGAGCGTGCCTGTTCCCCTCTGAAAACACAGGAGAATCCGATATGACAAAGCTTGTTTTGGTGCCTGCTGTTAAGCAGTGCAGCTCCAGGCCGTAGGTGACAGACTGCTGGATTGGAATTCATGTCATCTTAGTCCTGCTCCGTGCTGGTTTTGTCTGGGGTAGAGTTGATTTTCTTCCCAGTAGATAATGCGGGGCTGCGCTTGGGATTTGTGCTGGAAACACTGTTGATAACACGGGGATGTTTTCACTGCTGCTGAGCAGCGCTTGTGCAGCCTCAAGGCCTTTCCTGCTTCCCACACTGCATCGCCAGGGAGGAGACTGGGGCTGCACAAGAACCGGGGAGGGGACACAGCTGGGACAGTTCCCCACAGCTGACCAAAGGGATGTGCTGTGTGACCCACACCATACGGTGTCACACTCAGCAGTAAAAAGTGGGAGAAGAAGAAGGAAGAAGAGTGGGGACATTTGGAGTGATGGCGTTTCTCTTCCCAAGTAACACGTGGTGGAGCTCTGCTGTTCTGGAGGTGGCTGAACACCTGCCTGCCCATGGGAAGTGGTGAATTAATTCCTTGTTTTCCTTCGCTTGCGTGCGTGGCTCTTGCTTTCCCTGTTAAACTGTCCTTATCTCAACCCTGGAGCTTTCTCACCTTCTGGTTCTCCCCGCTGCTGCGGGGGCCCGAGCGAGGGGCTACTCGTGCTCAGTGGCCAGCTGGGGTTCAACTGCAGCATTCCCTCACAGTGTCACTGGTTTGCTCAATTCCTGGCCAGTCCCTCCATTTCCCATCCCAGCTTTTATCTGCCTTTCACAATTAGAGCTTAACTCTACGAGGTAGGCACAGTCTTTCTTTCTCTGTGCTCCTTCAGCACACACAACCCGGGGAATGTTTCTGTGATGTGCACAGATAAATAAATATGCAACACAGTCCAGATTCTGAATGCTGCAAATCAACACACACACACAAAGGCTGTGTGGACAGTTGTTCCTTCTAGTGCTGCTCAATGCAAGGACATCTTCATCTCTCAGCTTCCCAGAAGCTTCACATGGTCTGTGACTGCCTGAAAACCTGTCACACGTGTATTCCTACACTTGTACACAAATACAAACACCCTAAAAAACCCAGAGGCGGCTGGCTGTAATAAGATGTTGGGTAATGAGATACTCGCATTTCCTTAGCTCTATTAGCTGTCCAAATGACAATATTCTCAGTGTTCCATCCGAGTTCTTAACACAGCTTTCTCATCAGTTTGAAAAGATTCATCCCCGAATGCATCACCCTTATAGAGAAAGTGAGGTTAAGTGACTTGAATAACAAGGAATTAATGAGTAATGATGAATGTGCAGTCATTCATCTTGTCATTCAACAGAGCTAGGACGAATGAGATCATTCCGGTAGGTAACTAGGAATCTGGAAATCCGAGAGCTGAGGGTTACAGCAACGTTGGTTCATACTACACAATAGGCAAAAACATTTTTAAGAACACAATTAAGAAATTACCAAGTGTCTAAAAATAAAAAATCATTAAATGTGTGATTGAATGTGTATTGCATGTATTTATAACAAGTCTTCATAGTTTAATTAGCTTCAGTTTTCAAACATAAGATATGAAAAGCAGTGTCCAATTGTTTAACCACCACAGAACGATGTAAAGTGTGTACTTTATATGGAGCACCTCTCTGCCTGGCACTGGTGTGATATTTTTAACTGGCGTTTGTTGGGATTGAGCTCCTTTATGGTGTTGCCTTCCCTGGAAAATGCGTCCTTCCCACATGCCATTTTATTGAAATCAGTGTTTGCCACGGAGCGCTGTTTCTTTTTTAGTCTGCATGTTACATAACTCACATCCTGACATATATCCAATCATAACACTTAAGCTGAACAATCGTCTCCAAACCGATATTGGTTTAAAACAGTTCAAAGCAGACCTAAACTCATCTCACTTTTCTGTTATTAAAATAACACAAAATTTTGTGTCATTTTCAAATTTTAGCGTTGTCTATGTAATTATTTAATCTTTTCCTTTTAATGCATTTTCTGCTTTTCCTATCCTTCTTCTTCTATTACTTCTATTTTTCATACTTTATATGCTTTCATACTTATTTCATGGTTTTTTCCATGTCTTTTTCTTGTGATTTTCTAGTCCCTTTCTCCACCTCTTTCTTTCATTGCTGGTTTCCTTCTTTCTTCTAACGGGGATGTGCTAGAGTCAGGTAAATTGCAGTTTGGTTTCTGGTTCTGTGGCCAGCTTTTCAGGAGTCGCTTCCTCTCCTCGTCTCTCTGCATCCCAGGCTGGAAAAACCAAGATAATAAACAAAGCTGGCTCCTCAAACCCTGTTAGCTTTGAGACACACTGCTGGAAAGCTCCTTTCAGCACAATTATTCTCTTTCCGTGTCACACCTCTTCTCTACCTCAGTGATCTCCTCATTATTTTTTGCTCGTCATTATTTTCAGCTCCTCAATTAATTTTTAACTCCCCCTTCTCCTTCCCTCCTCCTCCAGCCCCCATCTTCCGCCAGTAACATTTTCAATGTAGACCTTCAGCATAGGTAGTACTGATTTTCAGTGGGTATTACTGATTTTCAGTGGGTATTACTGATTTTGCCATTTTATGCAGATTATGTGTCAGCCGCATTCACTTTCTCTCTCTCTCGACGGAGAGCTGTGGCAGTTCTCAGGTGATGGCTTCCACTGATTTCATGCTAAGCGATGTCAGTAAACATGAATGATGTTGCAACGCCCAATTTTAGTTATAAAAATGATCGGAAGACTCACAGGAAGATAAGGGATAGAGAAAAAGCAACGAATGTTCAGTTATGAACAGGAATCCCGGTGTCCTGTGAAACCCTGTAAAGAGCAAAGGCACACACGGGAAGCCAGCCCTCACATGCTCGATCATGAGATTATTTAAATTACGGGCGCATGGATCTGGGGCCTTTAGGAAAAGATTTAGACAAGAGATTATAATGCTAGTGTCCAGCAGAAATAAAATGTCATATCCTGACTAGGAGGAAAAGTTATACCCTGTGTCAATGCATTTCCACATCCATCATCTCCTATGAACCTGCTTTTCTGAGGTTTTTCTGCACAGCCTTTGGCGTTGAAGAATCTTAATCCCTTGCAGTGAAGGAGTAGGCAGCAGCCGCAGCCTGCCAATGTGCAGTGGCTCAGACTGAGAGCCAGAAGGGCTCTTCAGTCAGTCGTGAACAGAACTGGCTCGGTCTGTATGGCTGCAGCGAAAGGAAACGCAGCCACCAACATGCTGATGTTACTTCCAGGAGCTGAATATTCACACTCTGTAACCGTGGGGATGAGGTAGAGGCTGAAGGAAAGATGACAAAGCATCCTGCAGGTTTTATGGGCTGTAAAGCCATATAGACCATGCTAGGCTAAGCTGTGGGTCATAGAAGCTAAGCAGTGCTGGGTTTATCCTGCCTTAGATGGAAGAGCACCTAGGACAGGTAAAGGAGTTGTTGGAATGCTCATCATTTTTTGTAGAAACTGATTCGTGTTCCAGTTAGACACCCATTTTATAGCTCTGTCACTGCTGATCACTCTGAAATCCCATGGCACTTTGTGAAAGAACACAGTTTTAGCTCTGACCTCATAACCACACCAACATCTCCTACACATCAACTGGAGCCACTGGTTTGCAGAGGCTGCCCCAGGCCCCAGCCCTGTATTCAGACTCACTGTGGGCTGTGTGCAGCCTCTGTTTTCTCTGGTCAGCAGTTCAGCCCAGGGCTTTGGAAAGATCCAATTCCAATAACGTGCTGGACGCAGGCCAGTGAAGATATATTGCTGGTGATTTATTTTGGTTTTATTCTTTAGATGAAAAAGAATCAAGACTGCCTTGATTAACAGAAATAGGATTAATAGGATTAGCAGAAAAAAAGCAACCCCCAGTATGCCAAAACAAACCAGAAACAAAAAAACCCATCAGTGTTGCACTGGTTATGGAATACCTGGAATATTTTCCAAACTGCTGTCACTAAAATGTATCAGCAGTAAGGCAAGGTTTCTTATGGTCTATAATAAACCTAGAGTATCTTCACTGAAAAACAAATTGAATTCGTTCAAGTTTATGAATGAGAAAAATGATGATTCTTTCTCAGAAAAACAAATTACCATTCAACGAAATGGAAAAATCATCAGAAATGTTAGAAATGTGAAATGACAAAATGCAATTTTCATATGAAACACAGCGTGTCCAGGCTGTGCATTGTGAAGCGTATTACAGAGTCGGGAATTTGGCAAGATGCAGACAACCATGACAAAAAAACCAAAGAGTGATGATAATTAATTTCTCAAAAGGTGCCTGAAGAAGCATACCAGTGTTACCCTTTGAAAGGGAATAAGATAACCTGCAATTATTGAGAGCAAAAGAGGGGGACAGCAGTTTTTGATGAACAGTCAAAGCGAGAGTAATCCAGAGCAGGTGGGCATGCAGGATTCCTGCCGTAATTCCGATTAGTTTCTGTGTCCCTGATAATGCCTGTCCAGTTGTTTCGGGGTTTTTTTCCCCGTGAACTGACCCAGTTAAACATTTGTGTATTTAATATGCCTGAGAAGCTATAATTAGAACATTTTTAATTATTCATCACTCTTAACTCTTCTCTCGAGTGCAGTAATTTGATATGACAGTTCTGAATGCTGGAACAGCACCTTGTTCTGAGGAATTTTCCGACAGTGCTTAAGCTTCTGTTTCTCTTATGTGATTTTTGCCAATCCTACAGTTTTATGTGAAAGGTAATAACTGTCTTGGAATATTGGTCTTGTTATGAAAATCTGGCACTGTCGCTATCCTGGAAAAATGGTGCAAATTCATTTACCTAAGTACATACGTTTGAGCACAATGGAAAAGGCTTTTTTAGTTTAAAAATTTAAGTGTATTTTAGGCTTACAAGCCATATTGTACTGTGACTAATTAAACTTGAAGTCCTCTGTTTATTTGCAGAACAGCTATTATGCAGACAAAGTAAGCTGTGGCACGTTCCCTTCTATTATTCTGGAAGTGTTCTCTTCAAGACAGGCAGCAAATAATTTACTGTTCTGCTTATTCAGGACATGATCAAAAAAGTATCAAGATCACAGACACTCCAAAGAGCTCTGGACAAACATTTATGAGAAATGCCACCAAAATATTAAGCCCTGCCAAGGTTGATATTCCACATACCCATTCCTGGGATCTGGACTGAGGCACCCTGCTTCACAGGGGCCATGGTACCTGTTCTTGCTCAGCAGAAAACATTTCAAGATTCTTAATGCAAACCTGAGCTAAAATGACTCCCTAGAAATGCTGAAAACGTGTTTTTAAATTCGTGCACCAATTCGCAAGTAAAGCTCGTGATTTGTAGCTGTGATTATAGCTATGGTCACTACTAATGTCAGGTTAAAAAGGAAATTAATATTTAGTAGCATACACCAAAGGAATAATTTTACAGAAGTGTGATCTGCCACAAGTGTGTGATTACATCATCAATTTACTTGGTCACATTTTACCTCCTTTGTAAAAGCTGAAATGCAAATATATTTAACTCGCTCAGCTGCAGTGACTTTCTCTAACAAATGTGTTTGACACCTGTCTGGAGACAAACACCACTTTTTGACATGTACTTCCTCTGGGATCCCTAGCTCCATGCTTAGTTGTTTCTGTAATCCTAGTGAGGCCAATGAACTATTTAGTTTCTATTCAGGTTTCTACACACAAGTCCAAAATAATCCATTTTATGTGGCGTGAGGCTGTTCCAGGCACGGCAGTGTGCTGGATAACAGCTGGAAGCAGAGTTTGCTGTCAGGTGTCCTGAAACAGCGCAAGCCAGGGCTGTGTGGGAGATGTGCCCTTCTTGCTGTGGACCTTGACATTCCCCAGGAGCCACATTCCGAGCCAGGGCCTGTACAGAGGGCCAGCACTGAACCTTGAACCTCACACGTGTTGCAGGACTCAATTTCTTCTTATTAATGACTTTGGACTCTTCCTACCTGTCTCAGACCGATGTGTTAGGAAATTCACTCCTGGTTTTTTTCCTGATGGAAGTAATTGTTATGGAAGTATCACATCTCAGTAAAAAACTTTCCTTGTACATCAAGTTTCTGTGGAAGGCCAGAAAGAATATTTATAAGGAGACCGATGATGGACTGAATATATTCCTTCTCCCCGCCTCATTCTTATTCCTTGCCATCCCAATGACACAAAATTCAAGTAAAACATTTTTTTATGACTTCCTTCTTTGAAGCTTAACATCTCTGACCTTAGCAAGGTTTTACATTTGTCCTCCTCCAGCATTTCTGGTTGCCAATGTAAATACATGCCATTATATTTGGAACATTTTGACGTGTTTTGCAGGTGTTGTGACAGCTATTTCTACAAATGCTTTAATGGAACAGTTGCGTTTAAAATACCAACAGAGGCCATGGAGTGAAACTCAGAAACTTGTTTATTTTTGCATGGTAAGAATCACAGGTTAGGTGACAGAAGCATATGTGGTATAAGAATATGTTTCCAAGGTAGTTAAAAATTACTTGACTTTCAAAAACAACAAGCAAAACCAACCAATCAAAAAACCCTGTACAATCCCAAACCAACGAAAAGATAACCCCAAAAAACCCTGGTGCCTAATCCTGGCTCCCCATTTTTCTTAGGACAATGGGTTATAAAGGTTTCCTGCCTAATTGTGACACTTTAGGGGTTGTTTTTTGCATTATTTTAACTATTCAGGAGTCACTACTGATTGTCTACTCGTTATGTTGCTTTCCATTCATTATCATTGCCATATCCATGGTATGTAAAGGCAATTTATTGACTGCAGGATTGGGAGAAAATACTGGTTTTTAGAAACTGGTCTGCAATCTGCGATCTAGATTTAAACTGGTTTGCAATCTGCGATCTAGATTTAAACTGGTTTGCAATCTGCGATCTAGATTTAAACTGGTCTGCAATCTGCGATCTAGATTTAAACTGGTCTGCAATCTGCTATCTAGACTCTCTGCTGCTGTGATATCCCTTAAGTCATTCCATGCTTCCTGCCCTTCCAGTAGCTAATTTAAGGATCATTGTAAAGAGCAGGTGAGCACAACTGCCGTGAGCTCAGTAGAAAATTTCCCATTTGTTTCTTTTCATTAATGCTTAACTCAAGCTTTGTTCTGAAAACAATGTCCTGGATTTGAACCAAGTGAAAACTCCTCAGCAATGAGTGTTCTGTGTTAATTGAAGTGTGAAGTACGAGAAGCTTTCAGACAAGAGCTTGAAGAGAACTGGGAGAGTTTGCTTGCTATGAAGTGAATATGTTCAGCTGAAAACTTGTGTTCTGATCTAACCAAGTGCTCTGGTGGCACTTCCTGATCTCTTCTATTCGCTCAGGCAAATTCCTTCTGAAATAAAAACACCAGTATTTTCTTAGTTTACCTCTAGTTTCACAGTGAAATCAGCTGGCACATCCAGTGATCAGCTCAAAAGGAAAGGGAATGGAAAGCCACTCCTTGCTCCAAAGGCATCTGGTGTGTAATTAGTGCACAATAATGTCCTCATGAATCCATTCAGTGCTGCTGTTTCAGAGACAGTGCCAGTCGTAGGTAACCTCTGTGTTTGACAGAAACAAATAACCAGAGTTTTGTTGCCCTGGGCATCTGTGTGCCGTGTCTCTTGTTA
>VYZT01026445.1:0-54429 GCA_013400735.1 Pomatostomus ruficeps
TCAATACAGGCTCCAGGCCCCAACATCCCTCTTTAAAAGGAGGCAGTCTCTTGACTGATCATCAGACACAATGTCAAACACCAGTTTTACAGCAATAGAAAACTCAAGGCTTCATCCACTACCGTTGAGCCTTACAAGTCAACAGCACTTTCTAAGTCACATTTTCTCTCCCTGCTCGTAAAAGGGCTATGTAACAGCTTTTTGTTACTTCGAAGTTTTCTTTCAAGTGATGGATTAATTAAAGTTTTCTTCCTCTTATCAGTTAGGAGATACAATTTCCTTAAAACACATTATGCATGCACTGATATTCAAGTACACCCAGCCTCACTCAAATCAAAGTGGATGCTTCAGATGAGACAAGCAACCTACACCAGCCCCAATTTTTAGAGCCTTAGCTTTGACCTTCAGTATTTTTGCCATTGCCCACGGCAGTTCTGTAAACAGTTTAGTATTTGCAGTATAGATATGAATTAATCTAAAGGTGTTTGACAAAGCCTAAGCCTCATTTGACTATGTTTTCAGAAATAGTTTAGACTGATTTCAAAGTAAAATGCTCTGATTTAATTTTGCCCTGCTATTCATCAGCAATCACACTTTCCAGGCTCAGCTGTCCACTGGATTTTCTTGCAAACACCTTCAGAGAAGCATCAGTTCCTCTGACCAAATGAACACCTCCTGAACCAGTGCAGGGATGTTATGAAGACAGACAGAGCGATCCAGTAATCCTCCTTCCCTCATGGCACAGCAGAAATAGCATCTGCCCCTCTCCCACCCACCCATCTCATCTTGGCCATTCACCAAATAAAACCCATGGAGGCAAGCGCTGACTTTTGTCAGAAATATCGCTTCAGTCTGGATTCCAGTAGGAGCCTGGCAGGGAAACGTGAGTCACTCCACCTCCACAGCTCAGAGATGTGACCACGACTATGAGGAACACTCTGCACATGAAAAAGAAGAAACTGGCTTTTCAGATGCTACGGCTGGCAGGAAAAAGGAAAAAAATCCTGACAACTTCCACTATGAGAACAAAAGAAGACTATGCCAAAGTAGAAATGAATCTAAGCAAAAGTGAAAGAAACTGCCAGGTTTCACTGGCAGGTCCCCTGTTCAGGTCCCCTCAGAAGACTTCACAATGTCTCTCCTTGCCTGGTATTTCCTCTTTGAGGAGGCAAATACGTTTGTGTTTCTGGGCCTCTTATTTGGTCTTTTAGGATTTCTAATTCCACTTCTACCCTTTTGCATAAAATTTAAATATTAAATTTTAATTGGAGGGGTGGTGGTTTTATTTTGTTTTGTCTTTTTTAAAAATGAAGTAAAGCTCACATCCTCATGATAAGTCTGAATGTTGGGATTACAGACAAATTGCCATCTGCAAATTGCTGGCAATCAAGTACTAGGAGAATAGCAACACTGAAAGAAAGATAATTTGGGGTTCCAAAATTCTCAGTTTAAAAAGCTTGTTCTTAAACAACTTCAGCATCATCATCCTTTTAAGACATAATGGAACTTAGGACAGAATTGGCCAAGGAAAACAATGAAATGATGATGCTGCAAGACGCGTCATTAAAAGCAATTTTATTCCACTTCATAATTAAGAGAACCGGGCAGAGGACAGACAAGGCACACATAAGAGAGCTGCAAAAGAATATCAAACAAACTTCAAAACAACCCAACAGCTTAATGTATGTCACAGGTCTAGATGCTCACTAATGCTGTGCATGCACAAACCCCTCACATTTCCATACTGGAAGCATTCAAAAATTAGACAACAATCAATCTACATTTAGTATATTTTAATTTACAACACCTATAAAGAAAAACAAAATAAAACACCCAAAATAATGAATGCTCTTTTAAAGTCATGACCTTTTTATTGCATTGCATTTTCTTCCCTTCCCCAGTTTACCTTCCCTTAATAATATTGTATTTTCCAATGTTTTAGTAAGCAAATATGTACGCATTATATAGGATGTATATTAAAGAGAGGTTTTCCCAAGGAAAAAAACCAACTAAAACCCATAACTTAGTTCATGGGGAACTTTAAAAAAATAACTACAATGAAATCAAACCTTTAACAACAATACTTCAAAAAACCTATCTCCCCTTGTTTTCAGGTAAGGCATAGGGATCAAATAGCTTGTAGTTACCATTTGAATGATGAGAAGGCAGAATGCAGTAATTCTATCAGTTCAGGACTCCATATTACAGATCCAAAACCACAGCTACAAATAAATTTACATAATTAAGCAGAGACAAGAGAACAAGTTAGCCATTAGTCATTTGTCACAAAATTGTATCATGGTATCTGACCAGGGGAAAAATCTCACCCCTTTCCAGAGACCTTAATTTAGCGAAAAATCAGTTAATCTTCAGAATGAGCAATCTCTACTTTAAAATTGTGCTAAGGTAAGTGAACGTTTGCTGCAGGCACAAAGACAATGTAATAGCATGACAAGGAGATTGGAAACAATGTCAAAATCCTGCCCCATCTCTATTTTTTGTGTGTGTCCACTGGACACTAATTCTAACTTTTGGAGGTGGATGAGGTGGCAATTTTCACTTTCACCACAACAAGTTAATGGTATACTTCAGCTCTATTAGAATCAAACCATTGTATTACCTAAATTTAAGCTGTATACATGTAAATTCCTGATTCATAGTTTCAAAAATCTTGAACTCCAGTATTAATACAGTTCCACAAAAACACAGGGAATTTCCCAATCTCCCCCCCTCTTGAACTCCGATTAAACATGTGCTTTCTTTGATTAATTGCCATTCCAAACAGATTTTGTAAATCACACAAACTGTCATATTGGATCATTTTGGTAGCCTGCTCTGAAAAGGAACCACTTTTAAATGCTTTTACTAACAGGTACAACCAGTTTTGCTCCATTCCCATCATGTTACCTGGTGTGCTTGAATAGATAAGCTCTGTTCTGGGGGAATATGACCAGATGAAGAACATGGAATTCCTATCTGGATTAGCTCAAAATGGGTTAGGGGGAACTGAGTGGAGTCATCCATCCCTGAACGCATCGCCTTGGAGATTTCTTTTTGCAGTGACTTGACACTAAGTTTCAATTATGAGATGCTCAAGAGGGGTGATATGTGAAAAGACTGCTCATGTCTTGCTGCAAGTCAGGAGGGAGGCAAAGGAGCCAATACCTTAATTAAATGCTATTGCACAAACTTCAGTAAATGTGGTTTTGGAGGTTGTGCTCTTGCCCAAAGAAGCTGCCTGCTCTTTTACCTGGGCCAGCTTGACTGCATGTGGCCATTTCCAACTGCGGTGTCTGAAATGTTCGCCAGAAGATGACCACCTACCAAAAAACGTACAGCTCGTTCATTTCAGCACAGCACAGGATTGTAAAACCAGCCTAGAGAGGAGTCACAGCGTACTTACAGTGTGATGGCCACCGAAGGAGCAGCTCTTCGCAGCCAACTCCTGAGTGAGCTCAGTTGCCAAACAGTGGTTAACTACGGTCTGGAAAGAGCAGCTGGATCGCAAAACCACAAAGCACCCTGGCTCACGTGCTCCTCTGTTTAAAGCTTGGCTGTCACATGGTCCGTGGAATGCCATCACTTGGCCAGAAGTTTTACTTCTTTTGGAAAGCCTCTATCTATACGCAGGTACCCTTTACTATTCAATCCCCAAGAGAGGATGAAGTTCTTCTGAACTTGCTGGGAGGACCATCAAGAAAACAAAGCCAGAAGTCCTCCCCAAATGAAGAAGTCAGAGCACTCACAAAGCTGTTACACTGGGAGCTCCAGTAAAGAAACCAGCAACATCCACACCTACTACTCAGTCCTGTTTCTGTTAATCAGTGCAGGGTAAGAAACCTGCAGCACACAACCAAAGAACAGTGGTGTCCTTACTGTCATTAGCTGGCATAAGGTTTTCCACTCTTCTAAAAAACATCACTTACTTTAATATCTTTACTTTCATACTCCAAGATGTGCTTGTCACCTGGAAAGCACGTTTTGCAAGCCACAGCACTGATTACAACCGTGGAGTGTATTGCCCCTTACCCTAATTTCCATCACATGAAATTTTTGGTTTATAATTACTTGAATCATTGTTCTGCTAAAAAGAGCAGAACCAAAACAGTCCTATATTCTCCATACAGCAAGGAGCTTTAGGTGTGGCATTCATAAATATATATGAACATACTAATTTGCTGTAATTCAAATTGATCTCCTTGAACGGAGGCCATTATCCCCCACCTATTTTGTTTCTCTTTTGTTCTATGAGTAAATTCTTATATGGAAAGATAAATATTTTCAGTGACCAGAGGCATCAGGACAGCTTTTGGAATCTACATCAAGATTTAATAATCAGGTAGCTCTCTAACAGTTTTTTAGTCCAAACAAAGAAAAAGAGATTAATACCCTCGGTTTCAGAACCAGTATCACATTACAATCAAGGGCAGAAAAGTGACCTATTGAGGGCTTAAGACTCAAAGCCACACACAGCCATTACTGGCTGATATTCTCGGCTGGCTGGTATCTCTAAATGGCAGAAAATGTGCTTTCAAAACCCCAACTATAGGTTGAAGGACAGTTAAGCAAAGGCAGGCAGACTCCAGATCAGGATGTGAGAATGAGGGCTCATCAGACTGCATTCAGTTTTAAACAAAAAACAGGTCAGAGCGAAAGTTTAGCTTCTCTTAAGGGTCCTTTGACTCCAAATTATTCCAGGCTCAAGCTTACTATCAACATTGCTCCTGGCATTCCTCAGCCTGGCAGCAACTGTTGTAAACTCTCATCACAAGAGCACGTTCTAAGAGTTAGCCAAGCTTACATAAAGTCCTCATTCAGCATTTTTTCAATTTACTTTACTTTTAATCTTCTTATACCACAGGAATTTTTTCAAAATCCCTAGAATTTAAATCCAATAAAACACAGCTCTAGACTTACTTGTTAAAACCACACCAGACATCTCATCTAACAACTTCAATGAAACTATTACAATATATAAGCCCAATTATGTTTTTATCAGTAGCAGTCTTCATCTCTTCATTGCCTGGATGTAAGGAGGTATGTAAGTGTTTGCTGGTTTAATACACTCCATGCACTAATAAGACACAGATGTACACATACAGTAATGTTATATGTAATACATTATATATGCAAATATGTTCAGGGCTTAAATATATTTGCATATATTATCTTGATACATAAGGTGTTTTAATGTATTATGGGTATGCATACATGTATACACATATAAATGGGAATATGACAAACATGATTTTTATTTATTAAACCAAATTTTTTCAACTTCTGGTTATTGCATACCTTTTTTGGAAGGTAATCATTCAGAGTATTCAAGACTAAGGATGTCAATTAAGCCTAGAGAATTTCAACACAGGTGAACCAACCAAACAGTGGATGGAGCAGGCTACCCTGAGAGGTGGCACAAACTCTGTCCTTAGAGCTCCATTTTCAAGACTCAACTGCAGAAAGCCCCATGTAGCCTGGTCTGATCCCAGAGCTGGCCCTGCTTTGGGCACAGGATCAGATTAGAGACCTCCTTTAGGTGACCCTATCTACCAATTTCTTGACCAAGCCTCCACACCCAACAGCTTGTGTTAATTATTTTACTGACTCACTAAAAATAATTATTCTGCTCAGAGAAACAGCTGTCATTTTGTCAAGCAATTAGATGAAGTTATTATGTTTTTCAGCTATTTTACTAAGCTTTGTACTGGAAAAGAACTACTAATGAAAAGAAATTTGTCATACCTTTTCTTCACACAACTTATAAATCAAACTGTTTATTATCCTTCACAGTTTATTAAACACATGCAAAGAGCAAGTCATGAAGAGCCAAAGGAGATCTATGCTTCTTGTGGGTTTGCCCTATAATTCAGCACAGATCAACTAAAAGTGCATAAGGGAGACAATTTACATCTGTCACGCAAACAGATCATGGGGAAAAAAAGATGAAATTAAAAACATGAAGATCTTGCCAGTTTCCTCAGGTTTTCATGTTCTGTGAAGAAGCACAGCAGTTGATCATGTTTTTTCCACATAAACGGCATCTGAAGATCACGCAAGTCTCAACATTGTCTACTGCTCATTAATCAAACAAGAGACAAATGAGAGTGCGAGGGAGGAGCTTATTTCTTTTACTCGCTCATTTGTCCACCTGAATGCCAAGGATCCTGTTGATCCCAGAGGGCCTGCCCTATGTAGCCACTAAGCTGCCCACCCCATGGCAGCATCCTAAATGAAAGTGCAAAAGGGATCCTGCAACAAATACAAACCTTTTCCAGGGGAATTTGAGAACAGAATCAACAGAAGGAGGAAAGAGTCTGTAATAGAAGCAAAGTAAAGGCTTCACTCCCCCTCCCACATTTAAATGTCATTTCTTGAAAGATCTACTAGGAAACTAAATAATGAAGAAACAAGTATTTAGGGCCTTCTATTAAAAACAAACAAACAAACCCACCAAAATAATAAAGAACCTATAAAGCACTATATTACCCAATTTAAAGAAAAACACTGTCAAGCAACATCCTTTTTGTCTTTTTTTCTGAGGGTCAGCTTATATGACACCAATATCTTAACAATTTCATTTCAGCCAGCTGGTAAATGAGTCTTGCTTAGAAACAGGCAGCTACAGCAGCAAGCAGAATAGGTATGGCAGAAACCTCAGTGTGTTAATGAGAGGAAATCCTGATTTATAAACCAGAATCATTCACACAAATTCACAAGGATAGTTACTGTCTGTTGCATTTACCTATTAAAACCAGACAATTACTGAAAAAGATTAAACACAAAAATAGCTACTGCAGAATATGGCAGTTTCACAAACCATGACAGCTCTCAGCCAATGGATTTCCTAACCACAGTGAGTATGATTCATATGAGTGTCAGAAGTAATATGCTAAGCAACCATGGCATCAGCAAGACATCACTATGGAATATTTCCTTTAAAGATGATAAATCACTATTAATCTACCTGTAATTTTAGAAAGGGATTCTTCATGTGTAAAACTGAAAGAATTTGTTTTGTTCCTGCTTTTTTCTCTTCCTTATACCATTTCCCAAGGAAAGCAAAGTACAGATTCTTTGCTGCTTTCCAGAAAGTATTTGTTAAAATGGCAGGAAAAGCATTCCATTTCAGAAAAGAGATCTACAGAAAATCTAATTCAAACATATTCACCCTTTAGCATAAAAAGATAGTTCAAGTGCAGAACATGCACACATACAATTTCTACTATGAAATATTTTAGTGTTATAAAAACAAGTGGCTTGCTGAAAACATCAGCCTTACAGAATCAAGACAAACAAATGCCTTATCACAAGACCACCAGATGTTAAAACCGATTCCACCATCAAACATAATGAAAAGGGATAAATGCCAAGCCTCAAACATTCACACGGAACAACAGAACAAGACAGAAAGCTTCTGCAGAAACGTTAGTGCCCATTTCAGTAAACGTTTCCAGACAGAGGATGTCTCTTAAAATTCTGGCTATCACCAAGGCAGACACGACTGCAGAGGTCTCTGAGCATAGACGTTCAGTCCTCCCGAACAGTTTAGGTGCAAAATCCAAGCCTCCTTTCTTTCAGCACCTTTGCAGTGGCAACACCTACACACCTATATGTAAGGCCAGGGTTACAAGGACCCAACAGAAAAACCCATCCTTCTGTGGTCTGTCCTGAAACATGGTGTCAAACATAAAATCTCATCTTTTACTTAAGCTGCACACCCAAGGCAGACATTTCCTTCTTTTGCATTATGACAACAAATGGTTGCAAGAAGCTGCTAAAACCCCAGTGAGTCCTGTAACTGGAAGCTTTAAACGTCTGAGCATCTGTAGAACTGCTCAGCTGAATACATCCTGCTCAATGTTGGCAAGATCATGCCTGAAAGCAAGAGCCTGTGGCTGGCAGCCTTGGCTGCAGGGACGGAGGGCTGATATGAAGCTATCTCCTCTTATTCATTGGGTACTGGAGTCCCTGCTGGGAAGGGCACCTGAGCCACAGACCTGCATCCCCATGCCCTGGGGCGGGGGGGGAACGCGAGCATCCATCTCTGCTATCAGGCTATATACTGTCATTCACCTCACCCCCACCCACCACCTGACCCTCCCGGGAGAAGGGGGGATTGACACGGGAAGAAGGCAGAAGCCGAGGTCTTCAGGCCGAAGGGAGCGAAGCAAGGGAGCGAAGGAGACCAGGAGGTGACTCACCCCTCCCACACCTCCTTTTTTGACATCTGGCGGGGGGGAGAACAGACACCCAGCCGCGCGAACTCCTCCTCTGGGGTCCGAGCTTGCGCTCAGCTCATCCCGCAGGGACCGCGGAGCGCGCACACCCCCAGACTGAGGGAAGGCACAGGAGGACCCCTAGCCCCCGCCCTACCCAGAGGGGGGACCCGGCGGAGGTGCTGCCCGGCTAGGGCGGGCGGAGCCGCCCCGGGGAGGGAAGGAAAGAGGGCGGGCAGGGGCGGCGGCGGAGGGGCGCGGGCTGGCGGCGCCTCCTCTCTGCTGCACTGCAGAGGCGCCATCTTCCCGCGCCTCCGCGCCGCCGGCCCGCGGNCGCCCCGCACACCTGCGCCACTCCCGCCCGCGGCCCGGCCCACGCCCCATCGGGGGGATGCCACCGGCTCCGCAGCCCGGCTTCGCTTCCCCCTCCGGGGAACGCCCCCGCGTCCCCCGCTCACAGCCTGGCTGCGCGCCCCTAGCCCCCGCCCCATGGGGGGATGCCACCGGGTCATCATCCGCCCGCAGCGTGACTGCTCGCGGGGGAAGTTTTCCTTCCCCAGCCCCCGGCGGAGCCAACCCCACGGCGGAGCCGGCGCCCCTGCCGACCCTACGCAGCACTGCCCGTGGACCCCTGCCCGCTGCCGTCGCAGGCGGGCGGCGGCCGAAGTTAAGGGGGCAGCGCCTCGGCAGCCTAACCAGCTCAGGAAGCCGGACACGCGCGGCGGGGCCGGGGCTGCCAGCCCTGGAAGTTCCCAGCCCACTCCCTCCCCGACACCTTCCGCCATCCCCCGGCTGGCCGCTCCTATTGTTCGGCGAAGGGAGAGGGGCGGCAGCTCGACATGGAACACCCCTGGGAAAGCAACCCCCGCCCGCCCCGCCGCGGCCAAGCCCACGCCGCGGGGGCGGCTGCGGACAGACAAAGCCTCGGAGAAGCGGCAGAGGATGGCGAGGACCCTCCCGCCCGCCGCTTCCTGCCCCGCTTACCTCGAGAGCCCGGGCGGCGCCGGCGGCCAGCAGCAGGACGGCTAAGTGGGGCAGCATCGCAGCGGCCGGGAGCGGGGAGGGAGGAAGGAAGAAGGGGAAGGAGGGATGCCGGCCGGCGAGACGCGGCAGGGTCCGACTGTAAATCCTCGAGGCCGCGCCGCTGCCGAGGAAAACGACTGATCTGCGGCGGCTCTGGGAGCGGCGCGGCGGGGCCGGTCAGCTGATGGCCCGGCCCGCCCCCGAGCGGGCGGTGCGCCCGCCCGGCCCGCGGGGACCCCTGGCGGCGGCGCCCGGGTGGTGCTCAGGCCAGGCGGACCGACCCTTCTCTGCATTCGGTGGTTCTCAGGAGCAGCTCCCGTTCCCTCCTCGGCCGCTCGGGTACAACCGATAACCTTCCTCGAAGGCACCGCATGTCCGCCACCCGCGTCTGCAGGGACTGCGACGCCTCCATGCGCTGACCCACCTCGCAGAGGCACTGCATTCAGAAACGCAACCCCCATCGTTGCAAGGTGCTCACAAAAACACCCCAACCTGAATGTGTTGTGTGATTTAGAGGCTATTTAACACATTCTGCCTTTCCTGGCAAGGTTGCACACCAACCCGGGATCTCCCGTTTCTTTCTGTCGAGGTGGAGGCGATGAGTCAGCACAGCTGTTTCACACATAACATACACCATACACACCATCGATAACGAAGATACGCAGGAACTTCGGAAGAGCTGGGGTTTATGGCAGATGAACAAGGAAGAAATCAAATTAAAATGTAGGACTTTGTTAAATTCTGTCAAATCAGGAGGCCAACGCAAACTCATTGTCTCACCCTCTCCACAGCACTGCTATAATTGGTATAGTAAACCTGTAAGGAGAGCTTAAAAGTGAGTATTAGGCGCTTCATGTTAAAACAGCTGCTATTGTAGCCAAAATTCAGTGTGACAGAGCTTGACTCATTCTGTCACTCATGTGCAAACTGTGGCAGGGTTTCTGCTCCCACCAAGTCTCCCAAGATAGCAGCTGATAGACACACCCTGTAACAGGGACCTGCAGCCAGGCTGTGTGAGGGGCAGATGATGGAAATCCGGAGCACGAGTCTGATAAGAAGCAGCTGAAGGAGTCTGGGATGTTCAGCAGGGAGAAAAGGAGTCTCAGAAGGGACTTTCTCATCTTCTGCAACTACCTGACAGGAGGTTGCGGAGAGGTAGGAGTTGCTCTCTTCCCCTGGTCATAAGTGATAGGATAAGTGGAAATGGCCTCAAATTGCAACAGGAGAGATCAAGCTGCCCAGAGAACTGATTGACTCATGAACCCTGGAGGTATTTAAAATATGTATGGCACTTTGTGGTACTTTGGGAATATGGTTCAGTGGTGGACTTGGTAGTGTTGAGTTATTGATTGGACTTGATGGTCTTAGGATTCTTTTCCAACCTAATTGATTCTGTGATATTATTCTATGACATGCCTTCAGTGTATGACTCACTACAGAAGCCCAGTGTTGTGTTCACTGTTGCTCTCACACTCATCTTCCCTTGAAGTCAGAACTGCAATCCACTGAGACTCTTGGCCAAAGCTATGTCAAGATGTGGAAGGATGCTTTCCAGGTGAGAGGAATGTGGGCATGCTATCAGGTGGGCCATACCATGCAGTGAGAGACCATAGTGCTATAGCATTTCACCCCTATAACCAGGCCCTAGAATTACAAGACTGTTCTCACACAAACATGAATCTTCTCATACAAGCTTATGAACTGGCAATGTATGGAGGCTTTTAGGGAATTTCTTGAGTTACACTTGATGAATTTAACAGATCTCTGACAGGCAGATAACAGCTGAGCTTCTGAAACACACCAGTGACACAACCTGTACATTGAAATTAGTTAAACAGTAACAATGGCAGGCTTAGCTTCAATAATTTAACACTATTTTCTGCTTGATAATGATCACATGGCTTTAAGAGGTTAGAAAGGATTTGCTGGGAAAATTTTCTAACCAGCTGGCTTCTAAACACAGACATTGGAAAGACAACTCCACGGCTGCAAATAAGCAACATCCTGTTAAAGCTGATAGAGGTAATTCAAAAATAATTCTTCCCTGAAACAATGGAGGCAATCAGAAGTAAACTCCTTGCAAGTTTCTGCAGGGGAAAAAAAAAGATGGGATGGATGGAAAACCAAAAAAGATTCATGTAGCTCTTTTAGTTAACTTGGTACCTCTTTGTAATCACTTCTTCCTAGTGCTAAAATCAAACAGTATTTCAACTGCTGCTTCTCTGGATCAGCCAAGCCTGCTTCTTTTGTCACAGTGGAAGAACAGGAAGGCTGGAGGTCCCTTTCGCCTATGGCTAGGAGTGTGGCAGACCCATGGGATTGCATACCTTCAAGGAGAGCAAGAAATACTCAAGTGAAAAGATGGGGAAAAGTCAAAGGTACCAGGAGATCTCTATGAAAAAGGTGTTTCCATTTACAGGCACTAAACACTGGTGGCAGTATCCAAAATACAGTGACGATGTTTGCTTAATATTTCATGAAGTTACCCACTGAAAGGCCATAGGTAAAGATGCTTTTGAAAGCTGTTTGTAAGGTCTACAAAATTTGGAGATGAACTGCTGATAGAGAAAAGAACAAAGATTATGTCCTATTTTCTACTCTTTATCATCTTTCAGGATCTGTACAGAAGGTCCAATATACTTTTTTCCTTGCTTTCTCTGCTTGTCGTCTTAGTATAGAAATCTATTCTTAACAGACCTCAGAAGCCATCATAGCTGAAGTGCAACAAAGCCCACTACCGCCTCACAGCAGGGCCAACAATGGAAATCATCTTCCTGAAGAAGGTGGCAGCACAGGTTGTATCACAAAATTATAGGGCTTACATTCAAATCTAATACAATGCAAACAATTCCAAACTATACTCATATGTGATTTTGCCTTTAATTGCTGAGATTTATTATTCAATCTTAACGTGATAACTTTCCAGTGATGACAAACATGCATGTCATGTTTCATTTTTTGGCCACTTCCATGCTCTGCCTATATATTTTTTTCATGTCTAATATTATTTTACAGCCTTTCCATTTTAATATATTATGTATATGCAAATATTGTTGAGCCATTCAGTTTCTCATTGAATTCTCATGAAGCAAGTGGACCTTAACCACAAATGCTGATACTACTCTACAATAGGTAATAAACCACCTCAGCCTGCTTCATAACCTAATGAATTAGAAAACAGAACTTGTTCATGATTTTTAAAGAGAGACAGGCTGTGGCAGGGACACAATTATATCTCTGAATATATGCAAGCAGTTCTACAAAATACCTGCCATTTACCCCGTGTTCACTGAATTTCTGATGCTGGAGGCTTGTTTCATTGACACCAACAAAATAGAAGTTATTACTGCATTTGTCAGCTATGTTTTATTTGTATGAGAAACACTTCCTCAGATTCTTTCAGAACAATGCTGCAGCTAGTGCTTTTATGGAGATGACTTCCCCATTTGTTCTCATCTCTGAAAAGAGGGCTTCAAGTTGGCAAACTTGGTTTTTGGTCCAGACTTTGATGCTGACTCACTGTCTCCTCCTGAAGTTGATTCACTTCAGTGCTCACCATTTTCTTCACAGGGCATAACACTGTTTCCCTGCTTTTCTGATTCATGCATGGAACAGATCAAAGCACTAAGGTTAGTATTTCTGAATGAACCTCTGCAAGCTAAAGACTCAGATCCTACTGAGCTGACACCTTCTATGTTAGTCCCAGTTAAGGAGTTTTACTGTACTTTGAAAACTAGTACAGCATAAATGACTGTGCTGGTTTGAAAGCAAACCAGAGGGAAAAATGAAACCCACACAATTACCTTAAGAGAGATTTCAGGTTGGAGTTACAATTTAATAGAAAGACTACAATAAATGCAATGATACACAGAAACTGGCTTAAACCCACAAAGCCAGACTACAACCTGGCACCCTGTTGGTCAGGGTGGTGGTCACAGTCCTATCAAGTGGTGGATCCAGTCCTTTTGAAGTGATGGTGTTCCAAAATATACCAAGTTTAAATTTTTTTTAACTTCAGTCAGTCTTCACAATCACAAAATAAACTAGATGGAGGCTTGATGACCTTAGCATCTCAACAGACTAGGAGCAGCACAGGAGATACACAGTGTGGTTACACCCAACATAGACACTCTCCTTCTGTAACCCTGGACAATGACCAAATTTATTTCAGACAGCTCCAGGAGGAATTTGTATTTTCAAATGCACAACATAAATTTTAATGGAAAATATTTGGGGTTTATACTACAACTTTAACCACTCCAGGTATAACTAATTGTTCACGACCATGCAAGTGTCCTCTAGAGATACTTCTTTTCCTTTGGAGTCAGCCTGCAGCCCAGCTGTGTAAATATTAACCCAAAATAGGAAGAGAGATAGTAGCTGATCAACCCTACACCAGTACATGCTGTTAGCCACAGCAATGAGTGCAGATATGATTTAAGATAGTGAATTCAGATCGTTGTCTGAATTCTGCAAGCCACCTTTAGTTTTGGCTTTTACAGATGCAGTACACAGTTAAGTAGCCAGTAGCCATAGTGACCTTCTCAAATGCAAATGATTTGTTCTGCCTAGCACACTGAGTATTAGGGGTTGATGGTATCTGCTGGAGCAGGTACACAATACAAATGGCAGAGCCAAGTGAATAATGGAATCACAGTCCAAAATCACAGGCATGTTCAGCCAAGAAAATGAAATGGAGATGCAAACAACAGTAATTGCTCCACTGATTAGGATGTGCATATACATGGACATCACTCCATACCAAACAAACATGGTGCTATTCTGGCTTTTCCCTTTGTTGACATAAGCTATTGTTGCTTGTTGATGGTGTCAATAAAGGGGAAATCTTTAGGATATCTGCTTCTTAATTTGATCCTGTATTCCTGGTTTTGTTTACCTAATTACTACATAATGCAAATATTCCTAGTAGAATCAGAGTTTAATATCTATTCCTTTTTTTTCCCCCCCACATTGCATGCACTGAATCTTCCTGGATATCTTTGGCCTCATGCTCATGTGGTTTTTATACTAGTAAAGTACTGCAGTGCAGGCTTTCTGGTGTTGTTTTAACTCACCATCCTATATGCAAACCACTCAATACTAACATGCTTCTTTCAACAAATAAAAAAGCCACCCTACAGAAAACCAAGCCAATTTCTTTTCAAGCAAGTAATATTTGGCATTGCTCAGAGAACAATCAGCATTTCTGAATGATTAAAGGTAATCCTTAAGAGCATCTAACTCCACAGGCACCCCAGAGCAAATGACACTTGACCATTTGCACCTCTAACTGAAAGTTATTATGTGCTTTTTGCATTTGCAGTTATGAAAGCCACCAGATGAGATGCTTATGGTCTTCTCGGCATCTTTTCAGCAGCCTGTTCTACTGTGATTTGTCTTCCCAGATGAAACAATATTGCAGTTTGTGGTATGAATATCCCAAATCAGTAATACTTAACAAAAACAAAGCCAACCAACAGGATGTCTTTGATTTCTCTCAATATCTGAGTGCACTAGTAAGTGTTTTAACACTATTCAAAAGTCATTAAGTAAATTTTTTTTACTGTCAAATATTTACTTCATTATTTAATCCCCTCTTGTGTTTCCCCAATATTTTACCCTTATCTCCACAGACAAGCTCTCAAGATTTGTCAGGGTTCCCTCCAGGGGATCTAGTTCTTCTGTAGCTTTGCTCAGAGCTGTCCTGCTGTCTATCATCTCTCCTGCCCAGGCCCCAAAACCAGGAAACCACAAACATTCCTCTCAGCTTTTAGACTCTTGTCTTTAGACACTTTCATAGTCTGAGATAGAACATGTTAATACACACCTGATTTCCCTTATAGATTTTCTACATGAGAGAAGAGTGTTGCTGGTAAATTAACCAACTCTACTTGGAAGTTGTGAAGTTATTAAACAAAAATCTCGTTATTTTTGAATCAGCTTCCACCTTTTCCAGGCCATGCAAGCCTTCCATGGATGCCTGAATGAACCTCAAGATAAAAAAGAAGTCTCTGGCTGGCCAAAGGAAGCTGTCTTGGAACAGAAATAAAAAACCAGGAAATTTAGCAGATGGTTATGTATGTATACAATATAAACACAAAATATTTCTTAGATTCTGAGTTCAGTTAGCTGAAGACATTTGTACAGAAGGAGAGAATACACTGTCATTTTGATTCTTGCAGCATAGTATCTCAGACCCTAAAACACCTGCTTAATTGCTAACACAGCAGGTTAGGATGCTCAAACACCCATTCCTCCACCTCTTGCTAGAAATACAATGTTTGACTCAATTTTGAAAGACCCAGCTAGATTGCAATAGTGACATTAAATCAAATGAATTCAAGAACAGTAGCAGACCCTACTTAATACAGAGAATCTATTTGTCAAGGAACTTTAAGAAAAGCGTTCTCATCCTTCAACCTCCCTACAGCAGACTTAATTCATCACATGATTTAGCCTTTCTTCAGATGTCCATGGTCAGGAAAATTAATCCACAAACACCAGAGGTTTATGTCCAAAAAGGAGACACAGGAGTCCTGTTACTTTATTTAAATAAAGGGAGAGATCATGGGCATTTCCCATGGGGTCTCTCAAATTGTTGGAGGATGCAGCCTGCTTTTTATCCTAATTTCCTGGCGCATTTTCCCTCTCTCTTTCCCCATTGGCTGAGGTACTTGAGAGGTACAGACTCCCCAAATTGTCTAATATAGCCCCCCTTCTAATGTGTGTCCCCCTTCTTTTCCTTGCGTCCTTATTCCTTTTTTATTTTTTTAGCTAAATCCACGGATTTAGCACAGTCTTGGGTGAGAATCAGTCTGATTGGATCAGTGGAATATCTTGGAATTTATGGTTCCTCCCATTGTTTCTTTCATCTCTCAGTATCTTGCCTTGTCTATCAGCCAGAAAATAATATAGTAGTCTTCTGAAGGCTGTGAAAATCTGAAGCAGTCAATAGAGACACTTTAGAGGAAGTGAAATCTGAGATGTTTACATTATGAAATTATAAATTAATCTGGAACACAACCCCAAAATTCAGCAGGTGACAAGAAGGTTTCTTGAGCCATAAGTCTGCCCTTCAAATGTGGGCAAAAAAACACCCAACCCAAGAAATTGTTGCATGAGTTCAATTATTTCAGCAGCAGTGGGGTATGTAGGTGCCACAATTTTCTGTCTTTTCACTCCCTGTACAGTTATTTGAAAGACTACAGGGTTCTGGTTCCAGTGGAGCACAATGGGAGCTATAAATGATGATGCTGCCATAGCCCCATATGCTCACTCTCTACAAAACTGGGGTTTTCACTCTGACAATTGCCATCACCTTCCACAGTGATGGTATGTTTGCAGTCCCAGTGCTGGATTGCAGCAGCATTTGAGGTGGGAGGAGCAGGAGGCAGAGGCTAAAATGTGTATAACTCTCTTAGCTTGCCGTTTGTAAAGTCACATTAGGAGACTGTGAAAGAGTGTCCTAGGGCAGTCTGTGCAGTGTTTGTATGAGGTTGTTATTAAAGAGGAAACAAAGTGGAAAGAAAAATAATTCTCCCTTCATTCCTATTACCAAATTCTGGTAGATTTTGTTTTGCTCCAGATCTATAGTTCAAGCCAAGTGGTAGACCTGAAAATAAAGGAAACATATTTATTTTACATTAAAAGTACTGCTTCTTGTTGGCTTTTTATATTTTGACATGCTATAGAGATTGAAAATGTTATCAACCAGAAGGAAATTTATTCTGCAAAACGAAATGTAAGAGGAGAGAAGGAAGAGGAGGAGAAGGAAGCCTCAGAATATTTTGTTTTCTGAGTCCTTTTATGGACCCTCCCCACAGCTGTCATTAACATTTTCCAGGCGAGCTCAGTGTCCTCAGAAATTCTCATGCAAATGTGGAACATGAGATATTTTCTCATCTATTAGCTGGTGCTCAAAATAATGTGCCTGGCCAAGATCAGATTGCTTAGTGAGACAGTTGATATTGTTCTTGGACAAGGCCTCATACAATCTCATGGGGCCTCAAAAATTGGCTGTAGGGTAGCTATCAGGATTTTGGTATCACAGACTGTTATCACAAAGAATAGTGCATACTGCAGCAATGCAGATTAGGTGACCATCAAAATATAAACAAACTCTTCTAAGAGAATAATTTCTATAGAATCTCATAGTAAGACTGAAATCAGTGGTAAGAGGCCAGAAGGATAACAAAGAAGCTGCACAACAGCACAGGAACAGGCATGCTCAGTTCATCTAGAAATCACAACCATCTTTTATAAAACACTCACAGTATTAGAAGCAGGAAAGTTAGATCAGAAGTACATAAATCAGTGACTGCATGAGCTTTGTAATGGATGGTTTTGTGTGGAAAAAAGGGGGAAGGGAAGTTGCACTGAAGAACCGCAGCCTGTACTGTATACAAGAACAGTGCCATCCTTAGAGCCTCTGTGTTTTGTAATCACCCTGCAATTTCTCTCAGCACATGGATTTTAAAATATTTTTTCAAGTTGATTTGGCATACATCTGCCTTATTCCTTTACCCACAAAGTAATTAGACATACTGTTCTCTGACTTATAGCAGAGACACAAAAACATACTGAGAGTAGGAGAATAGGAGAAATTTCCTTCTCCCTTGGCAGGATTTGTGAGACAAATGGTACCTACAAGGCTGGTTCCACCAAAAAAGGCTCTAACTAGACTCTGCATACTGGTAAGCTACTGTCAGGCTCCTGTCATCAGATCCTGGGTCATAACCTGCTTTTACAGGGTGCAGAGGGCTTGTACACGCTGTACGTTCAGCCTCAGTGGCTAATGGGGCAGGAAGGCTGCAAGGTGGAACCCCAGCACCCAGCACCTGTGCAGCTCGAGGTGTGTTCCTTCAGGGACCCAGCAGCATGAATTTCAAGATATTAATTGTAACAGAGATGCTGACATTATTCTTTGCATTTTTTTAAAAAGCTACTAGTGAAGCGTTGTAAGTGATGCAGCTGCTTTTACATTACCATGGAATTATGCAGAATTAAAGAGGATCAGTGTCATGTTAGACATTTGAAGAATATTCCACTTTTTTCTAAATATCAACACAGTGCTGTAGAGGGAACATATTCTGACACCTGCTTATGAAAGCCTATTGCTGTACAGAACAGATAGACCTCCCTGGGAACTAGCTCAAGGTGCAGTTTATTGTGAGCTACTGCACTACAGTATCACAGAGCAAGCCAGATTGAGCTGTAAAACCCAACATCCAGTTAAATCTCACTAAGTCCTATTTTGAAAAGCAATTTGTTTGAAGCTGGCTTCATTTTCTTTAAAGTCAACAGACTCTGAAATCACCAAGGTTATTTATAATACATCACCTAATATATTTTGCTTATACATTCATTGCCCCAAATTGAGTCAGTAATTTTTTTTTTTCAAATTTAAAAAACCAAACCACCACATTTTTTTTCAATTGTCAGGAGGTCATAAAGCACAGCTGAGGTGGCAAATATATCTGTAATATTCTCTGAGTTTAGAACACAGTACATTCAAGAAAACTCCTACAAATTCAGTTTTCATAGAAAAATGAAACAGAGAAATTCTTATGGCTGAGAAAATTAATGAAAAGTTATCAGCATCTCAAAGTATAATGTACAAATATTTCTACCATAATAGCTGTACATTATGCTTACTAAACCATGGCTATAAACCTAAATATATTAAAAACAATAAACAGATATAAATACCGGTGTTCAGCCTCTAAATTCTCAAATTAAAAAAATGAAGGAAATTAAGCTGATAAATCCAACATTAGTAGGTGCAATATCAAAGTTGTTCTATTTGACTTCTTGTGCTTTTTACACCAAATGTAGTATAGCTGTTACTGTCATACTGTTAAAGTAACTATTCCTTCCCCATCCTCCTGGCACTTAAACATCATATCTAGACCCAGAAATTATTTCTATACCTAACTATATTAAATATATATATCATATACGCTTATATAAATATATATAACATGATACACTCACTGTGGTGTATTTTATACCTATATATTGCTGTTAAGGTGCTTATTAATGTCACTATATGTTTAGATGAGAAAAACAGCCTGAACTTCCATTAATCATGTGAAATGCTGGAAGCAAACCATTAGCATTGCAGCAGCACTGGTGAGATTCAAAACTGACTGAACCATCACTGACCTTATGAAAAATGTTTAAGAAAGCAGGTCATTTATTGCTCATATTACATGCACACATGCTGGTCTATGTTTCACTGTGACCAATAAAAGCAGATACCACACAGGATTTGAAGGGAACAATCCTACGGCCTCCAGTTCACATCAAGAAATATTGAAGACATTCTGGTACAATTCCACAGCCATTTAAACCAACCAACAGCTAGTTTGGTGAACTTTGTTTATGCAGCCATCTCAAACTATTTTTAAATTGCTCATCCTAGGCTGAACCTAGGCTTAAATTATCAAAGAACTCACTCTTCACACCTGAATCTGGTAGGAAAGAGGTGTTAAAAACCAGTGTGCTTGAATTACCAAAATATCTATGTACATATCTATGAATATAGATATATAGATATGAGAATTACCATCATCATAAGGATGATTTTTCTGTTCTTGCAGAACTGCATCACATACTGTTTTAGTCAGATGTTAACAGTATCCTGCTCAAGCTCAAACAGAAATGATCTAAATTCTTTCAGATTCCTGCAGTAAAAAAAAAAGAAAGGGAATTAAAAAAAGAAAGGACCTATGTATAGCAGCAAGGATGTGGAAAGCTGGTATGTTTCCACTGCATTTCAGGTAAAC
The DNA here is from genome assembly GCA_013400735.1 of Pomatostomus ruficeps. Taxonomy (NCBI): domain Eukaryota; kingdom Metazoa; phylum Chordata; class Aves; order Passeriformes; family Timaliidae; genus Pomatostomus; species Pomatostomus ruficeps. The sequence goes on from VYZT01026445.1 coordinate 20,027, forward strand.
GCATCACAGCAGCAGCTTGAATTAAGCAGTGGTATCCATATGAAGTATTTGACTTATTCTCTGTCTTTTTGCAGACAGTAAGCAGAAAACATGGACTAAAAATATGGTGACATTTTTAATTAAATGTTTTTACTTCATTTCTTCAGGATTGTATCTGGGCAGCATTTAGTCAAAATGATGCTTAAATTGTGCTTTTCAAAACTGTTCAGGGTTGACATAGTTCTACTCCCAAGTAAAAATCAGTAGGAGTTTTACTGCTGACTTCTACAGAATATAAGCCAATGCTGAACACTTCTGAAAATAGCTTTCCATCTGTATATCTATGTAAATGAATAGGGACTGTTAGTAGAAATAGGAACAGAAAAGATCAGGCTTTTAATTTTAAAAGTTGAAGTTAAATATAGGTTACTATACTAGAAAACAAAACCACAAGAAAATCCCAGACAAACTTTAATACCTTTTGCTTTCATGTATGGCAGGAATGGGTGGAAAACAGCTCAATTGCCTCAGGTGACACAGCTCCAGGTTTTCTAAGGTCATTAGACACCACCGATTCCTTAGTAATGGCATTTCACACCTCTAGTGGGCAGATGAGGACTGAGCCACCTCCGAGTTAGACCCAGGCAGTCAACCCCCGCTAAAAGAAATTCTGTATCAATCGACACCATCAAAAACATCCTTTTCTACATTCAGTAGAAAAAGAAATCTACTTCTCATTTTCCCTAAGCAGACCTTTTCTTCTCCCTTTGCAGGTGGTCCTTCCTTTGAAGAAACAGCCCTTACTGACAAACAAATGTCCGTTGGCTCTGAAACAGCAAAACATTTACAGTAATCGATATTTAACACATAATCCTACCGACTGCAGGGAGGCTGCTGGTGTGCCTCAAACAGCCTTTAGTACTTTGTATGCTCACAGCCTGACTACTGCAGAAGTTAGCAAAGTTCATGGCAAGATCTGGGAATACTGGTTTTTGGTATTTTAGGCCTGCTCCCTTTAGGTCTTTCTGTTCTCACTGCACTTTCAGAGGGCTTTACTGACTGGAGCATCATCTTGCATTCTTGCTCCATTGTGCACCCCTATGGACAAGAGATCTAGTGGGCTAGAAGACAAGCTGATATAAATGGCCAGGAGCCTTATCAGCTGCAAATTTAACTCTTGAAATCTTGAAGTCAGTTCTAAGCAGCAATGCAGTGTGGGAAGGAGGACCTATGTGACACTGCTCTTGGTAAGTAGGAAGAAATTCATTCAAAGTCATTGTCTAATATGTTTTAAGAGATTTTTTTTTTTGATCAGAGGTTTGAAATATTTGATGTACTTTGTTATATTATCCAATTCAGATTTAAGTATGTCCTTTACTGATTTGCCAATCCAAGTGGCACCTCCAGTGTTCCTTGATTTTTCTTCTTTTCTTTAAATAAGTTTTAAAAAAAACCAGGAAGTCAAGAAAAGAGGAAGTAGCACTAAGGATTAGATAAGCTTATTTTCCCATGGCACTTAGAACTTGATGATCCCACCTTCTTAGCATCTTGGGCTGTACTTATGGTCTCAGAAAATCAGTAAAACTTATTCAAAAATAAAGGTCTTCAAAACTGAGCTAGTTTTGTCATGGGTTGGGAATTTTTTTGCTTTGTTTTCTACATGTTGTAAAAAAGAACATGTAAAAAAAAAAAAAAAAAGAGAACCAATAATGCTTTCATGTTGTTGCTAGCAATTAATATATAATACCAAAGTACAGAAAGCCTCACATCTAGTCCTTAATGTGGAATATTTTTGCCCTGTGATCAGTCCAAAGTTGACTTAAGTCAGGTTGAAACTATCCTAGTCAAAATCCAGAACAGACAACTTCCTCCAATGAGAAGGAAGTATGAGGGTGAAATATGAATATTGATGCAGTTTTTAGGCTGACTTTCCACAGAATATTTTGTCAACTTCAAGAATTTGCCCTTGAGCCCTATATATCTTAAAATTTACCTCAGTACTCCTCAAGGTTGGAATAGAAGACTGCGGTCCTGCTTCATCCTCAGAGCATTCTGCTGTGTGACTACCCCTGTGTTTAGGTAGGAGACACAGGTCTTGGGGGCTGCTCTGAATTTGTTAATGGAGATTTTTCAGAGTGATAAGACTTTATTCCAAGTGCAAGGAGAATTTCTTTTATCTGCCTTCATTACTGTATAATAACCAGTAGTTCATTCACACACACAAATCATTCCTAAAATCCCCACAGTGCTTTCACAGTTTTCAGCCTGCAGAAATAATCACATTTTGTGTTTGTCATTTATCCAAAGCAAAATAGTATAAAAGCACAGCAGAGGAGAAGAAAAAGGCATCTTTCACTCAAGAATTGTTTGTTTCCTCTCAGAAGTGTCACTGGAATCACAAGTGGATGTGTTTACTGACCTCTGATGACCAGGAAGTAGTACTATGTAAATCTCTGCATCACAAATCAAATAGTTTATTGATGACTGTCATTTCTAGCCATAGCATGGAGGGCTTTTCTGTCTTTTTCTGGGCATACTTTCCTAATGTCTCCTATAATGTGCACTAAGTTATGAGCAGAGATGGGAACTACTGCATAGTTAGATCTACAATACAATCTGTTATTGTTTCAGGATGGATTTTAATAGAAGCTCTGCTCTTTCAGTCTCTTGCACATATCTACCAAAACATACAATTTAAGTAAATTGTATTAGGAATTAAGTCATACTGTCATAAAATACAATAATGGAGAGTGTCTGATTATGTTTTGTACTATAAAGAGCTGTGTGTCATCACAGCAGGAGATTCAAAACCTTCCAAAGAAAAAAAACAACCCCAAACAAACAAACCCCCCAGACCCTGTCTGAATATTGACATGTAAACATTGTTTTTCAAGTAAGAAAATATTGGGGCATATCTTTTTAGGCTCAGGTCCACGTGAATCTCAATATTCAAAAAGAAAAGGAACTTATCAACCTGAGCAGACCCTCCTTCTTCCAGAACACCATATTTGAAGACAACCTTGTACCTAAATTTCCTTTTTTTTAAAAAAAAAGAAAAAGAAAAAGGAAAAAAAAGACATAAACACAACAAACCAAAAATATCCACTACCAAAAGATGCCCAAGCACACACAGACGGTTAAAATTAAAGTAAGCTAATATTAGCATAAGCCAGTAAACATAGAAGAAAGATATGATAGATTCATGCTAATAGATTGTTAGTGACACAAGAGTTGGCAGTCCTGTTGACCCAGACATTTTTACAGGCATAACAAACTGAAGATATTATCTCTCACTGTTATTCAGTATCATGACTTAGCATGATTCTATTTTTTTCTTTAGAGCAGACTGGGTTCACAGTGAAGCAAATGCTGTGCTAAGCTAAATAACAGAAGTGAACAGAAAAATGGAAACAAGCCAATAAGAGTGAATAGATTTCACAACTAATGAATCTTTTTAAATCAGTGCTTTAAATAGTGCTACTGCTTTCTAGATATTCCCACCTTCAATTGGTTGGATCTAACTTTGGAAACAATATTTTGCTATGATGCTAAAAGCTGTACATATAAAAATAAATCAAAATGAACAAACACAGTTGACAAAAAGAATGAGGTTTTGTTAATTCAAGTGAAAATGCCAATAAAAAGTGCTATGGAGTACCTTTGTTTTGCCACTTTTGACATTTGTAGCAGCATCTAAAGATACATTTTAACATTTCTGCTTGCTGAGACACCACACCTTCACCAATCCTTTTGGTGTGGAAGAGTGAAGACAAATAGGAGATCGCCACATCAACGAAAAGAATATCATCTCAGGGTTTTGATCCAGGAAAGCATTTAAGAAAGTGCACAACTCCATGCACTTGAATAAACCCACTGAAAAGAACAGCATCTGCTCGCTATCTGTGAGGAACCAATTTAATTTTGAAATAATAATGCCTCAACATTGTCTAGTGTTATTCCTTGAACTGTGAGTTATGAATCTGGTATTTGATTTTGAATGGAAAAGTACCAGACGGGCTGCACATGCCTTGGCAGTAACAGCACATGGCAGTACCTGCATAGAGAAAGGCTCTGTTGCTATGCAACCCCTTTAGGAAATGGAGAAGGGTTCTATCTCTGGCGTGATTTTACTGGCAGCCTATCGGGGGAAGATTCGTCCACCTCTAGACTCTAAGCTACTCCTCCTAGAGGCGTGGTAACTCTTGCTGCTGGGGGAAGATTCTCCCGACTATCCAATAATCTTTCTCGGGCGAGCATACCATAGAAAGAGCTATGAGGTACAAAAGCAAGTATGAATTGCATCACAACACTGCTGCTCATCCCTGAGTATCTTTGCTTGCCTGCTTGACGTCCGTGCTGGCCCCTGCTCCCCTGCCTGCCTGAGGTCCCTGGTGCCCCTCAACCTGAGTACCTGTTCTCCCTCTCTTGCTTTCACCAACTCTTCTCGCCCAACCTTCGTTCCTGCTGCATCATTCCTGTCCACGGTCCTGCTCGCCTATCCTCCTGTTCCAGCCGCTACCGCTGTACTGCGATCCCGCAGCAGCCTGCCGCGATCCTGCCACAATCCTAGCCACTGCTTTACCACCTTCCCTGCACGACTCATGCCGGAGCTCCATCGAGCATCCCGCCTCTCATGGACGCGGGAGACACGCTGCCTGCTGGCCACTGAATCGCACCTCTCCTCTCGACAGCTGCGCAGACTCCCCCGGCTCGCAGTGCACTCAGGCTACCTGCCGACCGAGCACCAATGGCACACCGCAAAGCCCTGGTGGTAATGCCCAGTCCCCCCGTCTCTCTCTTCTTCTGCCTCCTTTCTCCTTTTCCTTACTTCACTTCTGCTTTTCCTATCTTCCTCCGGTAGGACCACTTACTTTTCTCCATCAATAAATGGTTCACAGACACAGTATTGACCTCGTTTGTATCTAATTTCACCCTAGGCATCCGTTTAAGGGAGTCCCTCACAGTGCCCGATAGCAGAACGTGACACTATCTCTGACAAATTAAACAGTGAGCTTTGCTGGACTGAGTAAGACTGGGTGCAGGAGGAGAGGCCTTTCTCCTCCCTTTCTCTTCCCCAAGCTTTTAAAAATACAACTATTTTAGTAAATGTCCCCCAAGCTCCGTCAGCTAATAAAACAGACTTCTCAAGGATGCTAATGTTTTATAATGATTATGTTCCAAAAGCAGAATGGCACACTTAATGAATTGCTAACTTCAAAGTACATCAGAAGTCCAATATTCAGAGTGAGAATTTCTGGATTTCAGTCTTTCTCTTATTTTTCTCTCTGGGTTTTGTTTGTTTTGGTTTGTTTTGGTTTGTTTTGGTTTGTTTTGGTTTGTTTTGGTTTGGTTGGGGGGTTTTTTTGTTGTTTTTTGGGTTTTTTTACGGTTAGAAGGGCAGCAGTAGAGTTGTGGAATCTGTTGGAGGCTTATGAATGGTAGGGATGCATTTTACTCCATGAGGTTCTGACATGCATTCTTTTTGAAGGTCATTATCAATTTTCTGCTTCCACAGGAAATGACTCAAGTAACAAAAACCCAACCTGAGCATATAATTTTTCCTTTAGGTTTTTTTTTACTAGGTTGGAAAAGACCTTTGAGGTCATCAAGTCCAACCTATGACCTAACGCCTCATCAACTAAACCATGGCACAGAGTGCCACAGCCAGTCTTTTATAAACACGTCCAGGGACAGTGACTCCACCACCTCCCTGGGTAGACGATTCCAGCACACAATCACTCCTGCAGTGAAGAACTTTTTTCCTAATGTCTAACCTAAACTTCCCTTGGTGCAGCTTAAGACTGTGTCTTCTCCTTCTGTCAGTTGTTGCCTGGGAGAAGAGACTGACTCCCACCTGACAACAACCTCCTTTCAGGTAGTTGTAGAGAGTGATAAAATCTCACCTGAGCCCCCTTTTTTCCAGGCTAAACAACCCCAGCTCCCTCAGCCGTTCTTCACAGGGCTTTTGTTCCAAGCCCTTCACCAGTCCTGTTGCCCTCCTCTGGATGCATTCAAGCATCTCAATGTCCTTCCTAAATTGAGGGACCCAGAACTGGACACAGCACTCAAGGTGCAGCCTCCAGTGCCGAGTACAGGGGAAGAATGACTTCCCTGCTCCTGCTGGCCACACTGTTCCTGATACAGGCCAGGATGCCATTGGCCTTCTTGGCCATCTGGGCACACTGCTGGCTCATGTTCAATCTACTGTTGATTAGTACTCCCAGGTCCCTTTCTGCCTGGGCACTGTCTTAACGAAAAAAAAGAACCCCCCAATCACACTTCTTTAAAAAAATTTATATATGCTAAAATAGGAAAGTCGAAAGAAATAGCCATGCAAGTAATGTTCACTGAAAGAAGAACTGCTCTGAAACAGCACTATGCATTACTTAACTGGCTTGTAGAGGACTTAGACGTTATCAGGTATTGCATATATCATTTCCTTTAGATGGATGCTAAGTTGTGGATGCTGCATCCCTGGAAGTGTTCAAGGCCAGTTTGGATGGGGCTTGGAGCAACCTGGTCTAGTGGAAGGTGTCCCTGCCCATGGCAGGGGGTTTGGAACTTACTGGTCTTTAAAGTCCCTTCCAACCCAAACCGTTCCATGATCTATGATGAGAAGTACTGGTGGGGTTTTGGCAGTAGCCATCAAGGACAGTGTGATGATACAATACGATGAGATGTTTACTTTCTCTTTGCATATAATTTAGATCCTTGGTAAACAAGTAAGAGAAAATAATTAGAAGTGAGTTGAAATCAGAAGGAAGTTGAGATATTGAGATGAAGCCTGAAATGCAGCTGTAGAAAAGGTATGTGAAGGAGGCAGGAGAAAGAAATGAGTAAGAAATAAAAAAAATAATAATAGCAGGAATAAAAATGGGAAGAAAAAAGACAAGGAAAATGTGGGGTGGAGAAACCCAGATTGTATATAAAGTAAAATGCTTTCTTAATTCTTAAGGCTTTGCTTTCAGGTCATGGTATAAGAATCTTGGCAGGAAATGAATGAAATTTGTGTCTTTTCACATTTCATTGAGAAAAGAAGCTCCTGCATTATTTTGGCAACCTTTTTAAAAACTAAATTTACTTCAAAACATTTTCCTTGTCCTTTACTCACAAAAAAAAATACCAGCTGAGAGGAAAAAAACTACCTAATCTCACTCCAAACTGCTTGTAGTCAGGAAGTGTAGAAGTGAGAGGAATGACTCAGGTCAGTCACACTGAAGACAGAAGATAGAAACAGCAAAATAGGAGGATGAGTGTCTTGTGGATGACTTGAAGTGTTTTAAATCTGTAGTTTACAAAACAGCGGGTGGGAATAGGTGTCTAGAAATAACTAGCCAATGGGTAAAATGCCAAAGGACATTTTATGTTATTTTTCCAAAGTCATACATTGCTTCAAGGGTAGAATACAGCTAGTTTGGTACAGAGGTCCACAAAAAAACCTACCAACCAAACAAACAAACCCACCACCCAAAAAAACCACACAAAAAACCAAACAATTAAAAAAAAAAAAATCCAAACCAAGACAAACCAAACCAAACAAAAAACCCCCAAACAAACAAACAAACAAAAAAACCTCCCAAAAAAACACCCAACCAAAAAAGCTACCAATAACAAGTTCCAAACCTCAAACCATTAAGAACAAGCTGGTTGCCACTTCTCTCCTGGACACAGAAAGTTTTTCTTTTCCAGGCAAATGCTAAACTGTTTGTCTACCACAGGGCAATTTTTCTGGTTTTTTCATGTCCACCACAGCAGTATTTATACCACTTTTGTCCCAAGAAAGAATTGCAAATCTAAGATTTGGGGCAGTTCCTAAAGAAACGTGCATTGGACAGGTAAAGAGTAGGCAGAGTCCTAGGGTTGATGCTGAACCACAGGAAAGTATCATCCGAAGTGACGTGAAGGTTATCCACCTCTCTACTCTAATCTGTTCCGCATAAAGAGAAAACACCATTATTTATTAATTGATTTGACACATAAGAGGCAGTCCCAGTAATGGTAAATCAGCTAACAGGAGTATTACCATCTTAGGTCACAATTTTTCAGCCCAGTCCAAAGCCACTTCCTTCCTGATATAGAACAGATGAAGTCAGTGTGTTTCTGATGCCTTAAAAATCCAGAAACAAAAAACCACACTTTTGAGACAATGGTGATATAGGAAGTTGTCGGGGTTTGGGATACTTTTTCTTTTCTTTTGTTTGTCTCTCTGCCTTAGGAATTTTCCCCCATTCTTGTTGCTGGGGGACGATAATGGGTGGGTGATTAGTTGCTAGGAGGTGATAATGGGTGGATGATTAGTTGATGGGAGGTGATAATGGGTGGGTGATTAAGAAAGACAAAGAGTTGGCCCTGAGATGGGTGTGGCTAGCTAGCCATTATCTAAGATTCCCTGGTATCTGAGATTCCCCCTCAGAGAGGGGCGGAGATAATGGGGGAATGGGACTAGTTAAAAAGAGCCAAGCACAGCTGGAGAGTACTTCTTTGCTTCTGGACACCCAGAGGAAAGGGAGAGAGACTGCTTGATGCTCCAGGAAGAATCTTACTCCACTGTGGGCTTCTGCCTTCAGCTGCGTGTTTCTACCAACTCTCCACCATCCGCTCCAGTGTCTCGAGGGAAGGAAACTCGGGATCCCTGAGCCCCCTTTTTTCCCTTCTCAGGGGAGTCATCGCACCCTCCCTGAGCACCGGGAGCACCAGTGCCCCCGCCAGCTGTGACTGTGACTTCATCAAAGGGGAATTGCCAACAGAGCGGAAAGAGACTGTCAGTGGGTTTGTCTGTTCTTATTTGTTGTGGTTACCATTGTTGTTGTTTTGTCTGTCCCATTATATATATATACATAAATATATTAGTAAAGGACTGTTATTCCTCTTTTCTCATACCATTGCCTGAAAGCCCCTTGATTTCAAAATTTTACCAATTTGGAGGGAAGGGGGTTACATTTTCCTATTCTAAAGGAGGCTTCTGCCTTCTTTAGCAAATACCTGTCTTTGAAACCAAGACAGAAGTAATATACAAACTAGTCTTTTATTGAAGGCCTCCAGGGGTAAGTAGGGAAAAATGTGCATGTGCTATAGGGCTTTGACACTTCCATAAGTTTAACAAATTAGAATAATTGACAAGAATCCTCAATTAGAAGCACAGGTAATGAGGTAATTCCCCCGCTTGGTTCCACCTCTTCTGGAGCTCCCCTTTCTTGCTACCAGCTGTACTCTGTTTATGAGAAAGTGTCTTGGGTGAGTGGCTCATCCTTGGTTCCAAGAAGCCAAATTAGGATTGGGGCCTAGGAATGTGTTTTGTCTAATAGGGAAAAGACTGGTGTTAGCTAGGAACTATATAACTATACAAGAAGTCTACTGAGCTATGAATATATATGAAGAATATATGCAAGTAAAAATAATTTTGCCATCATTTTGAATCTACGCACTCTGTCAAGCACTGTAAGTGCTCCTTACAAGCACGGAGAATGAGCATATTCACAGTGTCACACATGCACTTGTGTTCAACCATACCTACTTTGTGACTCCCCAGATGAAAATAAACCCTTTGCAGCCAGTGAAATTGTCCACATTGTAAATAAAGCCATTGACAGTCATGGCTGTTAACCTCATGGTGTCCACCACTGAGGAATGCCACTAGTAATCCACTGCCAGCTGGACCTCATACTGCTGATCACCACCCTTTGAGTTCAGTGGTCCAGCCAAACTTCCACCCTCCTTATTGTCCACTTATTCAGTCCAGATCTCACCAATTTGACAGCCAGAATACTTCAGGAAATGGTGTCAAAGGACTTGCTAAAATCAAGGTACCCTCTGCACTCCCTTTCATCACAGAGCCAGAGAAAACAGGCAGGCTGGTCAGGCATGATAAGAAATATTTCTTCTTTAAATAATCTTTGCTTGCTCTCTTATTCTGGGGTGAAAACTAGACAGAAAAATAAATCCCAGATGTAAGTTTGCCCAATAAGTGTGCATGCAATGCATCATTACAGGTATACATTACGGTCTCAAATTCAAACCCAGGGTGCTATTATAGAGAGAAGAAAGAATACTATCATTGCTAAAAGAGAAATTCCAGTCAAGGCCTAAACCTGAAATGACTCATGACTTCCTTTTACCAGTGTAATTCTATTTCTCTTGGGAATCATTGTGCAAGATACTGCTTGCTAACAAAAGGTAGCTGTTTAAAAGTCACTTTTTCGTTTTGTTTCGCTAAGGCTAATAATCATAGAAGGAAAAGCTACGTTCCCACTCAATATTACAATCAAAGGTAAAGTGTTACATATTTTTGCATACCTATGCAGTAAACATTGTTAGGCAACAGAAATTCGTATTTGAGAGACTTCAGGCTTATGTTTCAGCTAGAGATGCTTGTCCAAGCTTAACCTAACCCTAACCCAAAACAATCCTCAGCAATCTTTCTCATCTACAAGCAGTATTTTAAAGAACAGTTTGTTTATCTGTATGATAGATGTGTTCTGCCCTCTGACGAATGCAAATCAATACCATTACTAATCAGTTATGGTCACCAGGGTACAGGTACTGATTTTTTTTTTGCAGAGATTTTTGTTGGCTCCATTGGCTTCTAGGGAACAGAGCAGCTACATGAGTGCTGCAAATCCATTTCGTTGGAAAATTCATTAAGATAGCAATAAAAACAAACAAAGTTATTTCCTTCTCTCTCAGCTCAATCAAAGAACAGCCAAAACACAGCAAATGCTGCAGAGAAAACTAGATAAATTAATTTCAGATTGTTTTGCTCTCTAAATCATCTTGGACCTCAACAGACATGGACATGAAAATCTTTCTGAATTTTCATGGACAATAAAGTACTGCAAAGAAATTTTGTGCCCTGTTTCAGGAAATATGTTTCAGTTTTGTCCAGATCATTCCTTATTCACACAAGTTTGGCTAAGTCACCATGTATGATTCTACTTTAAAAGTTTCATAGGGTTCCAGTTGCCAAAGCTTGAGAGACGTATCACAGTCATCTGCCAGGATAGACAGACAGTGAGCTGAATCTGCTCAGAAGTGCTGACTCGTCTATGCACAAGCAAAACAAGGCCAAACTCCAGCCTTTTCTAAACATTGAAATGCCCTCGTGCATCCCAGCTCTCTGCTATTCAGCCTGGACAGGTACAGCACTGGCATCCACAAAATATAACCACCAGCCAGAGGATGCTTTGGTTTTAAACCTTTCTTGGAGATTTTAAATCTTTCTCTCTGCCCTGATCTGCAGCCAAAGGACTGGTAGACAAGGTCTGGCAGATGTCTGCCAGCTCAGGTTTCTCCAATGTATAGGACAAGCACAACAGTGATACTGCACACAACTTCTCAGCCTCCTCCTCTTAAACACAGCAATGCCACTGGAATGCTTGCAGAGCTGAATCCAGATGTTTTGGCAAAATCCCTTTGCCAAATGGAGACAACCTCATTAGCCAATCTACTGGCGGGGTTTCCGCACTGGTTTGAGTGGGAACTAGACTGAAGCCTTTTTAGTTTTCAAAAACAGTAAGTTTCAACTGCAGTGATATGATAAGGGAGAAAGTGACCAATCAGGTCATCAGTTTTCCTTCTAAAGTCCTGGATGTTCAGTTTGTAAAATCATAGTCTAAAAGTACACATCAACACTTCAGTTCCTCTGTAGACAAAACTGAAGCAGTAGGACATACAGGACATACTGAATTGGGCCTTTTCCAGGGTTATACTTGAAATCAAGCACTTACTAGCCTGTTATAGTAGGGAGAAATATGGAAGATTATTCACTGTCAACAAAGACTAGTAGCACTGTGAGAACAGTGCAGGTCGTTTATAAGGGTTTATCAAGTTATTCTGTGTCTTAGGTTATAATGTAAAGTGTAACCAAAATTATGTATTCTATTACCATCTACATAAGCCATTAAGATAGAGGGTCAGTGTTCTTTATCTTCTCCAGGAGACAGCCCTAATAACACCTTGGCGGGGGGAGGGGGCTATCTCCACTAAATGGGCTGTCAAGGTCTCCCATCATGACTCATAGAATTACATCACCCCATTGTGAGATGCTCTTCCCCGGGAGAGTAACCAAATATTCCTACCCGGATATAATCTGAGGTTTGGAACACCATGGGCAGCGCTACCTATTGGATTCCCAGAGGACAAGAGCTTGGTAACTACCACTGGACCTCCAGACAAAGATCAGACCTTTCTACAAGATCACCGCTTTGACCATCACTCCAACAAGGACTGTAGCCACCATTTAATCAGACTGCTATCAACACCCTGACCGACAGGCTGTCTAGTCATATTTTCACTCTGTCAGTTTAAGCCAGTGTTTCTGTACTATTGCCTTTACATTAATTTTCCTATTAAATTGTAGTTCTGACTTGGAATCTCCCACTGGTTTGCTTTCAAACTAGTACATTCTACCTTAAGTAAAATTGTCCTCTCCTGTCCTCCAACATCAACAGAAAACTGTAATGTGCCCTTTAGTATGGCTTGAAGGACTAGTTTCGTAGTACTATCCTGTGCTGGTGTTACATTTAAATCACATGCAAAGCTGAGTGCTCTCTGATGATCAGGAGAATTTTCTTTTGAGTTTATAAGTACTTCATTCCAGAACAGGAAGCTGTTGTTCTATTTATTTGTTTAATACAACACCAGCATGATGAGCAGGACAGCTTTCTAGTTGCAAATGGAAAGGTTCAGAGAATAGCACTTTTCCCATATGGATGTTATGGCTCATATACCAAACAGCCCTCCACAGAGATGCTGGAGATGGTTCAGACCTTCAAACTGTAAGACTCTGTGTTAACTCACATGAGTCTCATATTTTATTACTATAGATAAAACATATAATTTAATTAAACATGCACCTATAAGTGTAAGCTTCAGTTAACTCTCAACTTTGCTTTAATACAACCTACCCAGGTAACATTGTGTAACGAATGAATAGCTTTCAAGTCTTAAAACACTTTGGAGCTATGTAGTTTTCTCAGTTTATAACAGCTCCAGTTTTGAGCTCAGTTTCTCTGCTCACGTCATCACTTAACTCTTCATCCTCTATGCTCTTCCTGACTTGTCTATATAGTTTATATTTAGACTCTCTAATAGATCTATTACCAGAGCTGTTTTCTGTATCATAAATTGAAGTGAATTTCAACCTGTATGCCTCCAAACCCAAGGCTGGATTTTAAATAGGGGAGACACAATATTTAAAAGAATGCATATAAATTGTTACAATGAGAACATCAAGAGCAATGAAGCCAATGAAAGTAAATTTTGGTCTGCTTTTTACCTAGGTGCATATTTGAAAATCAAAGGAATTGAGCCATAGGATATTACTTTCCTATGTGTAACCAGACGCCTCAAGGATTCATCTTTTACCTTGGAACCCAGCCAATTTTTTTTAAATCAACAAAGCTGGAGTAGGGTGCTATTCATCCTGATGCTGATATGACTTACAGCTTTTGTTGTCAAAATCTAAAGCTTTGCTGTTTTGCAAACATGTGGCGGTGATGCAGCCACCAGGGCTGATCCCCACAGCACTGCCTCTTACACCCAGTCAAGACCACGGAGAAGTTCAGTGGGATGACTATACCTCTCTGAGCGAGGAGCCAGAGGAGGAGAGTGAAAGTGACGCTGGGGAAATCCCCGATCTCCCCTAGTTTTCCTGCCCTTGGTTGCTGTCAGTCAAGTTATGGGTTACACCCCTTTCCCCTCAAGTTTAGTTACATATTCATAAGGTCGGTTTAATATTCCTATGTTACTAGAAAGTTCTGTCTTTCTGTCGTTCTCATTAGTTGACGTTAATGTATTCATTCCCAGTTCAAAATTACTGGCCCCCTGTCCTATGTGTATGTTCCCCATTGGTTTATTCCCTGGATGCCCCCCCCCACCCACCTGCTTCCCTTATAATCTCGGGTAACAGCTGTCCGGCTCTCTCTCTTCGGCAGCAGGAGCCCGCCTCCCCAAACTCCGCATTCAGGTACATTGTATCGCCTGCGCGGCAGGTTACAATAAACTGAGTGATCGCTACCAGAGAGGGTCCCTCCGCCTCTTCGCTTCTGCCAGTTTGCTACAGTTTCATCGACGGCTGCTGCTCCCTTGCAGGGAGAGACAGTGCCGCTGCGTTCTAAAGCCAGCCGGAGTGCCAGACCTGAGCGGTCTGGTGCGGGCGGCGCCAGAGCGTCCAAGCGCTTTTTGCTGTCGCCTCTGCGGTCCAGTAGAATAGCTGTCCGTGGCCACCGCAGCGCCGCGACACAAACATATATTTGTCTCCATTTAACAAGGTCAAGAGACTTGATTTTCAGCTGGGATAAAAAAAAAAGAAAACAAAAATGCTACAGTTGTTTTGAATTAAATTAAGTAAGTGACCAAGATATTATTCCAAGTACCTTACTATTATCCATCTACCATATATTGAAAGAACTTTTCCTGAAAACAAGAAAAAGATTTCCTTTCTCCAAGACATTGCTTTTCTTGGATAAGGAAGTCTTAGAATATCCTTTTTCCAGATACTTAGTCTTCAGCTACTTCTCCTCAAAAAACCAGTATTTAATCTACAATAAATAATATTGGAGGGTGGGGGTTTTTTCCAAGTAAACAAGTTAACCCAAATTACTGGGTTATGAAATTTTTTGCAAATGGTGATTGACTCGAAGGACAGCTCATCAAATATTTTTCTCATCAGCAGTCCCTCAGACTTGCAGTTAAGGAAAATGTTTAATTAAGTTTACCAGAATTAGACAATACAGTTTAAATGATGAAAGAGATTACTGCTTTAATGAAAACATTTTAATTGGCATTTGACAGATACTCAAGGAAACTCATTCCAAGGCTATGTTTTTCTATTCTCTAGAAGGACCAGTCATCAAATTACCTGACAACAATATGATGGCAATAAAAATACGTATCTTTACAACACAGGGATTCAAAATTTCTTAGCCATTATCTTTTGAAGGCACATCAAAATTTTTTCCCCATCAAAATAAATGGCCAATTTTAAAAGTCATGTCCAGAACAATAAAAAAATTTAAAACACTCAAATTTTTGTCCTAAGCAAAAAAGCAAAAACAAAAACAACAAACAAACAAACAAAACCCAAAACAAAACAAAAAACCGCCAGAAACACCAAAAAACCAAACAAAACAAACCCTCCCCCCGCCCCCACCCCCCCAAAAAAAGAACAACAACAACTCTCATGAAAATTTCCACTGGAATGGTTAGTGAAAAATGGTTAGGTTTCACTTTTGGTTAGTGAAAAAATTCTTAGATAAAACCTGATTTCTTTCAGTAATTTATAAGTGTTTAATTTCAAACTTCTGAGAACAGCTTTTGTTGATTTACCTTCTCTCTGGTGTGCCTTACCAATCATCCACATCCCTGCACATGGAAACAATCACAGTATTGGATAAAATCGGTGTTTTTCTTGCCCTCTGCTGCCATTTCTCACGAGGCCCTCCTGATCCACCACCTCCCTGGGTGATGTGGGAATTAAAACTGTCTGGGATGAAGGGCAGATAGATTTTTCCACCCAAACAGAAAACAAATTTTTAGAAAGGAGAAAAGAAATCTATATGAGAAACAATCTTTTCTCCCTCAACGTTTCACATGGAGAATCAACATTCTCAGCCCATTCAGTCCTAGTGCATGTATATTTAGAAATAAACTCAGTTCCTAGCGGTCACCTACCCTCAAGAGCTTCAGTTTTAGGTTCAAGAGGTTGTAAGGCACAATACCTAGGGATAGGTAGAGCCTGCAATGATCACAACCACTTTAATGAAAACAGATGTTTGATATTGTGTTTAAATGGGATGACAGAACTTTTACTCCTAAATTTGGCTTAGGCTTTTGTTCAAATATCAATAATATTCTAAAGTTATTTAACACAATTTGGTAGTTTAGGTTTTTATAACTGCAATTTGAAAATAAAAGGCACATTTATCTTCATGTGTGTAGAGAAGGACTAACATTGACATCTTCTCCAAATCTTGCTTCTAGAATAGGCCCAAATTTGTTTTGGGTGACTGGTATACATGGCCTGTGTCCATCCTTATTTATGCAACACCTGGCTGACATTTTTTTAGTTTGTTTTGTGAAGAACAGACTAAATCCTATTTTCTTTTGGACAGAACTGAATCAGCAAGAGAGGGACCGTATTTTCTGAAAGTTCTAGTATAAAGTTCTCAAACTACTGCATAAAAAAATTATCCTGATCTCAACAGCTCTGTATTTGAAATAGAATTTTTATTTGCTTTTTCCTATTTTTGTCTTCCTCCTTTCTCTTATATGCAGAAGAGCAACTAGGATGCTGCTTGAAGACAACCATTTTCATCAAGATTTCCTAGAAGTCCAGCATTTATAGAAGCCCTAAAAGATCATATTCAAAGAACCTTACCATTCTCTGCTATCCCTTTCATCATTAGGCATTTCATAGCACAAAGAGACAGATCATGAGCCAGGTATTTTAAAACTTACACAAAAAAAGTCCAAGAATCTAAGACCTTTTTATCAACATCTCTCTTTTCTGTTTGGCTGTGCAAAAGCAAGTTTTGTTTTCAGTTTTCTGTGAGAGCAGCAAAAAGTTGCATGCACACGTAAAGCAGATAAAATTCAGGAACTTTAAATATTTTCTTTACAGGAACAAAAATCCTCCACGGTACATTTAATTTCATTCAAAACATGCCAGTTGACTCTGTTGGAATCCCTAGACATCCAGGCTTGTTACCACAGACATTGTATTACCCAGAAGCACAGGGTTAGAGCAATCAGAGGGAAATTTGTGGCACTGGAAAGAAAAGCAACACTACTATTCCCCTTAGGTCTGTGGGTTTAGATCCTCAGTTTTCCATTTCTACTCTTCCGTCCTCCTACCCACCTTGAGCAAACTGTTTTGGTTTGTCCATAATGCAGAGTTCTTTTGGGATAACAAAACCCAGAATTTCACCAAATATATTCTTCACTGAAAAATATTCAGCATCTCCTGAGGAGAGCACTTACAAGGGGGCTCCAAAAGTACTAAATGCCCTGATTTTTTGGCTACAGATCAGTTCAAGGATTAGGAGACAACAGATGCAGCATATGCCTTGGTTTGTTTTCCCAGCATTGGCTAAAAATAAAAAACTAAAAACAAAAACCCAAAAACCAAGCATGGTGGCTGTGTGGCAGCCAGTGCAAATGGGCTGATTTATGCAGGCTGAGACTCTTACTGGGGGAAATAAATAGTGATCCCCTTCCCAGGGTGGGCATAAGGACTTGTATAGCACAAATTATCCTCTTTCACATGAACTACACACTTTTAAGGAGGCTAACAACATTTTCCCTGTGGGACTCTGCCTCAGACAGGATTTTGGGCTGTTGGGTAGCTCCACTGTCACCCTTTATGAATATCCCTTTCCAGGGCAGTCCCACCCATCCCACCTCACTCCTGCTTGCCGTCCAGTTCTAGCAGAGAACAGATGTGGCAGGTCTAGACTTCTCCCTGGCTCTCCCCTCCCACCCACAGCGTGGCACTGGCAGAGGTGGCCACCCTGCTTGGGTGGGATATGGGACTTTGAGAGAGACCAATTTCATTTTTATTTATGCCTGAACATATGTTATACATGAAGTGAAAAACTAATATAGGGGCTGTGCACATGCTGGGAGTCCTGTTCCTGGCGAGACTTTGCCTGGCAGTTGATCAGGGGAGAGAAAGCTTCCACGATGGGGCTGCAAGTGACCCCACCCCTGACGAATACCACCCCCCGTTTTCTTTGGGTTTCGTGGAGGGAGCAGAGGCTTGACCAGAGGGTCAGCTTGGGCCCCTCAGCCCCCCCNGCCACAGCAGCCTGTTCTTCACAGATGGAAGAGACATGCGGCCTGTTGCTGTTTGGAAATCACACCTAGCCTGCCATGGGAGCCACGCAGACTCATTGCAGCTCGCACTACACACGGTCCATCTGCCGAGCTGATGCTAACAGGATGCCCAGGGTATAGTGGTAACAACCTCTCCTGGTTCTCTGTTTCTCTCTCCATCTCTTTTTCCCCCTCTTTGCTCCCTTTTCTATCCCCCTTCGGTAAGAACACTTCTCTTTCTTTATCAATAAAAAGTTCTCAGATCTAATATTGACTCGTGTGTGCTTTATTTTCATCTGAGAAATCTATCAAAAAGAATCCTCCCCAACTCCCCTTTTACAGCAGGATAGACTTCAACACCCTCAGTTGCAGGAAGCCTAGGTCTGTGACACACTATGCCATGCTCACTACAGGAATAGTCTCAGAGAGACTTTCCTGGTCCTGCCTGGTGTCCTTTCTGACACCTGTCTAGGTGGGATACAAGGCTTTAAATGGCCCATGAATCAGCACCTGGGCACAAACCTAAGAGCAGCTGTCTGGATGTAACTGGGGGGGCTTTGGGACAGGGGTTGTGACCTAGGGGTGTTTTACGGGGGTGCCCCTGGCGTTTGCTGGAGGCTGTGTGATAGACACCCAGAGCACTCAAGCCAAGGTAGCCCCTAATAATTCAATCGAACAGCAAAGACATGATCAAAAATATCTTTCTGAATTCATTATTCCCTGCTTCCTACACTCTGGGTGCATCTCTAAGGATACATCACTCTATTAGGAATCACAAAGTGATTAGTCTCTGCCCATCAATATTAGCAACACTTCGTGTAACAGCACTTATCTCTTGTTTATGAGACATCCCAAAAGATTACATACCTAGAATGCTTTACTAAGTAAGTCTGTGAAATAAATGACCTAAGTTTTCTAGACAAGACGATCTTCCATTTTTCACGGAAAATGTATGACATACTGAGTCTGAAAACCCAATCCCCTGTGGCTATGCTACAAGGTAGAAGCTTTGAACTTCCATGGAGCTGACAGTAAATAGAAAGTTACACACAAGGCCCAAGCAGCAGCTA
Source organism: Pomatostomus ruficeps (assembly GCA_013400735.1). NCBI lineage: Eukaryota > Metazoa > Chordata > Aves > Passeriformes > Timaliidae > Pomatostomus > Pomatostomus ruficeps. The sequence continues at coordinate 38,887 of VYZT01026445.1, forward strand.
CAAAATTGCAAAGGCAGGCTTCAATTCATTAAACAAAATTTTGAGCAGAAAAGTAAGTTTTGCAGGTGATAACCAGCATAGAGTTTTTCAAAGGTTTTTCTTAGTTGAGAATTAAAAAGTACAAAAGAACAAAAGTCACAGACACATTTTTCTTAATTTCATATACCCCAGTGCATTATATAAATGACTGAGTGATTTGTTTCTTCTCTATCCAGTGTGAAATTTATTAATTTACACTCTTCATAGACTTATAAAATGGTTTTGGTTGGAAGAGACCTTCAAGATCATCTAGTTCCAAGCCCCTGCTGTGGGCAGGGACACCTTCCATTGTATCAGGTTTCTCAAGGCCCATCCAACCTATCCTTGAACACTTCCAATGATGGGGCATTCACACCATCTCTGGGCAATCTGTTCCAGTTTCTTACCACCCTCATTGTAAAAAATCAATTCCTTCTATCTGACTTGAAGCAACCCTCTTTCAGTTTAAAACCCTTACCCTGTCACTACAGAATCTGGTAAAAAGTCTCTCTCTTCATCTTTTTTGTAAACTCCCTTTAGGCACTGGAAGGGCCTCTGTGGTCTTCCCAGAGCCTTTTCTTTTCCAGGCTGAACAACCCAAACTCTGTCAGCTTTTCTTACTAGGAGAGATGCTTGAGCTGTCTGATCATCTTCATGGGCCCTCCTCTGGACTTGCTCCAAACAGGTCCATGTCTTTCTTGTGTGTGGGACCTCAGAGTTCCATTACTGTAAATGGAGGCTCACAGGGTGTAGTAGAGGGGGAGAATCACCTCTCTTGACCTGCTGGTCATGGTGCTTTATGCAGCTTTTTTCAATTCCTGCTTGTTAAGTGACAACAGCCCAAGACCACATTTCTCCTTTTATCCTCTAAGTATTGAAAAAGTGTCTACAGCAAAATCAGAACAAAAGAAGTTTCTGTTTTTCTTTTGTTTGCAAACTTCTCACAGAAACCTTCATTGTCTCTTTTAAAGCAGATTTCTAAGTTGTATAAAAACAAAAATGAGGATATTAAATATTTACCAATGATCTCTGTAAAAACAACAATGTTATTTTTATAGCATTCATGACAAATACCTGGTGCATCTCAGCACACAATGTGCTCCTGCTACAAGCGCCTGTCAGCTTTCACAGAGAATCTCAGCATGGGGACTATGTGTATTTTCACTAAAGATGTTAAGGCGGTTTTGGGTTCTAATGATTAAAGCATATGTATCACAGAATCTTAGAACTGTTTGGTTGGAAGGGATGTTACAGACCATCCCATTCCAACCCTATGCCATGGACCGGGACACCTCCTGCTAGACCAGGTTGCTCCAAGCCCCATCTAACCTGGCCTTGAATGGTGGGGCAGCCACAGCTGCTTCTGGGCAACCTGTACAGAGCCTCATCACTCTCACAGGGAAGATTTTTTCTTCCTAAATGTTCTATTTATTCTAAATCCTTAATAACCACAATATAAATCCTTTGAGACAAACTATACTGGCCACAGGGCAGAGACAATGACTGCTAACAAGACACAACACTAAAGTAACATTTACTTTTTTTCCCCTGAATATTATTGTGAAAGTAAAGGAAATTGTTATTCAGAAGACTAAAGATAATGTACTGCCTATGATCAGAGCCTTGTGGTAATCACAGTGTTTATTAGAATGTGGTAAATAAACCATTCTAAAGCCCATGAAGACAAATGTCCAGGTATTTATATTACAAAATAGGAATGTTGCCATCTGGTGACTTGTAAGAAAAAAATTGAAAAAACAAGTACATGTAGAAGAAAATAAGTAAAAAGTCCATTGCCTTAAAACTCACTCGATCAAATGCATTACCTGCCATATCTTAAAATCAATTGAGTCATATAATGAATGGAGTGGTTAATTGAACAGTAATGATGAAGGGAAAGTAGGTCTCAGTTTTTTTATCAAAAGGAAAAAGCAGGCTTTCCTAAGGAACAAATGTACAGAACAAAGAGTTTAAGAATGTGACAAGCTTATTCATTCTTTTTCATTTAATTAATAGGAAAACAGTTTACTTCTGGGAGTTGGTCATGAGACAACCTGCTTGCTTACACTTCACAAATCCTACATCCACAGGATCCTTGATGAGCTCTCATGAGGCAGGTTCTCCAGTGTACTCCATGAGCAAAGTGAAGCAGAGGCGCTTGCTTGGAGTCTAACTGTACTGAAGATACTCCACTAGAAACCATCCTACTATTGTAAAAGGTTAGAATCTGTAATGAATCATTTCAGCAAAGTGATCATGAGTTAATGAGCATAAGTTACATCATAATGATCTATGCCCAACGTCTGAAAACTTAAGTTGTAAGAAAATTAAGTAAAAAAGTGGAAGAGACAGGAGCTGAAGAGCTATTTGGACTCACTTCCCTCTCCTAAATAAAAACCAAGCAGCTTCGTGAATGTTGGAAAGTGGTACCATAAAGAAAGTATTGTCTGACTCATCATTGTATGATGCTCATCACAAGTGTGAATGATTTCTTACTAAGCAGTGAAAAATCAAAGCAATACTAGCAAAAATCTGACAGCTGCACCAAGCATAAAATTTCTGTACTGTCTTGGTTTGAAAGACAGGTGTCTGCTAAAGAAGGCAGGAGCCTCCCTTGGAATGGAAAATATTACCCCCTTCCCTCCAAATTATTATAATTTTGAAATTAAGGGGCTTTCAGGAAAAGATATGAGAAAAGGAATAATATTTCTTCACTAAGGAAAACAGACAACAACACTGGCAGCAACAACAAACAAAACTAGAAACCCAGTAGCAGCCTTCTCAACTACAGGCACTTTCCACTTTGGTGTGATTATGGTGGCATCCGGCAGGGGTACTGGTACGCAGCTGTACAGGGTGGGTGCGATGATTCCCCCACGCTGTGGTGCAGGTTTCGGCCATCTCTCTCTGCACGTGGACAATGGTAGACACAGCCAGCAGGAAGGGATGGAGAAAAAGGCTTCCTTTGTGAACTCACTGGGGAGCCGATCCTGGTGCTCCCTCTGGATAGCAAAAGGAGCTGTAGCAGAAAGCTCAGAGTAACAAGCTGGAAAGGCCAGGATGAGCAAAGTCCCAGAGTGGTAGATGAGATGTATCAGAAACTCAGCAGCTGTAGCTGGAACAGTGGGGTGTGCCAGCAGACAGAAGGTGTGAATTACAGTGTAGAAAAGAAACCTCAGAGCAGCGGGAAAGAAATGGCGGGGGCTGGGCAATGGCCACCTGGCTTCCAAATGCAGCTGAGAGATGGAGACTCCCTTGGAGGGGGCTCGGGGTCTCGGGGTCCCCTGAGGCACCCGAGCAGATGGTGAAGGGTCCTTTGTTTGGTGAGGTAGGGCGTTAATGAGGTCCCAGTGCAACAGCCACTCTTACGAGCAAAGGCTCACCCCATGGCAGAAGAAAAGCAGGATGAGGCTGTGCTCGGCAGCAGCAGTGAATTCCCCCCTAGGCAGTAGCTCGACTGTCCTCCAAAGCTGAGAGCAAGAGAGCTAGCAGCTGCCCCAGTCCCCCTATTTCCCAGCCCAATTCTCATGGTACCTCTGCCCCTCTGAGAGAAAGCCTCAGACAAGAGAAGTGCAGCCAGGTGCCCTCCTCCCCTGAGCTTAGCAACTTCTTTTGTCTCTCTTAAGTACTGATAGTTATTGTTTCTTAGCAACAAAATGGGAGAAAATTCCCTAAGAGAAAAGAAAACAAAAGGAAGAAATACATGGCATGCAATTCAGCAGGACAAAGATTCTGAAGTATACAGTTCTTAAGTCCGTTGTCTCGAACTATCTGCTCGTATACATGGAGACCCAAGAAACTTTTCTTCTTCCTTCAGCACACTGGCTACTTACATACATGGTAGGACACATGGCAGGTAGTAGGCCATTCTCAGCTCTTTCATCCCTGTGTTGCACAGACACGGTACACAAAAGTCAGATTATTATGAGACCTGTGATTTAAATCTTGAGCAATGGGAAGATAAGGGCAAGCTGGGAAAATCACGTTGCACAGGTTGCATCATTCCAGACCTCCCCTCTTCAATTCCTAAACTATTAATATCAAACATTTATAAGTGTGTAACAAATGAAATTGTTATTTGCAAAGTATTTTTTCCAGCTAAGCAATATAATACATCAATGAATTAGCAAACAGAAAGAAGCAGAAAATAAATTAGAACATAATACTTGTGTTTACATTAAACAATCACTTGTATGAGTGTTTATAGCTGGTTTATCTAAGGGCAACATCCTATTATTTGTTATTCATCCATATTAATGAACCTTTTATCCTTTAATTTTGATAAAGATTTTTGCCCACAACATAAATTAAGTACAATATTTGAAGGAGGTTTTGAGAATAGGAGAGAATCAAGGAGCTATAACTGGAGATTGCCACTGACAAGGGAAGAGTACAATACAGAGAAAACATGCCCTGTGTTTATAAATAAAAATACGCAGTTAAACACAAATAGAAGTTATTTTGCCTACTGTCATTAAATCAACCATAAAGTAAATCCTTCCATGCACCTTCTGAAACCCCTACTCCAGGCAGACCCTCACAGAAGGCACCAGACAACCACTGGCAGAGCTGCATGTGTTAAGAGACTGTAGTGGTGGTTGCAGGCTTGGTAGAAAAGGTAGATGCTGCTATTACCCTTCATTATATGTAAAATATCAAACCTCTCATTCAGCCTGTTTACTTCAAGACAATGGCTTGATCACCAAGATAATAGCTGTCATCCACGGGAGAAGAAAGAAAAGGAAATTTCGACCCATGGGGATTTTTCACGACCTCTCTGCAGAAAGCCCTGAGGCAGCCTGGCCTGATCCCAGAGCTGGTCCTGCTTTGGGCACAAGGTTGGACCAGAGACCTCCTAGGGACCTTTCCCAGCAAAAGGATTCCATTAGGAAGGAAGCATAGGAACAAGGAGCCATAAACCCTTTTGTGAAAAATATGAGAAAGCATATAAGAGTCTGATATAGCAATCTCACAGAATGTGAGGAAGACTCACATTCTAGAGTACATTACCAAGGACTTCTCACGCTCAGCAGTCAAAACTAGCAACAGAATACATAAAAAATTTTCTTGAGTGATTTGTCAAAAGAAAAACAATCCTTGATCTATTCTTGCAAGGAAATAAAGAAAGCAACTATTAAACACAGGTGTGGGACTTGGAATCCTAAATGGAGGAAGACATGGAGCCACAGAGTGGCTAGACTCCAGAGCCCTAAAGAGGCAGAATTTGTGTCATGCCTTTATCTTCATTTTTTTCTAAAGATTTCATTCAGACAGAATACAGTTTGAGGAGCTGTATAATTTTCAGATCCCTTCCATGGTACCTGACTCTTTCAATTGCAGCACATGAGAACCCAGCACATACCACTGCTCCACTGAGGCCAAGACCCTAGGGCATTCACTGGGGCATCATCCAAATTGTGGGGACACTTTTGTCCCAGTGCTTGACATCAAAACAAAGACCAAATAAATAAATAAACAAGTAAAAAGCCATAGTCTTTCTACTCACTTGCAAATCTCATTTTTTAATGTTATTTTAAAACACCACTTATGTCTAGTCTGAATAGGAACAGGAGGTTTACAAAACAAATTTTAGGTTGTATAAAATAGGTTTTCGGTAACTGAATTACATTCTGGAGTGCTAAACATTGCTATGTTTTTCTTACACAGAGGCTGTTTAATTGGATTCCCTGGACCATAGTAGCCTGGCTCTGGAGTCAGAGGTGACTCCTGTTAGAACATCAGAAGGCAAAGCAGGTTTTTTATTTAATATATAGTAACTTAGTGACCTTTTTGGTGGAACAAGACATAAAAAGACCTATTTAACTGACTTACATGATAGCTGTAGCTAGAGAAATTCAGGCAAAAAAGCACATCTGAGTAGATGCAGGGTATTTATTCTCCATCAAAGTAAATCTGTAAATCAACATTAAATTCTTAGAAGGTATGTTCAGGTAAAAGGTAAGTTTGATGCAAGAAAACATTTGGTAAAGTTATGGACTGAGCTGGGCAAGACAGCAAATTTTTCCAGTAATATCTTCCAGGCCACTAGTCATTTTACTACCATTAAAATATCTATGAAGCAGGATTTCAACCAGAAAACAATAATCAAGCCTTTAGTTCACAGACTGATCTGTTTTTTCAGAACCTAATCTGTGAAACATATAGATCAGATGCCCTCTTGTTTGATTCTTTCTAAATCCTCTTTTTCTCACAAGGGGTCCATTCCCATTTATTCTGTTAATATCCCCAAACAACTCTCCCAGCCAGGGAGTACAAATATCCTCCCTCTACTCCTTTTGTCTTCTTTTTTTCATGGGCTTGGGCACTGGCTTATTAATTGAGATTCAGGCTCCCTGCAGGCTGCCACCTTATTCAGTAAACATTTTCTGACCAGCCTCTCATTATTCACAGCTTCGGGTAAGTCCATCTCCATTAGAGCTTATTAAGCCACAAACAGGAACTTTAAACATTGTTGTATGGATTCTGTCTCTAAAATAGTCCTTAACCATATTTTATTTTTTTGTTTTATCTATGTGCTGATTTAGGGACAGAATTCTGTCCTTTCCTGTCCTATTGTAGAGAATTTTGATTGTGTTCTTGGTATTTTTGTAAAATAATCACTCTATAAGTACCAAAGATATCAAACCTCTCAGTCCTGTTTTGACTCAGGGCAAGACCATTGTTCTCTGAAAGCTCTTCTATGCTTGGATCAGGCATTATGACAGTAAGAAAAATTCTTTAAAATTATCGCATCATTGTGCCTCATAGAAATAATTTATTTGTACTTAACTTCAAAGAACTTTACCTGTGTGTCTCCTAAGGTACATATTGGAGATACTTGGTAAAAACTTTCATATTCTGTTACAGAAGGCAGTTTGCAATGTTTCATTTCATTCTTTTATGTTCCCACTTTCTTCAAGGTTACTTCTTGATGTTCCATTTCATCTGAACATAGAAGAGTTGTAATTCCAAATCAGTGACTCTGCTTCAAGTTTCCTAGTTCATATAGCATAAGGTAAAAGAGTTCTCATGGATATGCTTTGATTAAAAATGTTAAGATTATGCATCCTAGACAATATGCAATTTTAGGATTAAAGAGCAAAGTAGAGATTTCTCAGAATGTAGGTACATACACATATTTTCTTCAGTAGCATAGCAGTCTGAAGTGGCCCCAGGCCTTCTCATCTCCAGTATCAGTTCCTGATGATGTATCATGGTTTATAACCTTCTCAAATATAACTATGAATTATGAGATCTTGTTGGAATCCCTGTAAGCACAGCATTCCTCTTTTAATGGAAAAAAAAGGATCTCTCTGGTGCTGATCTCCCCAGTTGCTGTGGCATGCCTGAAAGGGCAGCCAACTTCCAGAGAACATAGGGCAAGGGACGCCTCCTAAAACTGCTTTGCCTCTAGAGAAAACAGTTTTAAGAGTTGTTCTTCAATCTTAATACTTCACATATGGTGTCTCTAACAATATGATTCAGCTGAAAACATTAAAATTAGGAAGATAAAATTGAAGTTTAGAAATGTCCAGTTCAATAACGGTGTTTACAGTAGATGCAAGCCACCTCCTTTAATGCTATTTCTATATACCAGTATAGCTGCTGATTTAGTGAAGTAATTAAACCATGCTTAATTTTAAGCCTGTGAGGAATCCCATTGGGTTCAAAGAGATCATTCATACGCTTAAGTACATTGCTGAATCAGTGCTGAAATGAAAATAGTTACATAATTACAGGATTATATGAACACTGAGTTGCAAATGTGTTGTTTAAAAGAGAAACTAATTTACAGGATGATAGGAACATTTAATTGCAGTTTAGAGATGGAAGGAAATCCACAATCATAAATGATAATACAAAACACAGCGTTACAGAAAACACAGTGTCACCAACATTACAGAATGTAGGTGGCAGAGGAACAGGCCTTGAAAGCCAGAGTGACCTCCTGTCTTTGGTCCGGAAGAAACCGTGGGACTCATGAAACACGTCCTGGGGTCACCAGGGAGGTGGTAGGAGAGCATTGTGGGTTTGTGAACTGCTGGACCTGCAAGAGGTGAGAAACACTGTTTGTTACCTTAGAAGGTATTGTTTACCTGTTACTATAAGAGGTAATACTGTGAAACAGAATTGGTGATTGGGACACACTGTGGTGTAGAGTGATTTCCTGTTTGTGTGATACTATATAAGGATTTTTCACTACATAATAAAATGTCTTTGCATACCACCATCTTGTGAAGTCCGTGACCCCTCTCAATCACCACAACACAGCCTGTCTTTTACAGTCACTGTGACATCCTTAATTTGGAAAGCTTAAGCTGACAATCCAAGCAGGTATATGAACAACAAAGTGCTGCAAATTTTCACATACAACCTTTATATATGTTCCCTTCTGTACCTGTACACTTCCAAATACAAATATCTGCTTTTCAACATTCTTTGGTTTTTACTCTAACCCAGCACTAGTTTCACTGCACTGTCATAACTGAATCATTTCACAAACCACTCTTCTATCTCAGCTATAGGATCAGAAATCTCTAGCAAACTACATTTTCTGTTTTTAATCACTGATTAAACCTGACACCTATGTTCAGACTCACAGATTTCAGGGGCTTACTTTCCAGAGCTAAGTTCCAAATCTACCAACAGTAGAACGGAGCCCTGACTTGCAAGTAGGGACTATCTCATGTTGAAATGGTGGGTGACACCGGTGTCTCCCTCTTCCCACAACACCCTTCTCTTAAAGGCTTCCACTTTTTCTTCCTACAGTGAAGGACAAGTGGCTCATGAAGCCACTGAGCTTTCTCTACTGCATATGGCAAGACCATGTGTTCAAACAAAACCTTCACAGAGACTGCTTTAGTCCTGCACAGGTTCCATGAAGCAAGGCTAGATGCATCATCTGCTAACCCAGGAAGATGCCTGTTTGCAACTTAGAGCCTTCAAAGGTAGTCTAAAGATTAGAAAACCTTTGTGTGCCTGCATTCTGTTCCTTCTGGATTTCACATCCCTCAACTGTAATGGCAGAGAGGTTTCTCTCTCTCTTCTGTTTACAACCCACAGGAGCTTCTGAAGGGGAAAGTCTACAATTACACATGAAAGTGTGGGCCCAGCCCGTGTCTTGAGTCAGGTACCTGGCCACATGCTGCTCTCACTCATGGCCAGTTAAGTTAGAGAGGCTGAAGTACTGTGACTCTACAACTGACCTCAGCTGTGCTGTTGTGCACACTCAGCTTCCTCAGCTGGGGACTAGAGAGGAGGTCAGCAATGCCTAACGGCATTAATGAAACCGGGAGCTGTGACAATATATAACAAGCTTGTAAGGTTCCTATCATTGTTTTGTTCCTCTTTAACTCCTCACCACTGCATGACACTGACACCGTTCTATCACATACAGCAATTTTTCAAGGGGTTCAGTTATGGATGGGCCACTGCTCTGCTTTGCAGACCAAGGAATAAACCTTGCTAATGTGTGTATGTATGAGGGTAGAATAGGATAGCTAAAGCCCACAAGAAAATCTAGTACATTACAAAGAAGTGAAACACTCCTTTGTTTGGTTAGCACATAGAACAAGTTTGGGATGGTTTTATGAGAACACATGATGTGTGGTATTTATTTTTATTTGTTCTTCAATTCTACTGAGTGGATACTCTGAAGGAACACAGGGCATCAAAGCAGCCCACAAGAGTAAACCTGTAACAACTTCGTAAAAAAGGCTTAAATCCTACATCAATATGAAATCTACTTGTAGAAAATCTTGGTACTGTTAAGATATCTCATGCCTCACAAAATGGTTTACCAAACACATAAACCTGAAGAAATGCTAGCACAGATCACCGAGATCAGCTGAAGTCAAGACAACTGTTTTCTGTGATAGAACAGAAATACTCAAAGCTTGCTGAAAGATACAGCATGTTTTACCCCGTTAGAAGAGCATAGTGTTGAGTTTTCACCACTTGAACCAAAGTTTCAGAAGGACAATACTTGTTTTGGAAGACAGAGACAGTAAGTTTCAGAGGACAAACCTGGCACTGAAAGTTGCGCTTTCATAGTCCTTGTTACACCACTGCGACTTCAGTCCTCAGTATCCTCTGTTCCTGAGACAGAGGATCACATTCACCTCTGGAGTTTCTGGAGTTACAGACCTGTGACCATGATGTGAGAGTAAATCCCTGTGCTTGATACTCTGTCTTCCCCTCACTGAGTCATATAAGAATAGATGATTGAATAGATGATAGGCAGTTCCCTCTGCTCAAGAGTATTTTTTTTTCAGATACATGAGAAAAGGTTTGTCAGGATTTCTTGGTGGACTGGAACTCCTGACAAATTAGCTAAGTCTGAGAATCTGCATATAGGTGACTTTTTGCCATTTGTATCCCCTGACTTATGACCTCTTAAGAGTGCTAAGGTGTCAGTTTTCCTGGGAATGAATTGCCTACTATGCTTGGGGGGAAAAAAATCAAAGCCAAACTGGAGCAGCAGGTGTTTCTCAGCAGGGGAGGACTGTAGGGGACCACTCAGCACAGCCCTTCTGCCAGAACCTCACAGCAGCTCCATTAAGAAGCCAGGAATTTCTCCAGGCACCCTTGCACACATACACACAGAAATGTTACATTTTAAACTTATATCCAAACCAAGAAGTCTTAAAGCAGCCTAACCGGCACAGAGACCAGACCTGGGGAGTTCAAAGAAAGGGATTTTCAAGATTTAATGAATCCCTAATTGTCTTATACTCTCCCCAACAGAAACAGTGGCATCACCCTCACCTTGACTACAGGAATTACTGCTCCTGCAATTGGCAACAGAAACCAAATGGCATTTTTTAGTCAGCCAAGAAACAAGGAGAAAGTTCTGAGATCAGTCACAGGTAACCTCCACAGCTCAGTTTTAAAGCACCAAATAACAATTCCCTGCAGCCTGAGGCTGCAAATACTGAAGAAAATTAAAAAATAAAATAGTTCACTTGAATTTGTTCAATCAAGCCGTTTCTACAAAAAAATCCCCCAAACAACAAAAAACCTAATGTTTATGTTTCATGAGAAAAGAGCAAAAATACAATTTAATGAGCTTCACTTATGAAGGAAGGATGATTTTCACATTGTGAAATACTCTCCTTAGGTGGGCTCTGATGTCAAATGTTCCCATAGGCTAGAGTCCCTGTTCTGCTGCCCCAGAAACATTCATCCCAGTAAGAACCTCAGCAACTTAGTATTTTAAAGCTGAAAGGTGAATTGCAAAGGGTTTTGGGTTTTTTTTTGGTTGGTTGATTGGTTGGTTGGTTTGGGGCTTTTTGTTTGTTTTGTTTCGTTTTGAGGTGGGTGAGAGGTGGGAGGGGGTTTGGGTTTGGTTTGGTTTTGGGTATTTGGGATGGTTTTTGTTCCTAATTATTTTCTGAAAGTTAAAAGTATATCCTCAGTCTTTATGCAGTAAGAAAACACATTCATTTTTTGTTTATAGTGCTACCACTTTTCTTAGATTTAAAAATAACTGAAGTGCCAGTTTTAATAAAAATTGACAAATTACGAACAAATGTCTCAAAGCTACATATGTTAAGCCAAGAATATGTGTAAACACAATTGCAATCTTTTGGTTTATTTCAGTAAACTGATTAAAAGCTTCTTAAATAGTTCAGGTAATTGGTTCAAATAATTGTAGAACAGCTCTAGTTCCTTTGCAGAGTCAGATATACTGAAAGTATAACAAAAGTGTTAGTTGAAGGAAGAAAGGGAAATTCATCACTTGAAATGTTCTTGCTCTAACTTGAATATACCCTTGGTACATAATCCCATGATCAAATCTCAGTGACTTGATTACTGAACATCAAAGGTTCAACATAAATTACTTTCCTTCTTCATAAGAGGTTTTCTGTTCTGGGATTAGAAAAAGTTGTTTTTAGAAACTAAAAAAGAAATAAACTTTGTGGAAAGTCTGGTATTTCCATTTTTAGTGAGCTTTCTTCAACCTCATGAGAATGAGCCTGCAGAACCCCAACTGCAAAAGCATTTATCTTATTATCAGTGAAACCCTTCTAACTTGGCAGTTGCCTTGATTAGCAAAGAGCACTCAAGGAAACACGATCACCAACTTTGCCTAGAAATTTTGCTCTAGATTTCAGTAGGCAAGAGGTGAGCAGTGCACCAGCAGGTGAGGTAGCAAAGGACTCATAGAAAGGTTTGGGTTGGAAGGGACCTTTAAGACGTTATCGTTCCGTCCCTGTGCCATGGACAGGGACACTTTACACTAGACCAGGTTGCTCAGAGCCCCATCCAACTCGGCCTTGAACACTTCCAGGGATGGGGCAGCTACAGCTGCTCTGGGCAACCTGTGCCTGTGCCTTGTCATCCTCATAGGGAAGAACTTCTTACAATCTACTCTCAGTTCAAAGCCAATCCCTCTAGTCCTATCACTGGTAAAATGTCTGTCCCTCTATGCCTTTCTTTGGAACCCCCAAAGGTACTGGAAGGCTCCTCCGAGGTCTCCCCTTTCTGTTCTTCTTAAACAGTCTTTATTCTTCCATTCCAATATTCCAGTCACAGGAGTCATCCCACCACATCTCTGTGATGCCAATAAGATTGTAGCCCTGTTAGTCCTTACAGTCATGCTAATATAATATTAGTCATTATACTTACAAATTTGTAAGCAGGCTGATTTTCTCCATTTTTATAAGTCTATTTTAGGAGAATATTAAAACCTTCATGAAATAAGACATGATGAAAAGTAAATAAACTCCTTTATCAGCACTGGATATATTGCATCTCCTTAATCATGCTTCCATTTACAGTATTCATCTTTTGAAGATCAAGTCCTATCTCAGCAGATTAAAAATAGGCTCCAAAGCCAACACAGACAGGCTGATCATTCAGGTTGTCTGAATTTGTGGTCTCCAGTGACTTATCACCTCAGCTTCAAGTGGTGGATTAACCCTAGTTGCTGCAGGATAGGGGCAGACCAGGAATCAACAGCCAGCAACATCCCAGAGTGATGTCCCGGGGCAAGTGCAACTGGGATACCACTCTGGGATATATATTCTCTGAGCATTTCTCAGGAAGAATTAATAAAGCTTGTGACAAAGTTCCCTTCAGCAACATCGCAGTAGCCAGCAGCTCTCCCTCCAACAATTCACAGAGTCCATCTTTCCTTGTTTTTGACAAGCTAGCAACATTGTATTGTATTTGGCTGTGTGGCAGCATTTTTGGACTTACAGTAAAGCTCTGAGCACATCTAGTCAGGAAATAAATGGTGCATAAAATGCCATAAAATCTCCCATGAACACATTGCTGGGCCATGCAGCAGGTGCATCTGAGGAGCAGGTGAGAGCTCAGAAGGATCTTGGTATTCTAGGTGGAAACTGACCAGCAAACTTATTCCCTTCAATCTGCAAACCTCTGGGTGTAGGAGGAAGCCCAGGCTCTGCAGGGACAAGGGAAAGGCCTTGGCTTCTTGTAGTTGTTCCTTACTGCACTTCAGGGACACTGTTAACATCATTGTCTTTCAGGACAAGTGATAGAAATTATAGGTAAAACGACACAGTATGAACAGAGTAGAGATTACACACCCCTATAATACACTTCTGTTCCAGGTCAGCTCTATGATGTGTTTTGAGCTGTCCTCCACAGCTCCCACCCCGAAGTCCAAATCTAGATTCCTTCTCTAAAGCTTTCTTGACTCTATACTCAGTTTGTTCTTCTATCAGGCCACAAGTTGATCCATCTTTCCTTATCAACAGAAAGTAACATTCCTCAATAATCCATTTTACTTTTGATTTCATTTAGGTAAATCTTCCAACAGCTCCAAATTTGAGTGAGGTCTGCTATGCCATCAAGCTTTCTTGCAAAGTTACAGCATGATTTGTAGTTAAAATTTTTAATGACATCTGTTTCTTATGCATGGGAGAATTTACAGAATTAGAGAGATGAGCAATGTTTCCTTGTCTGTTATGGTGACAGAAACTGCATAGGCTGAGCATTTGTATATCAGAATATTGTAAATTCCATACTGATTTACAGTAGAGTAAATCATGATGATTATTGCTACTTAGAGCACTGTCTTGGTTTCAAAGACAGGTATGTGCTAAAAAAGGCAGAAGCCTCCTTTAGAATAGGAAAATGTAAACCCCTTCCCTCCAAATTGGTATAATTTTGAAATCAAGGGGCTTTCAGGCAATGGTATGAGAAAAGAGGAATAACAGTCCTTTACTAATATGTTTATATATATATATATATAATGGGACAGACAAAACAACAACAATGGTAACCACAACAAATAAGAACAGACAAACCCACGGACAGTCTCTTTCCGCTCTGTTGGCAATTCCCCTTTGATGAAGTCACAGTCACAGCCGGCGGGGGCACTGGTGCTCCCGGTGTGCAGGGAAGGTGCCATGACTCCCCTGAGAGGGGAAAGGGGGGCTCGGGGATCCCTCGAGACACTGGGGTGGACGGTGGAGAGTTGGTAGAAACATGCAGCTGAAGACAGAAGCCCTCGGTGGAGGAAGATTCTTCCTGGAGCTCCAAGCAGTCTCTCTCCCTCTCCTCTGGGTGTCCAGAAGCAAGGAAGTACTCTCCAGCTGTGCTTGGCTCTTTTTAACTAGTCCCATTCCCCCAGTATCTCCACCCCCCTCTGAGAGGGAAATCTCAGATACCAGGGAATCTTAGATAATGGCTAGCTAGCCACACCCATCTCAGAGCCAACTCTTTGTCTTTCTTAATCACCCACCCATTATCACCTCCCATCAACTAATCATCCACCCATTATCACTTCCCAGCAACAAGAATGGGGAAAAAATTCCTAAGACAGGAAGACAAAAAAAAAGAAAAAGTATCCCAAACCCTGACAAGTACCTATGGATTTTGGAAACATTATGCACCCATACAGCTAGATTGTCAGTATATTGTGCAAGGAGCTAGAGTTTGTGTGCGAAACATCTGACTCCAGGGAAGTCAGTGAAACTTTTGGAGCATTTTTTTTTTTATAGCCAAGGTCCCACTCCACTTTCCTATTCCCATTGTTATAGACTAGGACAGCAACAGAGCCAGGCTAACTCCACACTCATATTAATACAGGGCTATCCTATGAAAGCATCACACAAATAGGAACATCCTGCAGAATTAGCTACAAAGAAAAAATGTTGTATTGAAGTGCCACAAAGTCCCAAAAGCTGCACTCAAAAAAATTCAGTTGGGTTTCTTTTAAGGATTAAGAGCCTGCAGAGCCTCTTTTGATGGCTGACTAGTACAGATTTCCAGAAATGTTCAGTCATGTAGCCTCTTGATGTTGAGGTTTGGGACAGTTTTTCTTTTTTTTTTTTTTTTTTTCCTGCTTGTCTCGCTATCTTAGGAAATTTTTTTCCCATTCTTGTTAATGGGTGGATGATCAAGAGACAAAAAGGAGCCAGGGACAGTGCCTGGCCCCGGGGTAGGCAGGGGGGCAGGGTACCAGTCCTTTCGAATTTTTTCCTGGCTTCTGGGGAGAGAGGAAGGCGGTGGATGGAGCTCTGGGACAGATGGCCACCACTCCAGGTTTTT
>VYZT01026445.1:54837-109504 GCA_013400735.1 Pomatostomus ruficeps
ATATTAGTAAAGGACTGTTATTCCTCTTTTCTCATACCATTGCCTGAAAGCCCCTTGATTTCAAAATTATACCAATTTGGAGGGAAGGGGTTTACATTTTCCTATTCTAAAGGAGGCTTCTGCCTTTTTTAGCACATACCTGTCTTTGAAAACAAGACACTTGGTTTGTGAGCTTCCCTCACAACCAGCTGTCATGAACTCCCACCTCACAAGCACACT
Source organism: Pomatostomus ruficeps (assembly GCA_013400735.1). Lineage (NCBI taxonomy): Eukaryota > Metazoa > Chordata > Aves > Passeriformes > Timaliidae > Pomatostomus > Pomatostomus ruficeps. The sequence goes on from VYZT01026445.1 coordinate 55,057, forward strand.
GAGAAACTAAACTGATTTTTCAAGTATGTGGTCACAGAACTGAAGGTATGTGTGCATGGCAAGTTAGCTCACATGAGCTGAAGATGACCAACATGACTTTTTCCTCTAAGAAAAGTGCACTCAGCTTGTGTCAACACCAGTTCCACAGAAGTTGGGATTTCCTTTGTTGCAGCTTGTAGAGAGTTAATGGTTAAGCCAAGAAAGAATAACACTATTATGACTACATTACATCCTTCAATGTACTTTTTTAGGAGGCTGAGTATACGTATTTGAAGGAATTTTTTTTCAGATGATTAATTAATTAATTAATGCCCTCCCAAAGAAAACATTCTTGGCTGCTCCCCTCTAGAAATAGCTGGTATCTGAGGTGACAAGAGCAAGCTGCCTTGGATCCAGTTGAAGTTGAAACCAGTCCAACTAGACTAGTGAAAAGGCTATATATTCATCCCCATTCTGAGTTACAATGGATTTTTTTTAAACAATATAATAGGTTGAAAAGTCCTTGCTCTACAGCAAGGAAGGATCAGCAAATCAGAAATGCTAAATGCAAAGGATTTCCTTTAATTTATGAAGTAGGTTTCCTGTGCAACACATTAGTTGTAAAGTCCATATAAAATCATATGAAGCGTGCAAGACTGTTTGGGATTCTGACCCATTTTTAAAAACTATGGTATTCGGGAAAAAATCCAGTGTAAGAAGGGTTAAGACAATAATTACATACTTCTCTTAGGTATTGTTTTATGGGATTCTTCCTCTCTTTAGCTTTACAAGCACTGCTGGAAAAGCTGGATTATGATTTCATTATTTTCCAGTCCCTCAGTGCTTTCTCTTGTCCCCAGAATCATATTATTTGCAATCAGTATACATGAGAGAAATCCCTCAGTAAAGGTAATGCTGAAAACATGCAGCTTTGGCTCCTGCAAGGCTTTCCACAGGCATCACTCCCTCCTACTGAGCTCGGGAGGGAGACATAGGCAGTGAAAAGATTAACATTCCAAGAGATATTTTTTAAAAAAGGAACAAGGTAAGATACTGGCACACATTTTGTATGTGTTTTGGTTTAACAATTAAGAGAAACCAAATAACAGCTTATGGCACCATATGCTTAAAATAAATAAATTAGCATTAAGAAAACTTGATAAAATTTCAAGTGGGAAAGCATTGCTATGCCTGCATTTTATGCATGCAGATGCAGAGAGATCTCATCAGTGACACAGAAGCCATGCTGTGCCAAAGACTAAAAGCCTATTTTTAGTAGATTTCAGGGGTGTAGCAAAGGCAAGTTTTTCTGGGAAGTTATTTTATAATATCTTATAATGAAGGTAAGAGGTTCCCTCTTCTGTGCTCCTACTATTATTGCTTTAGAAGGATTAAATCCTCTGTAGCTCAAACACTGAACTATGCTGTGAGTTTGACGGCAAGCCTGGCTTTATATACAGTGGTTTTGTATCTCAGTGTGATATGGTCATATTTGTAACTCTGGCTTTAGGATTTCACAGCATTGGCTTTGTGCTGCCATTAAACAGAAGCTGTGTGTTTCTAGATGGCTGACAGCCACTTGAAAGTCAATTTGTAGTAGTTAATGCCTACTTCAATAGAGCCGGTCCTCACAGTATTAGCAAAAGGGACAGCAACAAATGTGAGACACAGCATTCCCAGTGGCCCCTGAAAGGGAAGCAACAGGGAGCTTTATAGGCTGTTACCAGCCATCCTGCACTTCCACTTGGCAGGACTTGGACACACAGAGACACATTTATTTGGATGTGGGGCAAAATCACTGAGAGCTGGACTGGCTTAAGATTCCCTAGAAGAACATAAAAAAAAAATTGTTGCCCTTGACTTATCCCTAAGACTTAGTCTGTTTTCCCCAAACACTTACTGTATTTCAATGCTTTCACATTATTTGCCATACTGTTGTTTAGCCACTCCCATTTACAACATTTTATCTTTTAGGGTTGAATTGAAACCAACATCTCTGCCTCCTCCCCTGCCTATAAAATAAAACCACAGACAAAAATATATATAAGCAGTTATAACTTGAGTTTTACCTATCACATTCTTTCTCTTCTGCAAAAAGACATTGCCATTGCCAAGTCCGGGGTAACCGTGTATTCAGTTTCTTTAATCATACGAATTCATGCTTATAAAATTTACCACAAAATCCATTTTGCTTCTTGCCAAAGGAATACACTCTATGATACAAGCTGGCTTTTATTTTGAGCTGTATTTCTTGTTTACATGATATGAAGTAAACTTAAAATGAAAGGGTATAACTGGATATAATGATTACGCTGACCTTGGTAAAGAGGCCTAAAAAGGCCTACGGTAAGAAGCAAGGATTCACCAAGTCACTTTGTAAAGTTAAACAGATGATTATGAACAAGTTATTCTCGCTTGAAATTATCCTTCAGTCTCTTTCCAGGCCATGTTTGGCTATTCGGTGTTTGATTTTCACACACCACCAAGTGCATTATCTATATTTTGTGCCTTTTAACATTACCCACACAGCCCATGTAGGACACCACATAACACCAACACAAAAGAGAAGAGGAAATAATTCTTCATCTCAAGAGAAGAATGTCTCAAAACAGTAGGAAATATATACATGCAGACACCCCTGAACCCACAGGCATGCGTACCCAGAGCACCTGCTGAGGTCTAGGGTTGCATGCACACCCCATTTGCATCCCACATTCATCATGGGTGTTAGCCTCCAGTGTAAATCCCTGAGAAGAGTCTAATGTGTTCATGAAGGCAAAAAGATCAATGCCCCTGTGCTCTGTCTCCACAATCCCTCATTTTCCTTGAGTGAAACTGCAGAGTATAGCTGTTGACACAGTTCTACATTGCCTCTAATTAAAACTATACTAACACATCAAAGCCACAGAATGTCCTCCTGTTGTCACCTTCCACAGAAAATGTTGATCAAAATAAAATAAGAAAAGCTCATAATGCTCGAGTGGCAGAAGCAGACTTTTGCAGACAATAAGAATATTTCAAGTAGATTAACATGAAATATAAGTACATTTAATGTAGCACTGTGCTACACATAATAAAAGATAAGGCAAATCAGCCATTAACTAGCCATATTCTATCATTACTGAAGACAGCATCTAGAATCAGACAAAGTCTGGGTTAATGACTCAACAGTTTATCAAAATAAGCATCACATATGCCACGCTCAATTTCTGCCTTGTTCATTGAAAACTTCAACTCAGAATCTCTTTTTTCAGAAAGGACAGGTCAGAGGTGAAATGGTGGAGCTGCTCTTTATGTGAGAGAGCAGCTAGAATGTATCAAGCTCTACCCAGGGACAGATTAGTAAATTGAGAATTAATGCACAGGCTTATATGGGGAACACTCTTGTTGCTGTTTACTATCACCTGATCAGATGGACAAACTTGATGAAGCTTTCTATGGGCAACTGGAAACAGCCTCACAGCAACAGGACCTGGTTCTCCTGGGGGACTTCTACCACCTTGATATTTGTTGAAGAGACAGCACATCCCAGCACACACACACAGGGAGTTCTTGCAGATTGCTGGAAGATAACTTCTTGATGCAAGTGGTTGAGGAGCCAGTAAGGAAAGGACCTTGTACTAACAAACTATGAGGGACTGGTTGAAGACATGAAGGTTGGGAGCAGCCATGAGATGGTGGAGCTCAAGATCCTACATGGAGGAAGCAAAGCAGTAAGCAGGACTAGAACTCTAAACTTCTGAAGAACCAACTTCAGCCTCTCCAGGGACCTGCTTAGAGGAATCCCATGGGATAGGGCCCTAGAAGAGAAGGGAGTCCAAGAATTAGTCATTATTTAAGCACCACTTCCTTCAAGTTCAAAATCAGTGTATTCCCATAATGAAGAAATCAAGCAAAGAGCACAGGATACCTGCGTGGATGAGCAGGAAGCTGCTAGTAAATATCAAATGCAAGAAAAAAATTTATGGGCTGTGGAAAAAGACAGGCCACATGGGAGGACTATAGGAACATTGTCAGAGTATGCATGGATGTGACAAGGAAGGCCAAGGCCCACTTGGAATCAAGTCTGGCAAAGCACAACAAGGACAAGGGCTTCTACAAGTATATCAGTAGTAAAAGAAAGTTTAGGGAAAATGTGGGGCTGCTGCTGAATCAGATGGGTGTCCTGGTAACGGAAAACACAGAGAAAGAAGGCAGAATTACTGAATGCCTTCTTTTCCTCAATCTTCACTGCTGAGGATGGCTCTTGGGAGCTGCAGACCTCAGAGGTAAGAGCAGGCCAGAGAAAGAAAGACTCCCCTCCAGTTGTAGAGGGTTGATTTAGAGATTGCCTAGGTAGACTAAACACCATGGACCCTGATGGGATGCACCTATGGGTATTGAGGGAGCTGGCAGGTGTTGTTGCTCTGCTGCTTTCCATCATCTTTGAAAAATCATACAGAACAGGAGAGGTGCCTGATAATTGGAGAAAGGCAAATATCATTCCCATCCTCAAAAACGAGCAAGAAGAAGACCCAGGAAACTACCATCCAGTCCCCCTTACCTCCAGCCCTGGAAAGGTGATACATACAAGCATGTAGATGAAGAGGTTCTCAGGAGCAGTCAGCATGGATTCACCAAGGGGAAATCGCACCTAACTAATCTGATAGCCTTCTATGATGGCATGGCAGGATGGTCAACAAGGAGAGAGCAGTGGATGTTGTCTACCTTGACTTCAGCAAGGCTTTTGACATTATCTCCCATAACATCCTCATAGGTAAGCTCAGGAAATGTGGGTTAGATGAATACATAGTAAGGTGGATCAAGAACTGGCTGAATGGCAGAGCTCAGAGGGTTGTGATCAGCAGAGCAGAATCCAATTGGAGGCCTGTAGTTAGTGGTGTTCCCCAGGGATCAGTACTGAGTCCAGTCTTACTCAACTTGTTCATCAACATCCTGGAGGAAGGGATAGAATATTCCCTCAGCATGTTTGCTGATGACACAAAACTGGGGGGAGTTACTGATACATCTGAACACTGTGCTGTCATTCAGGGGAACCTTGATAGGCTGGAGAGCTGGGCAGAGAGAAACCAAATGAAGTTCAACAGGGGCATGTGTGGGGTCCTGCCTTGGGGAGGAATAACCACCAGTAGCAGCACAGGCTGGGGCTGACCTGCTGGAGAGCAGTTCTGCTAAGAAGAACTTCAGAGTATTTGTGGATGACAAGTTGACCATTAGCCAAGCAGTATCCTTGTGGCCAGAAAGCCCAAAGGTATCCTGGGGTGCATCAAGAAGAGTGTGACCAGCAGATTGACAGAGCTGATCTTTCCCCTCTACTGGCCCAAGCAAGGCCACATCTGGTGTGCTGTCTCCAGTCTTGGGCTCCTCAATACTAGAAAGACAAGGAGATACTGGAGACAGTCCAGCAGAGGCCATGAAGATGATGAGGAATCTGGAGCATCTCTCTTAAGAGCAGAGACTGCAGGAGCTGGGCCTGTTTAGTTTGGAGAAGACTCAGAGGGTATCTCATTAATGCTTATAAATATCTCAAAGGCAGGTGCCAAGAGGTTGGTGCCAGTGGTGACCAGAGACAGGATGAGGAGCAATGGCCATAAACTAAACCACAAGAAGTTTCACCTCAACATGAGGAGTAACTTCTTTCCATGGGGGGTAGCAGAGCACTGGAACAGGCTACCCAGGGAGGTTGTGGAGTCCCTATCTCCGGAGACATTCCAAACCCACTTGGACATGTTCTTGTGTTACCTGTTCAAGGAGACCTTGCTTTGGCAGGGAGTTTGTACTGGATGATCTCCAGAGGTCTGATTCTGTGATTCCAGAGAGCAAACCTCACCATTTCCTTTCCAGCAACTGGAAGCTTGGCAGCAAACAAAACAGTAGCTTTCACTCCTGAGTGAAGAGTCATATCAAGATTAAGGGATACAGTCACAATGCTGCCAAAGCCTGATCTTGGGAGTATTCAAAGGGAAACATTTATCTTTAGAAATACATCTGTCCTGCAAGACGTACTGTCTTCATCTAAATTAATCTCCTGCTTTTAATCTTCTTCTGGAAGATCCAGCCTCTAAGATTATTTTGAGTAATTTCTTATCTTGGATATAATGTGTCATTTTCTTTAATGGCTGTGGCAATAAAGGGTTGATCTTCCCTCTAGGCACTTGCAATTCCAAATTTTTTTCAACATTTAATAGTGCTTTCAGCTTAACCCAATATTTCTTCTTTTTTCCAAAGATGTATTTGCAGTGGACAGGTGAACTTGAAGCTCAGATTCAAAGTCTAGATGGTTGGAGAGTGTCCTGGTTTAGGGACAAGTTTAGGAGAGAAACACTCTGGAATGAACATTCCCTCTAAAGAAAGGGGTTTTGGCACTCCTTCCCCACCACACAAAAGGAATTTCTTGCATTGAAAGTGAAAAAAACAGTTTATTTTAACAAATAAAGTGCCCGCAGGGCATGAGGGAAAAAAAAGGGTATTGAACCTCCCCACTGTGGAGAAAGCTGGCAGATTTTAGAGTTCCTTCTTTCTCTGGCTTACCTTCTCCCAAAGTCCGGGGCCAGGCAGAATTGCTCCAGCAGCTCCCCTGCAGGTCCCGCTGACCGTCTCCCCTGGGGATCATCTGACAAAAAAGCAAGCCGAACAGTCCAAGAAGAAACAGCAGAAGCCACAGAGGATTACTATCACAGTCCAGGGAAAAAAAAGCTGCTTTTTTCCTAGCTAACACAAGCCAAGCTAGCTAGAAACAGGAATGTTAACTCCTTTCTTGCTGCATAGCCCAGCACCCGGAGGAGTGAGAGTTTAAACACAAACCGCACCAGAGTTCCCCAGGCTACCTGGACCCCCTGGTACCCCCTGGCACCCTGGATCTAGCTTAAAGTTACAGGACCCATTCCTGGGCATAAAGCAGATGATAGGGGAATACATATCATAAAATCACCTCAAGACAGAGAGGAAGAAAATTAGGGAGACCTTCCACACTGCCAGGTCAACATAATTCAAGTAAATGCTTAAGTCTCATTAAGGTCTGTTTCTCTGCATAGAGGATGGCTCAGACCATTTCTTAGTTAAGTCCCTCAATCCCTCAGTAGCATTACTGGCTGCTTCTTTTCCTCTTCCAAACAGTACATCAGGAAGTACATTTAATCAACACATCATACCAGCTTTGCATTTAGAAAGTCTTCTTGAAACCACCCTTCAGAGAAAACGGAAGCCATCTAATCCTCTAACCAGTGTTTGGGTGAAGAACCACTCAGAAAACCAAACCGCAAACTTCGGGTGCTTATGCACTCATTCAACACAAAGAAGTAGTGTTGGAACTTTACTTTTAGACAATAACAGATATTTTTCCTTCAGTTATGTAGAAGAATCCTTAGGTTTTTATCCTAGCATAGAATAAAGGCTCACAATACTGATCTATTTTAAATTAGCCATGATTACCAGAACCATGTATATACCCTGTTTAAAGAGTTTATTCCCATGTATTGAAGCACTCCAGTGGTTATTTGAATTATAGTAGTTTCTTTGTCTCTTTTATGAAGTCAAATGATAGTTTGATGTATAATTGTTAGAAGTGAAATCTCTGTACTTATGCATTTTAACTTTACACACTGTGCTGATTTTGGCTGGATTTGGATTTTCTTCATGCTATCCCAAGACTTACATCCCAAATTTGTGTACTGCAGTAGTCATTTTAGAGTTCCTCTCCGAAAAAAGAGCTGCTTGGCAAGAATGAGATGAAAGATACAGAATCACAGAATTAACTAGGTTGGAAAGGACCTTTGAGATCATCAAGTCCAACCTATGACCTAGCACCACTTTATGAACTAAACCATGGCAAGGAGTGCCACATCCAGTCTTATTTTAATCACCTCCATGGATGATGACTCCACCACCTCCCTGGGCAGCCCATTCCAGTGCCAAAATACAGTCTTAAAGTAATGAGTCTGGTACTTTTGAGGTGCTATACCAGCAAGAGGTCTGGCTAGTTACAAAATCATTTATACTGAGAACATTTGGCATCTGTAACAAAACATTTGTATTTCTCCTAACTGATGTTCTAATTAGAGCTCATTCTTATACAAAATAAAATTCAAAAAACTAACCAATAAGCAAAAATGGAATTCATCCTGCTGAATACCAGTTGACACAAGGGTGTGTCCTATTTGCCTTCAAGGCAATGCTCTCAAATACACTGATGGCTCTTGCACTGCCCTTCTCTTTCATATTAATGGGTAAGCCTCACTGTAGGAACAGCAGTTCTACCTCTACAGAACAAGTGAATAAAATGATTATCCACTCCTTTTCTACTTTTTCTCCTTTTCTAAATTAATATGTTATTGCCTCCAGAATGATAAGGTTGAAGGACTAAACCCAAGAAATGGTTGTTCCTCTTGATTTAGTACACATCAGAAACGTCAGTATGGCACCCATCACACAACAACTGACTTCCTCAAACACTGCAGATCCAAAATCTTTACAGTAGTTTCTGGTGCATCACAAGAATAATAAATGGAAGAGGCAAGAGTTCCCTCCCTGCTACTGTTAATAAACATAATATTAAACATACATATCTTTGGAGACCTGTTCATGTTTCATCCTTGAAACCCAAACAACAATGCTATTTTCTATGGAAAGATTACATATTGAGGAAATGTGAAGTGCCAGGAAATTAATGCAGAGTTTATTTGAATAGGTTTATTGTTACCTGCAGACACAGTCTAGGCAAACATTTCCTTCAGCAATAAAGTCAATAGCAGCCATTCCAGCTGCTGCAAAGACTGCTTTTGTGACATCTCCATGGATAGTTTCCCACTCCAGGTTAGTTTGTTGAACAGATACTCACACAAGAACAGAGGAAACTGACAGTTCTAAGTTTAATCTCCACACTCTAAAGAGACAAGCAGCTTTCTCACAAATTCATGGCATAATTAAGAGGCTATATCAAACAAAATGTGATTACCAGACAGGGAGCCTAACTTCCGAGCATTTCAGAGACCCAGCATGCAGAAGCTGCTGTGGCTGGCCCCTGTCGAGGTGCACAGCTCTCTGACGCAGCCTGAAAAATGTCTGCAAGGGGGCACATGCCTGAAGCTCTGCAGAGCTTGGTGGAATTTTGCCACCTGGTAGATATTTACTTCCTAAAACTGAAGTATGAGTGTATTAAGAATGTTCAAGGGCAATGAGAAGCACTTCAAGAAATAGAAAATCTTCTTGCCACATGTTTTGTGAGATAATCACAAAGTTGTCCCTCCCTCCCTCTGATTCTCTCTCATTTTTGTCACTAGCACTATTTACATCAGAAATGCAGAAGCATGGAAAAAGTAAAATCATTGAACTTTTCCTTTCCCATGCATGCTGGGGAGGAAGCACAACTCATTCAACCTTCTGGGTCTTACAGGCTGTGCGGTGTGTTGGTAAGTGATTCACCTTCCAGCTATAGGGATTTTTCTGTCCTTTTGAATAAATGGAGAATCATTTAATTCTGTGCCTTCCCCTCCTTCATCCAGGATTTTTACACACATACCCAAAAGCACATATCTTGGTGTAAATACATGCTTACATACAAAGCTGATCTTGTTTCTGTGGCACTAAAGCAAAAAAATTCTGTTCTGTATCAAAAATAAAACCCAGCAAGCAGTTACAGGTCAAAAGCTACATGAATGTGTTGTTATGACAGTGTGTAAATAAGAGTCTTAATGGGTACCACAGCCGAAGTATGTGTGGCTGAAAGACTCCAGAAACACAAGTGTGGGCTTGCAGGATATGACTGGTGTCACCACTTCAGCAAAGAGTTAGGTTTCAAAATAATTTCTTGCCATCTTGAAACAGGGACTGGAAACTCAATAGCTTCACCAATGTGGAGTTCTTGTAGTTACAGAAGTGTCAGAGAACCACTACAATTTATAGATACCTACATGAACATATACACACCAATTCCATTGTTGTCACAACAGTGGATTGCAGCAGATGTCAACCAGAGCTATAGGGAATGCTAGGAAAGATTCTTGAAGCTGCCATAACTCCTTGTGTTTAAAGCTTATTTTTTTATCACATACCTCATGAAATCTTTTTCTCTGCACTGAAACAGCCAAAAGAGATTTACATTGCTTTTCTTGTCTTTCACTTCAAATTTCAAGAGCTGCAGATCTCATAGCAAGGCACATTCCCCAGTAACACACAGGCAGAGACCAGGGGAATACTCCCCTAGTCTAACTGGCATTATAGGTATAAATCCATAACAAAACCACCAACATCCACTATCATTTGAGAACCCTCAGCCTAACCTACCTGCAACTTCAGAAGATGTGTGGCTCCACCAATCCTGTATCATTTTCTAGCACCAAACCGTTCTTCCAAGGAATCAAAAGCTGAATTCACATGAGGACTGATACCTAAAACAACAGAAACACATTCCCTGTGTTTAGAGTACACATTTTATCTAGGACCCGTCTGCAGGCAATGAAGAGAACAAGGTGTCTTCAGCAGGTCTCCCACCTAACTTATCAGCTCTCTAACAGCTAGCCTGTAATGAGTAGATTTTTCTTTAAATGTTTCAGATAGCCTAAACAAAGCATATTTTAAAAGAGATGTACCAATACTTTCTATTGCTATGATGGTCAGTAAATTTCATATTTATCTACCTTAAAGATAATAATAATAAAAAAAAAGAATAAAAAAAGCAGAATAAAAAAGCATAATAAAAAAGTCCAAGTAAAAAAATCCCAGACTGTGAAAAATCAGGTCATATTTCCTGTTCAGATAATCTTTCTTTTACAGGTAGTATTGTTCTCTCTCAAGCAAAGTATTTAAGTCAGAGAACACTGACACCATAGGCTGTCAGACATCTGATACACATAATCACTTCTATCACCTGGTTTCTCTTTTCATCAATATAGTTTAGGAAACATGACAGATGTAGATTTTATTTGTTTTCTTGTTTGTTTTCATGGCATCAGGGTGAGTTGCCACCTGCATGAAGATCATTTCAGTAGCCTTAAAAAAAAACACACACAGGAGCAAGGTCTCAAATTGACAGTGGCCTGAACAAAAGGCAGGAACCAATTATTCTGCTACCAAGTATCGAATTATATTTTTGGTATCATGCACCCCCCAGATACTTAAACTTCTAATTCTGTGTAGAATTTCAAAGAAGTGAAACAAAAATATTTATTTGCTCAGTGCATAAATATAGAGATAGATAGATAGATAGACAGATAGATAGATAGATAGATGGATAGATAGATAGATAGATAGATAGATAGATAGATAGATAGATACATACATACATACATACATACATACATACTTAAAGTGGCCACCACACTGATGGACAGGCTGAGGAGGTGAAGAGGAGCCAAACCTCAGTGTTGAGCCCTGGTGCCGGCAGGGCCGTGCCTCATGAGAGCCCAACATCTGCAACAGGAGCAAGGAAGCTCTTGCAGGAGAATCTGGAAACTGAGCAGTGAGATTTCTCCTGAGGAAGATGAGGATCCAGTTGTTCAAATGGCAGAGTGCTGTATGCTGGGGAAACAGGAGGCTCTTCACACCCTGAGACTCAGAATGGCATTACCCAAAAGCTGCATCAAGTATTTAGACATTCAGCATTGGCCACAACTGATGGGAAGCCAGCAAAAAAACACCATAGGCACTGTCTGTAGTCAGAGATGACAAGATAAAGAAAATTAAGTTTTGAATTAAATCTGTGGCTGGGTTGAAGAAAGATTCACGTGTTTCTTCAATATTTTATAGAAGTGCTCATATCTCAAGAGCACTGGGTTGTTTGAAGACTTTTAATGAATCTTTCTATAGCTTCTCCTGTTAAACATTAATAATTCCAAGCCTAGCTACATGTGAGCACAAGAATATAAACCAAAGCTGACAAAAGATTTTAATGAGTGGGAGCTGTACTAACTGATCTTTTTCTTACTGAAATTGGGATTTGAGAGCAAATGCTGACTATAAGACTAAAGAAATGCTATAAGTGTTTTATTTTACCATGAAACAGCTAAGAGCCAGTGTTATTTCGTAATACTTTATCCCAGAATTCACAGAAATATTTGCAGTGCCCCATTAAGAGGTATGCCTTCTTCTGCTAAAAATGTGAAACCTTATTCAGAAAAGAGGTCCAGTTTTTTATTTTATAGAGATTATACAAAGCAAAGGCTGCCCATAAGAGCTCTCGGTTCCTTAGGCTGCTTGTTTAAAACAAGGCTTACAGTATAAAGTAAAAATACAAAAATACCTTTGTTTGGAGTACATCTTCAGAAAGGACAGGGAACAGCAGGATCACTTCTAATAATGTTGCCTCTTTATATGTCTCTTCAAAAATGTAGTAAAGCAAATCTCCAGTAAAGATATCCTTTCTCTTTCTTGAACAGCCAAAGGAACTATTTTGTGTCATAGCTTCACAGATTTTCAACATTCCTTATTAAGTAAGTTGAGTCAAGGAGAGATATTTACCATTATCCCACTCTTTTAGGTTCCATATAATTTGTTTATCATATAATCATTTCTGGCTGAAAAAAATTAGATGTTGAAATGAAATAATTTTGCATATAGCATGGTGATTATAAAGGGACACTTTGATCACTAGGTGACACAATGGATTGTCTTTCTGAGAATAATTTGGGTATTAGACTTATATATGCTTGCTCGCCATCAGGCCTATAATAAGTCAAGCTACTTAATATAATTAGCTTCCAAAATAGAATTTACTGAATTGGAGAAGATGGGAGAAAATAAGGAAATAAACTTTTCTTTACTACTGAATACTACAAATCCTGTGTGTCATTTTGGCTATGACAATCTGAGTTTTGTCTTGTTTTAATTTATGGCACAAATTGAAGTCACGTAAACACTGTCTTCTCTTCAGATAACAGTTCAAGTGACTGAGTTTAAGAAGCTCAGGTTTAGATCTTGTTTATGGGAAAATAGTTCACATAGTACATCAGCTCTGCCAGAGGCACTGTACAGACATTAAAGGCTGTCAGAGTCAAGGTTCCTGAGTTGTTCTAACCAGGTCCATGTCATCTGGATCCACAGAGATAAATCTGAGACCTGGTTTTTAGACCAAGTTTAGTGTGAACCAGGATCTTTTTGTCTGCCTGCCTTTCCATAGAAAGGTCAAGAGTCTGGCTGTCCCTGTGTCCCCAAGGAAGCAACTTGCTCTTCAGAAAAAGAGGGACAAATTATAGTGCAAGGTTCATCCTTATGAATTTTCAGAGAGTCCAGACATGAAATTTCTTTAATGTAAAGAAAAATCAAGGACTTTCAGACCGATAATCAGAAAAAAACCTAAGAGGAACATGGTTAACTATAGCCACTTCCATTGGCAGCACTGGTATTAATATTGCCAAAACATGAAACTGTAGCCATTAAAAAGTTGCAAATGCAGCTTCAGTGCAGGCAATGCCCCATTCCGCTGAGTTTTTAGTGGTTTAACTTTCATGCAGCATAAACATACAACTAAACCATTAAGTAATGTTCAGGTTAGTGAGGATCTAAAAGAAAAGGAAGAAGTTGGCTTCCTTCCTAGTTTTATGGGGAAGATAGCCTTTGGCATGGAAAGGATGGGGCAGACCTGCACTGGGAAGGGATTTAGCTGTGGGGACATCAGTTGAGCTGTGCAGTTCAGGGACGAGGAAGGACATTTTGCCTTCTTTTGAAGAAAATGGATAAAACTAGCAGGAACACAAACTTATGGAATCCCAGGGAAGAAAGATTTAGGCAAATATAAGTAATGTTTACTTAGAATTAAGCTTCTGCAATTATTCACTCCTTGCTATATTCACTCCTATGCTAATTGGCATAATCCTTGTGAAGAATTATGCCAATTAAATAGAATATACTGTAAGGCAAAACTTTCCTGTCGCAGTCTTTTATCTGGGGGCTGCTTGTGGAAAGAGCATTTCAGGTACTTACATACTTTAAAAAAATTTTTTTATTTATTCTTGATTGCAGTCTCAGCAATCTTCAGTTGAGGGCAATTAGGGGGGTCAAGGATACATGGATGCATAATGATCACAAGCTTCCAGGAAAGCATCAACTTTATCACTTTTTCTGGGAAAGGCAGAAAACAACCCTTTCTTTTTACCAAGTCAGATATAATTATTGCAGTTCTGTTTGTACAGATTTATTGGAGATTCTTTTGAAAATCTCAGTAGGAAGGAGAAAAAAAGATGGCATTTCACCAAAAACTAGGAGAACCTGAAAAATCCTCTTACTCATCACTGCATAAGAAAGAACGCATTGTTCAAGAGAAGTGCAAGCTGGCCTCCCACCTCCTTGAGCCTAATTTGGTTTTAGAGAAACAGAAAAATAGTGGTCCTTGAAAACTCAAAATTGCATGGCAAAAATCTGATCTAATGCTAACATGGACCTTCAGCTGCCATTTCCACAGTCAGATGTTCTAGGAACATTGATTTTCTTGTACTGATGATAAAATGTTATGAGAGCATTTGTCCAGTCTTTTTTCAAAGCTAAGTACAGTGTCTTATCTGTTTCAGAGCATTATTCTTTCAGAGAAACTGTATGACATTAGAGTGTTGTATTACAGCCTGACAAGTCTCCTTTGTCTCTTCAGTATTTAATTACAAGTCCAAAGAATGACACAAACATAGGAAACTGTAGTCTGAAAAGTTGTGCTTACTGCAACCCATTTTGATCAACAAGAAAAAAAAAATCAGAGCAAGGTTTTTGGCCAAGCTGAACAATGAAACCAGTTTTGCATACTCATTCATATCTTCTAAGACTTCACATGATTACTCCAGTTCTGCTCACCTTCCACAGTTTCAGACTTCTTGGCAAGAACAGTCTCCTTGGAAATGAGCTTCCATGGGAGTTATGCCAACCTCCATGGCCAAGTGATCTATGTGCCCTGCCTGTGGGTGTGACAGCTCAGCAGCATTACCTCTCTCCGACCTCTCCTCTCCACCAAGAATCTGAGATCTGCTCCTTGAGCATCTTTACACTTGTAACCACTTTGGCCATGGCCTTGACACAAATGTGGGGTGTATTCACTGTGCTAATCCCACATGGCTTCAGGCACATCCTGGTCCCCTCTACAGTAATCCCTGTACAGTGTGGCACATGACTCAGTGAATCCTGAAAAGCAGGATCAAGGCGCTTGGATATATGGAAAAAAGTATTGAGAACAAATCATCCACATGAATTAGTCTTACATTTAGTGGCTCATCACCAGGTGAAACACCAGTGAGGTCTGGACTTTAGCTGACTACCTTCCTTAATGGAAGATGAACTTTAGCCTCTGTCAGAGTCCTCATATTCTCCCCTATGTCTGTTCTCTGGACCATGAAGAAATGAGTTCC
Organism: Pomatostomus ruficeps; assembly: GCA_013400735.1. Classification (NCBI taxonomy): domain Eukaryota; kingdom Metazoa; phylum Chordata; class Aves; order Passeriformes; family Timaliidae; genus Pomatostomus; species Pomatostomus ruficeps. The sequence continues at coordinate 70,356 of VYZT01026445.1, forward strand.
TGCAGGTTCAAATGGAGACAGAAAAAGAATCTAGAGGCCTTTCCCCCCGCCACTTGCTGCCTGAGTCCTCAGTCTTCTTGGTGATTTAAGCCAACACAGTCATGTGGCAAACAATTTTACAGTGCTAATACACAGTTACAAAGCAATCCCCAGCTCATGAGGGTGTATGTGCCACAAAATACAGTTTTACTGTTATTTGTCCTGCCATCATTTTTGCAGAATGGTTTAGGTCTAAAGGAAGCTTATAGCCACTAACAAAATTAAAATAATGCTGCAGAACTAGAGAAAGGAGGGAAAAACTTGCCTGAGTAGGATTGTTAAGATCAAGTAAAACAAGGATATCTCTGATTGCCCTCCAAGTGAGTGCCCTCCAAAATGCCCACAGAGCTGTACCATCTTTTGTTTAAACCACTTATCTTTGCCCTGAACAGTAATGTGTTTCTGGATTGGCTGAAATATTAAATCCCTGGTGTTGCCACTGTGATGTTTAGGCAGAACATACTGCAAATGCAGAACAACTGCCCGTGTGCGCAGGTCTGAGTGTCAGAAGTGCTGAGGAGGGTTTTATGAGGAGACACACAACTGTATTGATCTAGAGTGAAGCAGGGGACAACTCACTGTGACAGGGCTTCACCTGGCCCAGGGAGCTGACCCATGAATCAGCCTTGCTGGTGATAGGTTTCCTTCAGTCATGAGCTCTACTCATCTTTTCACTGGGGGAGTCTCTTCCAACACTGGTACTCACGTTTTTCATTTTACTCTGCATGGGCAGCCTAGGCAAGCCTTTCTAGACCCAGGCCCCCCGATCTTCTAATGCTCCTTTGGGTGAGAAATGTCAATCCTAGAGGGAGTGTCTTGGGGCAAGAGACACAGCTTTACGAGAGCTTTAAGGGGGCTTGCAGATTGCTCAGTTTTTGTTGGGCATCACCATTTCCTCTGGTGGCAAAATCCTTCCACCATCCATAAGTCAGGTTTGGAGCAATGCCTTTTCAGCTCTAAAATCACAACCCAAACAAGATTAAAATGATAAAAAGTGGTTACCCTTTTTTGAAGGTCCTCCAGGTGCACTTATGGCAGAGTGCACATATCCTATAGGGCTCCAACACTTTTATAAATTTAGCAAATTAGCATAATTGACAAGAATCCCCAATTAGCAGTACAGTTAATGAAGCAATTTCCTCTCTTGATTTGGCTGAAGCCTCCCCCTTGCTTCTAGCACCACATTGTTTATGTCTAAATACATGGGAAAGTGACACAGCTTGGTTCACTGAAGAAGCAAGATTAGAATAGCATTCCAGGAATGTGTTTGTCTAAAGAAGTACTGAAGTTAGGTAAGAAACCATGTAACTATACAATTACAGTCTACAGAGCTATGACTATATGAAAAATATATAAAAAGCAAAAATCTTTTGGCATCAAGTGAAAACTCACAATTTTTTTTTTTTTCCAAAACCAATTGTTTAAGTGCGCGCACACACACAAATACACACACAACTCCTCAGCCCATTTTTTCTGGTTGTAGCAAGTAATGTAACTACAGGTGATGTGAGTGGCAAAGCATTTTGGCTAGAAGACAGAGGCACAGCATTTCATTAATCTGTTCAGGTTGTTTAAGGGCCTTTCCAGAACTGTACCTGAGCCACTCAACGACTTCAAGTGGTTCTGTTTTACAACGCTCCCATATGTCATGATTTAGACACTGGGCAAATGCCAGGTACACACAACAGCCGCTCACTTGCCCTTCCCTGCTACATCTGGGTAGAAGAGAGAGAAAAAAAAATATTAAATGAAGGGTTCATGAGTTGAGATAAGGACCATGAGAAAACACTCCAAGGGTAAAACAGGCTCAACTTAGAAGCATAAAGTGAATTTATTACTAACAAAGTCAGAGGAGGATAATGAGAAATAAAATAAGCCCTTAAAAACACCTTTTTTCCCCTCAACTCCTCCCTCCTTACTACCAACAGTGCAGGAAGAGTCAACATGGGGGGTTAGGTCAGTTTGTCACCTGAGTTCTTCTTCCACTCCTCAGGGAGAGGATTCCTCCCCTGCTATGCCGTGGGATCCCTTCCCATGCGAGACAGTTCTCCATGAACTTGTCCAGCGTGGCTCCAATCTCATGAGCAGCAGTCCTCCCAAAGCTGCTGCAACGTGATTTCCTCCCACAGGTAAACACTCCTCCCAAAACTGCTGTGGTGTGGTGTGGTCACTCTTCCATGGGGTGCGGTCCTCCAAGGACAGGCTGCTCCAGCTTGTAAGTAGGGCCCCTCCTCTCTCCTCCAGGCCTCCCACTGGACCACAGCCTCCTCCAGGCATCCACCCGCTCCGGTGTAAGCACCTGCCCCACAGGCTGTGAGTGGATCTCTGCATCCCCCATGGCCCTCCATGGGCTGCAGGGGCACAGCTGCCTCACCATGGGCTCACCACAGCTTGCAGAGGAATCTCGGTTCCGGTGCCTGGAGCACCTCCTCCCCTTCCTTCTCCACTGACCTTGGAGTCGCCATGTTGTTTCCCTCACATGTTCTCACCTCCTCCTCTTTCCTAGCTAGAAAAAAACTGTGCCCCACTTTGTTTTGATTTTCTTCTTAAATATGTTATCACAGAGGCATTACCATCATCTCTAACTGGCCCAGCTTTGGCCAGCAGCATGTCTATCTTCAGAGACATCAGGGACTGGCTCTGCCAGACATGGTGGAAGCTTCTAGCAGCTTCTCAGGAAGCCACCTCTGTGGCCCCCTGCTAGGAAAATCCAGGCCGTGCAAAACCAACACACTGTATTATGGAGAAATGTCATCCCTACCAGGAAACTAAAGCATGGCAAAGATTATTTGTTGAAAATCACAGCTGCTGTGGAGTTATGAGCAAAAGAAAAGCACATCCCAGGTGATTGTCCTATTCATTCAACATATTCTATTAACAATCACATATTCAGAGAGGAAAATGAGGGTAAAATAATGAGGGAAAGAGATATTAATAAAAAGAAAGGGACCACGGGAAAGAAAGATTTAGCAACTGATTTTACTGTGTAATCAGGCAACTACTTTTCATTTTGCCTGCTTGAGAGTGTCCCTTGGTGCATAGCTAAACTGGCAGTTGGGGTACCTTTTCATATTTCATTACTGCTGCTGTGAATGTGGGATATTTGGGAACGAGAAGTGCTACTTGATGAGGGAGAAATACCTGACTCAGAGGACAGTGAGACAAAACCTCTAGCTACTGGTTTTCTCTGGCTGAGGTGGGAGCTGCTTCTGAACACTGTGAGCATATGTAGCTCCAGGCACTGCTTAACTCAAACTGAGGCAGTGGGACTCAGAATTTTGTTCTGGGGAAATCGCTTACAGCTTCAGGCACTTGGGATTCAGAAACTCAGGCCAACTCAAATTGAACACAATAAAAACCAGAACAGAAAAAAAAGAAAATGAAAACCAGCCATTCTGCAAAGTGAACTAAAGCCACAGTCCCTTGGGTATCTCATAAACAGGGTTATTAATAGACACCTTTGAAACTCAAAAAAAGGCTGTGTTTAAATAACTATATTAATTATACTTTTCAAGACTGTTCCTGCTCCTATTTTAAGCAAGTTTTCTTTTGCAATAAACCCCAAAAATCTAGGCATTTAACTACCATCTTCCAAGACGAAACTATTGTTACAATATATGAAAAGCAGATTTAGAGAGCTAATAATAAAGTATAGATTATGTTTTCTTGAGCAAAAATAATTACTTCATAATATATTGTTCACAATAAAGAGTAAGTTTCTGATTTTGTGCAGCAGTATTAATTACTGAGGAGCGAGAATGAAAGAAATCATGTCAGATTAAGATTCTTCTGAATCACAGCAGAGAAGGTAGAATGCATCTCCTGAATAAACAAATTATGTTACAGGCAGTAAAATGAGCAGGCAATCTTCAGTGATGCCTGCCTCTAACAATTCTCCATATGACTCCTTGTGGACAGGCTCAGGGGAGAACAACTGATGGCAGAGTGATTATTTCAGCTTCCCAGGTTATTCCACAGCCTTTCCTGGAGCAAGAGGTTATTAATTACTCCACCTCTTCTATGTGCTGTGGAGAAATTAGGCTTCACATCACCACGTAATACATGTGTAACAAATTATTTTTTATTGCAAAATCTTATTTGATCTGAAATGCTGAGAAATGGCATTCAGAAGAGAAAGGACTTAGTGTATGTTGTAGTTTTAGTAGTGGGGAGGGGGCCATAAAGATGGCTCCTGTGAGAAGCTTCTAGAAGTCTTCACCATTTCCAGCAGAGCCAATCTCTGATGGCTCTGAAGATGATGGACATGACACTGGCCAAACCTGGGCCAATTAGAAAGGTTGGTTACGCCTCTGTGATGACATATTTAAGAAAAAATCAAAACAAAGTCTGCATGCAGCTGTCTTTAATTAGAGAAGGAGGATTTGAGAACATGTGAGGGAAAACAACAGGGAGACACCGAGGTCAGTGGAGAAGGAGGGGGAGGAGGTGCTCCAGGTGCTGGAGCTGAGATTCCTCTGCAGGCCATGGTGAACCCATGGTGAGGCAGCTGTGCCCTTGCAGTCCATGGGGTCCATGAGGGATGCAGAGCCACCCGCAGTCTGTGGGTGAGGTGCCAACATTGGAGCACAGAGATGCCAGAAGAAGCTGCAGCAGCCGTGGATGCTAGAAGAAGCCATAGCAGCTGCAGCCCAGTGAGAGACAGAGACAGAGGTAAAAGTCGTAGGGGAGGTGACCACGCTGGAGAGGGTGGATGTCAGAGGAAACTGCAGTCCAGGTGGGAGACCCGGTTGAAGAGAGAGGGGATCCTTGCTTCCATGCTGGAGCAGTTTGTCCTTGGAGGACTGCATCCTGTGGGCGAGTAAAAACCCATGCCATAGAAGTTCACAGAGAACTGTCTCTCGTGGGAGGGACCCCACAGCAACGCAGGGGAAGGACTCCTCTCCCTGAGTAGGGGAAGAAGATTCTGAAGATGGGCTGAGCGGAACCCCGACACCTTGCCCCCCTAGCACTGTTGGTGGAAGGGAGGGAGAGGATGGAGGGGGGAAGAATGGTGTTTTTAAAGGTATTTTATTTCTCATATCCTCCTTCTAACTCTGGTAGTAATAAATTTGACTTTGCAACTTAAGTTTAACCTGTTCTTTCTTTGGAGCATTTTCTCCTGGTTCCTTATCTCAACTCATGGATCCTTGTGTTAATTTTTTTTTTCACCTTCTCCTTCCCTTCTCTGCCCAGCTGTGGCATGGGAGGCTGCCATGAGTGCCTGGTGTTTGGCCAGGGTCAAACCACGACAGTGTATTACTGCTGGGGGAATGATACATTTCAAATAATTGATGTAAAATAGGATTGCCATCAAGAAAGCAATGCAAGAAGTACAGATTCTCGTAGATGAAAGACCAAGGTGAGAGCTCTACATGTTGCAGAGAGAGTATTTCCACCAATTTTGGTGGATTCTGCCATTCTCCTGTGCAGATCAGGACAGAGCCCTCAAGAGGGTTGCACAAGCCAGGGTTACCAGGGCTGGACTGTTCTCCTCTTTGGATAATACTGGCTGTTAGGAGCAAGTTCTTTAATTAATGTACACACATTTTGCCCATAAAGGAAACAGTTCGTGAAGGCCCTGGGCCCTGGAGGAATTTGCTGCAGGCTGCCTCAAGAAAGTTTTTTCTCTGAGGTGGCAAGAAAACTCATGTCCATAGTGCTGACACCTGTTAGTCTGTATGTGCCTTCCCAAGCCCGTCCTGAAGCCACCAGCAATCCAATAGTGACTCCAGCTTCATGTCTTTGAATGCCTCAGCCTGACTTAATACTCCAGTCTGCTGAGGAGAGCAAGGAACGGATCAGAAATCCTCAGGGGGTCTATGTTGCTGAGGCACGACCTACGTAGGATGGGGAACCTGGAGGACTACTGGTCTTGGAGCAATGGCCTAGCACCAGGGTAAGAGGAGGTGGGAGAAATAAAGGACTTCTCTGAGGATGGAGTGCCATGTGGGAGCAGGGGCACTATCAGGAGCACAAGCAGGCAGGCAGCCCCAGCTGTAATGCCAGAGAGAAATGCTAGCCCCGGAGCTATCATGGATCAGGGCTAAGGAGACGAGCACCACACTATCAGCCTACCCTGCACGCCAAAAACTTTTGTCCTTGTGTGCCTACTCAAGAAAAGCTTAATTGGTAGTTTGTTTCTAAGAATCCTTGCTAACCTAGAAACACTGTGAGGGATCTATATTAAAAAAAAATATTAAAAGAAGGTTCTGAAATACTAACTTTATCTTTAAAATGCAGGGAGGTGATGCAACCTCATGCTTACATGGCATTCACAGAAATATCTCTCCTTCTTTTCCTCAGATGAAAAACTCTTTGTTTTGCCAGGCTCTGCAGAGATCCCGAAATGCACCAATGTTATTAGGTGACAAAACAGGGTCAAGCATGAGAGAAGCTCTTCATCCTCTAAATTTTAGAAGTGCTTTTTTAAAGTCATGGAGCTAACTGTCCCTCCTAGAAAGATTACTAAAATAAACGTACTGGGTTTTTACTCAGAGCTGGGAGATAGACTGTGCTGTACAGTGTCTGTTCCCTGCCCTGAAAAAGGCACTCCTTCCCTGCCCCTCCAGTGGGCAAGGCTTGCCTATGCCCACTTATGACACAGAGCTTCTCTTCAGAACTTCTATTTAGTCTTGGTGTCTTTCCAAAGTTTCATACAACAGAGAAACAGCAACTGCCTGGAGGTAACAACATAACATCTTGCCCTTTGGAAAACACCACCTAACAAGAATATATTTACTCTATGAAAAATGTTAAGAGCACATTCTTGTTACTAAGAAAAAAATATTTAAAATATATAATCATTATGTTTAAATCCTTATATTATGCTTGTAGTGGTACCTTACCTTATATTTCAGAACAAGATCTCATCTGTTGTATCAAGTTAAAGCCACTGGAGGCTGAGCTGGCTCTGAAAGAAGAAATCATAAAATCATAGAATAGCTTGGGTAGGAATGGACCTTAAGGATCATCTGGTTCCAATAAACATGTGAATCTGAACTGCAAACAAGACAAGTACTTCTCCAGAGGAACAGAGGGATTCTACCTAGTCTAGTACTTGCCTTTTGCCCTGCCACCACTGAGCCTCACCAAACTCCTCACAGCACTGGGAATGGGGAGCTTACTCAAAAAAAAAGGAACGACAAATTGCTGTTAGTGACAACAAATACAGTCCTTTGTTTCTGAAATTCTGCGAGAGTTCCTAGTTATTTTATCACTGTTTTCACTAGAAGAGCCAAACAACCTTTAATGCAATGAATCATAGAATCATAGAATGACCTGTGCTGGAAGTAACCTTAAAGCTCATCTTGTTCCAATTCCCCTGCCATGAGCAGAAACACTTTCCACCAGACTGGGTTGCCCTTAATATTCAATCTAAACCTACTGTTTGTCAGTTTGAAGCTGTTCCCCCTTGCCCTTTCACTCCAGGCCCTTGTAAATAGTCTCTCTCCATCTTTCTTGTCAGCTCCCTTCAGGTACTGGAAGGACACAATTTGGTCACCCTAAAACCTTCTCTTCTCCATGCTGAACAATCCCAACTGTTCAATCACCCTTTCCTCATAGCAGAGGTATTCCATCTCTCTAATCACCTTGATGGCCTTCTCTGAACTGGCTCCAATGGCTCCATGTGCTTTCTGTGGTGGGACCCCAGGGCTGGATGCAGCACTGCAGGTGTAGTCTCAGCAGAGCAGGGCAGAGGGGCAGAATCCCCTCCCTACCCTGTTGCCCACGGGGCTTTGGATGAAGCCCAGCACAGGAGGGTTCTGGGCTCCCACTGCACAAGACTGGTGTAGCAGCCTGTGTGTTTCTGGGGTGTTTAAAATGCTGCTGCCTTCCCAAGCATCGCCTCCTTGAGACGCTGCTAGGTACAGTGCAGCTGCTAACACCCACACGCAGTCTTGCCAGATAGCTTTGGCAGAGATGCTGCAGCCCACAAGGAATAAAGGCAGGAAGGCCCTCTGTATGGAGTGTTCCACAAGTTTTATTCCAACCACGTGTGAAGATAGACGGGCAAACACGGGAGGTTCTGCTCACAAAGGGTCTCCAGGGACAGAAAGAGCGAGCTCCCCTCTGGCATGGGCTTATAAAGGTCACAGGGCCAATGGACAAAGGGCAGAGGGGCGGAGCAGGGAGTCAAGAACCAGTGGGAGAACTTTATGGGCATGCTTCAGGAGACCATTCTCAGGTAGCAAAGGCTAAGGTATATCAGGTAGCAAAGGGGCAGGGAGACCAGCCGGGATAGGAGACAGGTACATTTGAATGGTCAAAGTAAGGCACACAGGCAGAAAGTCTTTTTACTCTCTATAACTGAGAGAGTACTGGTGGCATAGGCCCACCGACCTCCACAGACTGGAGCATGTCCTGCCTTTTACCCACCAGCACCCCCAAGTCCTTCTCCCAGGGCTGCTCTGGATCTGTTCAATCCCCAGCCTGGATTGATACGAGGGGTTGCTCTGACCTAGGTGCAGCACCTTCCACTTGGTTTGTTAAACCTCCTGACATTCCCATGGACCAATTCTTGAGCTCATCCAGGTCCCTCTGGATGACATCCCATCCTTCAGGTGTGCCACGTGCACCACTCAAGTTGGCGTTATCAACAAATTTGCTGAGAGTGCACTTAATCCCTTTGTCTATGTCATTAATGAAGATATTAAACAGCACTGGTCCCAGTACAGACCTCTGAGGGACACCAATGGTCACTGATAGCCACCAGGACTCTCAGCCATTGACTACTACCCTCTGAATGTGACCATCCAGCCTCTTTTTTATGCATCTAACAGTCCACCCATTGAATCCATCTCACTCCAATTTAGAAAGAAGGATCTTGTCGGGGACAGAATCAAAGGCCTTACAGAAGTCCAGATAAATGACATCCAGCTTTTGTCCTAGCTTGGGTCTTTTCAGGTTTGTGTCTGCAATGTCCCCAAAAGAGGAAAGGGCTCTGCCTTGGAGAGCAACAGAAGAGTAACATGTAGAGTTTTCTTGACTTTCTGAGAAGCATTTATAAATGTTAGACAGTGCATGTGAAGCAGTACAACTTTCCTTTGGTCTAACCACAGTATAAGGTCCTGAAGTCTCATACAGTTACTTCCACCCAGGAAGAACAGGGCATTGTAGCTAAATGAGGCATCCACATGCCAATAGAAACCCTAATTATATGCTGGGGAGTGGAGAAAAGACAGAAAATACCTGTTATTAAAGCAGTTATTAACATAAAATAGGAATGTTTCAGCTCAAGATGAAGCCTGAAGTGAGAAAGAAGGTACTTGATGGCATGGAGAACTGAATGCTGCATGATGGAAAGCCCCCAAATCACACACCAGTCGTCCCTGATTCACAAAAGAGGAAGGTTCTTTTCCAGAGCAAGTGTGTTGGATAAGGTTTCTTAGGGACTATGCCACAACTTCGGCTTGGAAACCCATAAGCTGACTGCCCAGTGACAGCAAATGAGTGTAGGTCTCACTGTACAGTATTTCCACCTACAAGGGTTTTTTATGGTGTTTTCTTATGCTTGCTTTGATGTGACACAATGAAGGACTCTATTTGTGGATGATCCAGTCTCCTTTTGCTGGGATTTCACCTGTCAGAGCATTCACATTCCTCTCTGCTCACCCTCTGGAGAGGAGAAATTACACTCTGGTCAGAAGAGTTGGCATCAAGGGACTTTTACTCATGTACTCACACTTTGGCTCAACTGGAAGCTTTCAGAGGAGAGGGAGAGGAAACTGATGTGTGAAAATCAACTATGGACATAAAAAGATAATTTGCCAAACTGTCTGCTGATTCAGTCTCTTTAACCTCACATTTCCATCAATGTTTCATGAAGAAGCTGGCATATCCCAGCTGGATAAGCGGTGCCAGCCGCCAGGGATGGAGGCAGCCCAAATATGGGGCTGGTGTGGGCACCCATGATGTGTGACAGCAGCACAGACTGGCCCTACCATACCCCCATGCCCCAGAGTCCTTAGTGCACAGGGTCCTCACCAGACGCCAGTGACACTGTCACAGGGCGTGAGGCATGCAGTGCCGTGCTGTGTTGCAACAGTGCAGCTATCAGGATCCATCCTGTTCACTGTATAAAAATTGAAATTGAAGCTTTGGTTCAAGTTTAGATGGAAAGGGAGCTCTTCCTTTCTTCAGCTCAGCTGATTTTAAAAGACTGTGCCTTCACTCTGTGAAAAATGGGAATTTGCCTATGTTTTTTAATCTGCGAGATGGCTAATTATTCCACTGAAAAATTTTGTGTGGGAGTAACTCCTGTTGATGCAAAGTGTGGTTCAGTAAAGGGAAGCTGCTGTCAGTATTATAACAAACAACTCTGACTTTTATTTCCACTTGATTTTGCACTAGGACTGGTTATTAGCTTAGCCTGTGGTAAAACAACCTTTTTCCTTTCTTTTTTTATCAACCTTTATTTTAGCCTGTTGATTTCCCAGACAACATAATGTGTAATTGTATTACTCAATAAATCTGAATTTTCTGGAAAGCTCTGTAAAGATGTAGTAAATCTCCTTCAAAGATAAAATTAATTTGCCACAAGGAGCAGACAATCTCCTCTGAGATTGTCTCTTCCCCTTCCCAGGAGAATTGCCCCTTCCCAGACCCATCAGTTCTGTGGGGTGTGCAGGCAGACATGTGGCAGGACTTCCTGCCTCTGACTCTTGCATGGTGTCACAATGGGTCTGCTGCAAATTGCCAGGAAAACTCTGGAAAATCCTCAAAATCTGCCTAGGAAAAACCCTCTGGGTGGATAAAGAAGGTAACAGGAAAGAACTATGAAAGCTTGGAGATGAGTTCATCTCAGCTCAATTAAGCCACAAATCCAAAGTAGATGAAAAGGTTTACTGTGTTTAGTGATTTAATTACTATTACCTTCAGGTGTTGAAAGTTTATTCAGCATTCAAAAATCATGGAAAATAAAGGGGGAAAAAAATCCCTTCTTTACCCCATACCATAGTCCCCTGTTCATTTCTGGGTAAAAAAACAAAATAAAACTGTCCTTTTTGACTGGTATTCACCCTTCATTTATCAAAAGACAACCTTCTTGTGGACTGTCTGTTGGGTAACCGACAGCATCAAGTACAAAGTTTTAAAAGGGAATGCCTTCCAACCCACTGAGATGGTTTTAAATTCCTTCTGGTCTTGATAACACCCCTGCAGCATGACAAGTAAAAACCCTTCCTCCCTGTAAGGGGCTTAGGGCAGGTTTAGTGGCCTGCAGTGATCACAACAACTGATTCTGATGGCCTGGTCTTGGCAAAAGGTTTAGATAGTTTCTGTATCACACTGCAGCCCAGGAAAAAATTAAATTTCAGTATCAGAGCCAAGCTCAGAAATACTACACAGGGCACAGCAAACATGTTAGTTGCCAGTAGAGCCAAATACACCCTTGAGGGTGTTTCATTTTCACACTAGTGGATGCCGGGGCAGTGGGCCCAGCATGTGGTGCACTATCCCCAGAGCATCTGAGGAACTCCCATTGTGGGTCTGACTGCCCCGTCCTCTCTGCCATCCTGCCAGGGGTACGGCATGTGTTAATCACCCTTCCACGTTGTCATGCAGACCTCACCTAAAGGCTTGTCAGTACACTTCAATGAACAATACTGGAAAGAGACTTTCACCTGTCAACCTTGTATTCAATATTACTGTGGGCAGATCTGAATATTTTGTCATGTCTGATTGCATTCCCAAGTTCAAGTCTTCGCTCAGACCCTAACTAGATGCTCAGCAAATTTCTTCCTGAATTAGACAGACTACAAAATCATATATAAAGGAAACCACTGGGAAAAAAAAACCCCTATTTTTGATTGCATTATCTCTAATAAATAGAGACTGTGAAAAGATATTATGTTCAGTATCAATTATTCATGTTTCCAACAAGTAACTGACACATCCGCAAGTTACGACTTCCATCCATATTGGCTATAAAATATGGTTTTCACTGATTGGAATGCCTGTTACTGGCTGTCAATTTAAATACATATCATGTACCATGCAATAGAAGCTGACAACATTAGAAAGAAATAACACTTGACAGCCACTTGGAAAATACATAGGCAAGAGAAGACTGAAAATTGTTGCAGATATTTATCTATGGCTTCTTACTTTTAAACACTGACCTCCAAGATATGAAGAACAGAAAGATTTATCTGCACTTGAAAATTTCCAATACTTCCTGTTGTGTTTCCTCTTCATAACCAGGATAAATGAAATATTTCTAAATTTTAGATCACATTATCATATTTTACAGAAGCACCCAAGTCACTCTTGCTGCCCAGCATGAGAAATTCCCCTTAGCAGAAATCCTTGGCTGTCATTTTCCAGCCCTTGTACCCAGGGTAGATCCGAGCTAATCACCTGAAGTGAGGAAGTTTTCAGATGAAGTCCAGGGTAGATTTATCATTTTGTTTGTTTAGCCCATAGAGCCACTGAAATTGGCCTCTCATAGCAATGTATCATTCATACAGGATGAAGGATTTTTGTGGTTTTTTTCAGAAGCCAGGAAGTCAAAGAAACTGTATCAACTCCTTGGTAGGCACACAGATATGGACAACTTAGGCAAAGTAATGATACTGTCTAAAAAATTTACAATCTAAAGATTACAGAGCTGGCCATCTGATGCCCTAACAGTTCCCAGAGCTGGATGCAGATGCTCAGCGCTGTGCCCATTCCTTTCAGGCTCTATGTATGCTGTCACTGGGCTCCGCAGGAGAGCAAGAATAGGCAGAGCTGCTGCCAGAGTTTGGTCTGCACTCCCCCTTCTTACTTGTGGGGTATCGAAAAAGCAAATGGTAGAGACTAAATTGCCTTTTTAAATTGCAAAGGTTGAAAATACCAGCTCATCAAATTGATATAAAATGAGTAAGCATTTTCTGGAGACTTTTTTTATTCTGTAAATCCCACTTTGTTTAACCCAACTTTATCAAGCTCACAAGTCTTATATGAGGATCATGCTGAACAGGGTGCAGTGAAAACGGACAATCTCCCTAGGCCAGAATTATTGTTCAGTTGCAGACAGAACCAATCAGAGTTGTCCTATATTTCATTTATGAAAACTCTGATCAAGTATCATGAGATATCTCTCACCATAACTCTCATCTGAACTATCAAGATCAAAAAGATTCTATTTATTACACATGGATGGAGAAGTGCTTTAAAACTTAAGTGAATCTTGAGCTCCAGGTAGCAGGATGCTTTGTTTTCCCTCTTTTCCCATAATGCCAAGATCTAAGCTCTCAATCAGCCGCTTTTATTATCGTTATTCAAGTCAGAAGGATCACCATCCAAGCTTACCACTGAGAAGATCAGACTTCAAAAGGAACTGTCTTCAGCAGCTTTCAAAAAGAACTATCTTCAGCAGCTAGAGAAAGAATAAACATAGGTTGGGCTCCTGATCTTTTTTTAATTGAATATGACAGGTGTGGAAGGAATGAGAACATCACAATACTACTCTTCTGGCTTCAAAGATAAGCATCAATAAACCTGCATGTGTATGTTGTGACTTTTCCCAGGCTTCCTGATTAACAGGTCAATCTTGCCTTTCTGCAGGATTCCAATCCTTGGGACACTCAACATTCCCTCTCTTCACCACATCACTAGTCACAGTTTGTCTGCAAGTTCACTCACAGATGCTAACCAGAAATTAGGCTCAACAATGAACACCAACAACCAAAGGGAAATATGGATTTCAATTTTAGTTTTTTCAGTGGAAGTAAGTATTGACTCTTGCTAACCTCACTGCCATGTCCCCAGTTCATTTTGCCATCCTATGGGTGCCACACACCAACCTCAGCAGAACCAAGGAGCAGCCACTGGTATAGTGGAGAGACTCATGGCTGGGGAGAGGGAGACCACTCCAGTATGGAAGGCTTCCTCAACTGCCCTAGTTTGATTGTGAGACCTGGTGGAAACTTTGTTTTAATCTCACAGTCTCCCAGACAGGTCAGGGACCATTGATACCTCACTACAGCCTCTTGTAGATGAAGGTGAATATACTGCAACAGCATAGCTGTGGCAGGTATCTTACACAAAGGTCCAGAGTTTGTTGTTAAGAAGCCTGTTATGGTTTACCTCCAGGTTCCTTCTGTGTACACACCTATCAGATGATTCCTCAATCTTGAATCAGAGGGCTGATCCCCCACCCTCCACCTCAGTGAAAGCGCATCACCAAACAAGGAACAATGCAGCGCGTATGTATTTATTTTCAATCCTAAATCTCAATACTTTAGCTGATAAGGTCTCAGCTAAGGCTTATTAATGGAGGCTGCACTACCACAGCACTTCTTTGATGAATGCCTGAAAGAACTATGCCTTGTTTTTTAAACACAGAAATAATGATGGCAATAATTGACAAGGGCAATCCTCCATAGATTCTTGTTATGTGAGGTAGAAGCAACCTTGTCTCTTAATTGTCAATAAATGGCAGGTACCATGGCATCCCTTTGTGTCCTGGCAAGTACTCAAGGTCCCCTAGCCCATTATCATAACAAAACAGCTCACTGCTATGATAGTTTGCCTCAATCACGGCCAGTCACAAGTATACAGATGTACTGCACATGTATGTTCTACATATCCTGCCGTACAATTTATATAATCTGTAGCTGTCGATTTATTGTTCAACTTACAGGGTACAATGAGTCTCATTACATGGGTTTGCTGGATTCCCAGCATAGATTACCATTTTCTTTAAGCACAGCCCAGTCACAAGCAGCTCAATGTCTGTGTAAGACAAGGGACATTAATTATTTAAAAATTAAGCTAGGAAGAGTATTATACTTCAACAAAAAGGATAAAAACATTTTTCTGGTTGAGCAATTGTTCCTAAATGTCCAGTTGTAAAGGAGAGGGCTATAGGTAGCAAAATCACAAGGGAGCCTCACGGAATGTCTGGGCTCTGCAGTTGCACAGATGCCCATAACACACCCTCCCCTCCTCTTAAAGATCCTCTACAATGAAGGGAAAAATCAACATCCAAAAAAGGGGAGATATGCTGTCAATTCCAGAGCTGGCAATACACAGGAAAAAAGACATCCCTCTGACCTGAGTTAAACCAGAAAGCAGATATGGGCTTGACTTTTCATTCCATTTCCCTTTCTTCTTTCTAAACTTACTGAGCACATTTGGATTCCTGGAAACAGAGAGAATGCAGAGTTCCATCACAAGCCAAACTTCAGCTGGGGGTGATCTCAGGATGGCTGCTGAACAGCTGTCCTTCCTCCCTTGCAAAGGAGGTGATGTTTAACACCAGAGTATAGATGATTTGCAGAGTCAGGCTTCCATAGGGTTGTGATGCAAGGGGGCAGATGTCTGCTTGGAAAGTATTCTACCTGTGATCAATGCTCTTTGGAAAAGCTCTTTGACAACCAGCAATAAGGATGCAGCCCTGAGGGATCTGGAGGGAGCATGTAAATAAGAGCAATGAGATGAGCCACTAGTAAATATGTTGTAATATAACAAAGATGGGACAATTTTAATAAACTGGGGAAAGGTGATACCTAGATTAGTTCCTGTAATGGAGAACTTCTTGCTAATACAATGTGGGACCTATTGAGACAAATCTGGGGATTGCTTGCTGGCCAGGAAAAAATGTTTTTTACCTATGTTCCTGAAAATGAACATGTCACTGATGTGTTGCAAAGGTTATGCGCCAATACCAGAAAGGAGGACTGCCTTGAAGTCTCCCACCTGGCACATTTCCTGTGGGTGAGCAGAGGGATAGGTAAAGTCGCAGGCTGGGGGAGGACCAGCATTACATAGTTCCCACTTCAGCCTCTCTCCTGCAGGTTTCAGCTGTCCAAAAGCAGCCGCCTTTGCTGGCAGCTGGCCAACTCGCCTCCATGAAGGAACCAGCTCCATATGCTAGTCTGACAAAAAACCCCCACTTTCTTCAGAAATGCCTAAGTCTTTGGCTTTCCTTTTGTTTCTGTTGGCTTTAGTCCCCGCTTAGTCATCATTGTGGTAGCAATGTCATCCAAAGCCTGCCCTTTTCTATGCTTCACTAAGGATGTAAATACTAATGGTGCATAGTGTAACAAAAATAATTAATCTTTTCCATTTCCAGAGCTGTGTAAATATTGACTGTCTAATCTTCACAGCAGACCAGACAGATAAATGTTTCTGCTCTAGTTATTGCCTCCAGAACCTTAAGTGACATGGTCCCAAAGGTGGAGCTCCCCAGATCCTTCTCTGGGCTGTTCTCCTGACCGTGTGGCAGCTCTTCAACATACTCCTGCGTTATTTCTCCCTTCAGAAGTGACAGCGAGCTGTCCTATGAAACTCATAGAACAAAAAAAGTGCTGACCATTTTGTTTTTCCTCATTTCTCTTTCCCTTTCTGAAGTGATGAACTATCACATCTCTTTTTTTCAGTCCTCTGCTTGCTGTACACTAATGTCACAACGGGTGAATCACAAGTCAGGCTTGGACAGGGGCTCTTTTTTTTTGGATCTCATACATTGCTGCAATGTAAAAACTACGACCACTATTCTGTGTGTGCCCACTGGAAAGTAATCATAGGCACCACTTGATATGAAGTCCTGCTCATTATTTTCTCAAGATTTTTTGTCCAAACATGGATGTCTTAGTGAAGCACAAGAAATAAATTCAACTTCCCTTAATTCTTTTGTGCAATTTCTGCCTCAGGGTGTTAGACACTATTACTGTGTGCTTTTAAATATCTGTCGTGTTTTATTCCATAGTGACTAAAATAATTATTTTTATAGTTATTAAAGCATTTGGAGAATTCCCAAGTGTTGGAGATTGAAATGTTATAATTTATGGCTTAAATGTCTTCATGAAGGACTTTTGCCTATTATAGGAAAATTGTATAAAAGCTGCAGAGAAGACTAGCACACCCTAAGGCCCTGGACTGCATGTTGATGGAAATAAGATAAAGTGACTCAGATCTGGGCTGGGGGAAGAAGAATACATTCACAGAGGGACCAAGCTTAGCACCTTTGGGGTGGAGACTGCAGCTCCAGGGCTATCAGCTGCCAGGCTTGCACAGACCCCTACACGAAAGTGGGGAGGAGGAGAGGTTTTGGGCGTGTGGTGAAAAAGCCTCTGGTCTGAGGCAGTCAACGCCCCTTCTCTGCTGTGCACACCAGCTCAGCTGTGGGCCCCTTCATCCCGGGAAAAGCCACATCCATGTGAAGGACAGCAGAGGGGGTGTCATGGCCCATCAAAGGCCCCTCCCCAAAGGGGTCCCCAGACCCTGCACCAGAGCACTGCAACATGATGCAACAGATCCACAGTGTTGCAAGGGACCATGTAAAACTCGCCCTCCCCGGGGGAGGCACGTGGGCGTTCCTATGGGATTCTATACTTTTTGGTGGTGGGCAGAGGGAGACCCTCACCACCAAGAAGACCAGATGGAGGGAACCACTGAGATGTCGTTGGGTTCCTCAGAAGGGTGATATGTTTCTACCTAACCCCTGTCACTCTTTCCCTCTCCTCCCACACACACACACCTCTTTTTCTATTTCTTTATTTCTTTTCTTTTTCTTTCTCTTTGTCTACTTTACTATTAAATAAAATATATCCAGTTTTTTGGCACCGACATCTAACCTCATTTGGTTTTAATTCTGTTTTCTGGGTATATTTTGAACCTTTCTGGGTTCGATCCATTTTATTCACAGAGGCTTAGTTTCCTTTGGTCTTCTGTGTTAAACTGGTTCGTAACACCAGGATGAAAGGGAATACAGAAATGCCAAATGTTTACTATTCTAATAGACAGCCATCCGTGCTTTATGAACTATCCCCTTACATCCAAAAAATATCAATGTGATTTCACAAATGGCCTTGAGAACATTTGCTTTAAATTGAAAGACTCTATTTCTGCTATATTAAGAACAGTGTTAGTATTAATCCAGGTCCTATATGGAGCAAACTAATCTTTTCATTTTGGCACTACTGAAAATTCGGTCTACTTTACTACGCTGGTAAACTGCATCTTTCAAAGTTACCAACATTAAAAAAGCTAATTGTTACTTCTTTCATTGATTAAAAATTACTTATAATAACATTAATGATCCTTTCATCGGTGTATGTAATTTAGGCAATGACAGCCTACCACATTAACTTCGCCTGCCTTTGCCTTGGCCTTCTAACTCCTCCAACTGAACATTTCCTAGTTTGTAAATTCTCCCAAATGGGTCGTTAACAGACATCTCCTGCTGTTTGGTATATACCATAGAAACAGGCTGTCAGAGAGAGAAATGGTTTTGAAGGAGCTCTTCCTGGGGGAGAAAAAAGTTAAGGAAATGCCAGGTTAAATCAAGTTTGTGAAATGCATCATAACTTAAAATATCCCTCATACATGACTAAACAAGACATCACACAGATTTTTTTTCCCCACAAAACAGGACCGGCATCAAAGCATGTGCCAGCATATGCCCTTGTAAGCACCTGCAACTCCTACTGCTTCCAATCCCTAACAGAAATCCTGCAACCAGGCAGACATCTAATATTCTTGACTAGGAAACCAAGAAGAAAGGCTCACGGGACCAGGCCCTATACTCCTGACATGGAGATCTTCGCTCTCTGCTTCCCCAGCGCGGTCTAGAAATCATGAACCAAAAAGGTAGGGCAACCTGACATCACAAGAAAACCAGTAGCAT
This sequence comes from Pomatostomus ruficeps, assembly GCA_013400735.1. Classification (NCBI taxonomy): domain Eukaryota; kingdom Metazoa; phylum Chordata; class Aves; order Passeriformes; family Timaliidae; genus Pomatostomus; species Pomatostomus ruficeps. The sequence goes on from VYZT01026445.1 coordinate 89,011, forward strand.
TTGGTTCAAGTCTATGAACTGCCCAGGGAAATGCTACATTCACCAACCAAATTTGTGTTAATATCCACTGCCAAGAGAGAAGCAAAAGGACTCGCTGGCCTTTCTCAGCTATAGGTTACATTTTCAGGTATGTTTTCTTTTCTTTTCTTCTCTTTTTCTTGTTACTTTACACTCTATCATATGGCATGAGACTGAAAAAAGCCAGTGACTAAGTAAACTGTTTGTACTAATGCACTCATCTGCAAGCTATTCATGTGAAACAGAATAAATAACCACTGGCCAGCAATACCTGCACTGCAGGAACTTCAAATACAGAGATGTTCTTTGCCCACAAAGAACCATGGCACCATAGAGTGGTTTGGGTTGGAAGGGACCTTAGAGATCATCCTGTTCTATCCCGCTGCCATGGGCAGAGACACCTTCCACTAGCCCAGGTTGCTCAAAGCCCTGTCCAACCTGGCCTTGGACACATTCATGAATGGGGCATCCACAGCTTTTATGGGCAACCTGTGCCACTGTCTAATCATCCTCACAGGGAGGAATTTCTTTCTAGTATCTGATCTATCTCTATCCACCGAAACTATTCCCCCTTTTCCCCTATATGTAAATACAAGTGCCACTCCAGTCTTCTTGCAGCCCCCTTCAGATATTGGAACACTTCAATTTTTTTCAACTAATCTCAAATAATAGAACTTTACTATTGTCAAATGCTTCCATTTGTTTCACAGCAACTTTTTTGTTCTATTCTTTTAGTTTTATAAATATGGCAGACTCCATCCTGCTCTCCATTTCTCTCAATTTTATTTATTTTCAATGCAATTATCACCTCTTTTAGGCAACTCTATACTAGTTTGGCCTGGTTTGCTGAAAGGGCAATACCTTTATGTTTTATGCCCTTGGCAAGGAAAAAAGATATGTTGTCCTTTGAGATTAAAATCACTGTTTGGTATGCCCCAGTATACGTGAATCTGCAGAATACTAACTAACATACAAAAATGAACATTCCCACTGCTGTTTTAATAGCAAACAAATAGCTCTCGATCACTACTAAATTCTCAACTTCCCATTTCCATAATTTTCCCTGGAATAAGTAATATAAACCTTGTAGGTACTTTGGTCACCGTGTCCTTTATGCAACACCATCAGAGGAAACATGTAATTGCAAAGCTGAAAAATAGAAAACTCTGTGATCAAAGACGTTTAGACATTTTCCAGAAACTCCTTTTTATGCAAGAAATCTGTTTCCTAACTTGTTCTGACAAATGTCACGGCTGGAAAAATTCTTTCTCCAAGGGAAGATGTATGATCTATAGAATAGTTTTCTTTCTCTGTATTTTTCAGAAGACTGGATTCATCAAATACAAACTGCTCTTTCATTTGTGTGTCTCCATGTTCAGCAAAAAGAAATGAAATACGGGAATGGGAAAATGACAATACTCATTATCTGTAGGTAACTTTTTGGCACCAAAATATTATCCAGTGTGATCAACTAGAAAGTGCAGAGGTACTAGCATAGAATGATGCAGTCAGAACTGGGTTCTCTGCAGGAAAAGCTATGTTTATTATGTTTTTCACACTGGTCACTATGTTAGCAGACACATCAATACCCCAGCATATGGTTTCAAGTGGGGACTGCCAAAACACTGCACACAGAGGGTTGCTCTTCATGGGAGGATTTCAACTGGGATCTCTTGAGAAGTCACGGTAACAGCTGAAATGTCACAGGACGTACCCAGAGTAGAAGTGATTGTAAGGATAAGCCAGTTCAGGACTTGTCACCTCTGAACCGCAAAACAGAAATGACAATGTAACTCTCCTTTCTCTGAGAAGACTCCAAGGAACCAGCAGCAACCAAACACACCTGAGATGCAGCTCAGTTTTCCTCTGACTGGGTCACAAATGCCTTGGTAGCTTCTGGACTCAGCATGGCCAAATGGCCACAACACAGATCTTCTGAACTTACACTGGCAGGGACTGAGGCCATTTGTACTTTTAAGTGGAGTTTTAAGGGGATAAGTTTAGTCAGCCTGGGAAGGACAAATACAACTGCAAAATCTGAGCAAGAACAGTCAGTAAGGTCTTGTTTCAAGAACACCTCTGAATAATTTTTACTCTCAGTTAAATACTGCTTCAGTTCTTCCCTGAATCAGGACTGAATACCAAAACTACCAGACTTGGGGGGTGATGAGAGGTTGATTTCACTGGAATACAGTATCTCCTTTTTGCAAGCTCCTTTTTTATTTGTTACTACGTGGATACACTTGAAAAGAAGGCAAAGGCTACACCAGAAAACATTTAAATGCATTCTGATCTTTGTGAATCAGCAGTAACCTACAGTTGATGCCACAGTTGTAACACTCTCAAACTGCTCAGACACCCAACTCAAACTAAGAGCATTCAGCATTTTTAAATCCTTGAAGAGACCCACTCTTTGTGGTTTGCATATAAGCCTGAGAAAAATAATAGTCTTAACACTGAAGGATGATGCTTTAGGTAACGTATTCTGAATTCTCTATTCTGAAGTCAAATAGCTGCTGCAGAATTACAATTAGCTTCATAAGTACATGCAACATTTTAAGTCATAAAGATCTGGACTGCATATAGTAGAGAACAAGTAAGTTTGAACAATATGCATGACAAATGTAAAAAGTATTACTTGGTGACCTACAGTTTTAAAATGCCCAAGACAACATTCAAAAGTAATCAGATGCTCACAGTCTCTACCCTCAACTCTTTGCTAGGGCTGAGTATCGTCATTACTGGTAAATAATATGATTTAAAAACCCCTGGCTTTATGCAACTGAAGTTAAATCTAGGATGTTTAAATATTTGTTTTGCATTTCTTCTCCCACTTGTGAGTTTTGCTGGTTCAGTATTTTTATACTAAAATCAAAGTATCATTTGCTGATATAAAAGGCAGCTTAGCATATTTCCAATGTATTTAAGTCCAGGCAAAAGTAAATCAGCTACAAATTAGTGTATTTCACATACAAAAATATTCTTATGTTAACATTTTAGTTCATAAACTAGTCACAAACCAGTTAAAAATAGACACTTAAAAAATCTGCACTTGGCCAAAAATAATACCCATCATTTTTTAGTTACTAAAAAACTCCAACAGTGCTTCTCCTTGTAATATGCTTATCAGACCAATATGCACAGTGGTCATTGGGTATTATCAGCTGGAAGTAGAAACAGAAAACAGCTTCAATCTTCCTTGTTCTTGCTTATTCCCCTTGTTTCAAGTAAAGGCATAGGAGTTGCCTCAAGACAACAGTTGCTGTTTTCCCCCAGAATAAGCCCCAGCAGCTGCCTCTTGTACTTTTGAAAAAGTTTGTAGAACCATTTGCACCAGTTCCACATTCCTGCATGGGAAAAGCCCCACTCCACTGTGATGCAGCTGAAGCTAAGAACTAGTGTTAAGCACTACTCATCAGACACTAACTTATAGGAACTGTTTCTTTGGTCACATGTTTAATCGTGAAACATGATGGTCCAGAGTGGACAGTGTTTGTATTCATCCTGAGCTGTGGCAACCTTTCCAGGTTATTTCAACACCTGGCCACAATGTATTGATGCAAAACCCAATCCTATTTGTCCCTGAGCCAATAACATTGTCCCAAAAGTGCTGGCTGTTTCAACAGGCAGTCAATATCCATGTGAAGCCATGTTAATTATTTCCCTGAATATCCCGGGTATGGAGGGGGTGGGGAATACTGTATCGCAGTCTGTGGGGTTGGAGTGTAAGGTGGAGGTAGGTCAGCTGGGTACTCCATTTCATATTCATAACTGTATGGTGGTGGAGCCACTGAAATGGGAGAAAAAAGAAGACAGAGTTAAAAATCTGTTTTTCTGATGCAGCCTTCAAGAATTTTCATGCTGACATCCAGACTTGCATGCAACTGATACAAAACCTCCTGGCAATGCATTAAATTTTTTTCCAGGCTGTCATTATACAGTTAATTTACATCAATGTGAGTCACTCTTTATTGCCCTTTCCTTTACTCCTTAGCTATGTGCCCACCGACATGCTGTGCTGGTAACAGTGTTGGAGCGCCTGTATGGCAGATGATACCAGGCAAACGTGGCAGAGCTAAACTTCTTCATGGGAGAAACGATCGGTGTTTATCAGATTCATTCCCTTCCACCTCCTTCAGCAGCAACAGGGATTTATGTCATGTCAAAATGATGGCAATCAGAGTTCTTGATCTCCACGGACACCTCAAACACCCTCTAGGTCTCCAGGTGTGTGACATGCCACACCATGGCAAACACTGCAGCATCACACCTGCCAGGGCAAATGCCAGACATCTTACCATGGCTTGGGCTGAAGAAGAATGAAGCTTTCACCTTGTTCATACCAATGGAGACATCCGAGGAGAGCCTAGCATTTGTAAACTGGGTAGGTATTTAGGAGACAACAAAAATATTCAGAAGTAGCTGAAAACTTTTTCTCAACTACTTCTAATAACTTAAAAGAAAAAGGATTCATTTGGTGGCTAAGATGACAGTAAATGCTCTAGAATGATAGCATGGTAGGAACTAAAGGCTCTGTATCAATATCCAATTACAGTAGTCTCTACAAATTCTAAGGTCCAGAGTCTGCTCATGTCTCCATTTACATTCACCACAGACTCTTTCCTGTCCCCTCTGTAGATGTTTCAGGTAGACTGGCAGTGAAATAGCACTAGCATAGAGTGGAAGCAGAAACCTAGGATGTTTGTGATGGGGGGAAGAGACTCAAATCCCAGAGTGCCATGCAAAGCATGCCCTGCTCTCTTGAACACTGAGCCGCTGCTGTGGCTGAGGCAGAAGGAAGAGCATCTCCACATTTGCTGTTCCTGTCCAAAATAGGTAATGGTAGGGGCAGTGCTGGCCACAAGCCATGCAGCCAAAGCCAGGTCAGTCATGACTCCAGAAGTGTTCATGACAGCAGGGAACACAGAAATAATTTCCAAGCTTCCCCATCCTCTAAAACCTGATGCTACTGCTAAGAGGAAGAACCACTCAAACTGGTGTTTGCACCAGAGTCAAACTGCCTAGAGATTGAGAGATAAGGGTGAGTCATTGCAGGAGGAGACTTGGAGAGGAAAAGGTAACAGCCCTGGCGTTTTCATTTTGCTCTTGTTTTTGCAGCTTGCAGTGATTATTCATTTTTGAAGTAGCTCTTCAGCAATTCATGGTTGAGAATATTGCCATTTTCTTTCAAACTCATCTCTATGCAAAAAAATGTTGAAATGATAAGGATGATTATAGATGCTTTCAGTCTAACTGGAACAGAAGGGTGTGAGGGAGAAAACAGACATTAAGACTGGTATGATAAAGGAATACATAAAAAATATTGCATAGCTTGCCTATAAGTATACATAATGCACCTGAGGTTTGCTGCAACCTTAGCAACAGGAGGGAATATAAAGGCAGGGGATCTCTAAGAGTGGGATGGCAAGCCTTCATGCATGAAACACCTTTGCATTGTATTACAATGAACCCCCGAAGTTATCCCAAGGCAATTTCTCCTGGATTTTTAGTTAACAATGTCACTGAATTGCATAAACACCATTATGCTGCATCCAGGGTCTGCTTTTCTCTTCAACAATGTGGCCACTTTCACATGGTAGGTGTGGAATTGAAGCAAATGAACCTCACAGAGCCCAACTGGCTTGGTGCCACCTCCTTTGGTGCTCCTAGAGTGGTGCAAATTGACAAGTGTGGTGCAGTGGGTGGCTCCACACCAAGCTGGCACATACATAGTCCTATGTACCAGCTTGCACTCTCTTGGGACACAACTGCACTGCCCCAGAAGCACAAGGGGTGCCTACTGTTCTCTGGGATGCCCCAGACCCTGTGATGGCTCTGGCTTAGACTCTGTGCCTTCCCTGCGGCTGCCTGCACCTAAAAAAAGTTTATATCAAAACAATTTTAACCCAGAGAAAAGCCTGCATTGAGCACATCCAACACTTGGCTAACTTTGACCAAGGTACATACAGGTACCTCTGCACTACGTCCTCACCTGGGGCTGGAGTGTTAGAACTAGATTATCTCTAAGGTCCACTCCAACCCAAGGTATTCTAAGACTCTATAACCATAGTCCAAATTTGTATTCCAAGTTCCAGTTCAGGCATGGTGTCAGGTGGATGCAGAGATCCAGCACTACATCCTAGCCAGCAGTCCCTCCTGGGACACACAGTGCAGAACACCCTGCAGAGATGCCTGTGTGCTTTTGTAGAAGTCACCTGGGATACTGCAGCATCCAGCAGTGCTTGTAAGCTCTGGCCAAAAACCAGTCAGCTCAGGTTGCATTAGACTCCACAACACCACTCAAAGCCTTTGCACTATGGCATAGACATTATTGTCCAGGTTTTCCCTTCTCTGTGATATGCCTGGCCCCCATTATATTGGACAGTGCAAAGGAGCTGGCTGCATGTGAACAAGAACAAATACAAAAATCAGAACACAAAAGAAGAACAACTGATCTACTGCCAGAGAGCCTCCGGCACAGGGAGAAAATTTGTCCTGCACAATGCAGCACTGCCTTGAGCAAGGACTTGACACGCTTCTGCAGGCACCATGAGCCACTCAGCTGTGAAGTGTGTCACCTGGCCAGGTATCCTTAGCCCACTCAGCACCTGAATAAACCCACCCAGGCAGAGCTGCACTGCCACACACTGTGCACTGAGCTGTCCTGCCTTTCTCAGCAGGAGTTGTGCTGTTCCCCTCTGGATTGAGAGGAGCCTCCTGCTGCAGTCACATCCCCCATTTACTGTAGAGCTGTAACTATGCAAGGATAGCACTCCTGCCATGACCACAGGCACTCTTGCAGACCTGTCACTTTGCTTCCTTACCTGGGTACGTGTTGATGGTGTTGATGTTTGTCGTTTGGATGACCCCTACTCGAGTCCCACGGTTGCTTTTCATGCACATACAGATACAGATGGCAACTCCAGCAATCACTCCCATTATAAATACTATGCCGAAAACAATTCCAGCTATTGCTGTGCCTCTGCAAGGGGAATGGAAACATGCAGTCAGACTCAGACAAATAATATTTACAAAACAAAATTCTTTTCTCAAGAGCAGCCCCTATTTGAGAAAAAAATGCATATTGATTACTGAAAATGCCACAAATTTTGATCCATCAAGGCATATGAATAAACAAAAATGAAAGACATCTGAAACCAAAATGAGAAACTCTTTCAAAGTCACCTTTGCAATTGTGCCAGATCACTCTGCTGATTTACCAAATATTAAATTCTACTGTTCCAGGGCCATCTGAATTTATCTACTTTTAAACACTATGAGGGATAATTCCTTCCCTTTCCCCTCATCACATAAGATCTTTTTCTTCTGAAAGGCATTGGTATGATTTTCTCCTGAAAAGAAAGCCTAGGTTATCACCAGCAATATATTTCAGAAGGATCCACGTGCATGATATACTTCCATAGGAATTTTGTCATTGTTTTATTGTAGGTCAAAAAGTCCTTCTGCTGTGCTCCTGAGCCCACAGATTAAGGAAAGCCTTTTCTTCTCAAGGATGAGTGGTGTGAAGCAAAGCAACACCCACCATTTCACACATCTGCTGCTGCAGCCAGTATATGTATTTGAAGTTTAAACAATTTCTTTTAAAATGGTCCAGAGAAAGGAATTTAACTCAGCTTCTGAGGAAGACTTCCCTTGAAATTTTAATATAGTGAAAGGAAAGAAAGCCTTATTGCACTCACAAGTTGGAGAAAAACCTCAAAAAACCTCACTAAGAGACACTGAAGAGCTTCCAAAAATACTGAGAGCAAAATAAGCCTTTCTGACGAACCCTTCTTCACTCAGGTTTGTTGTCAGTGAAGCATAGGTTACATGAAAGATTTATAGACTACCCTTTTGTGAAAAAAGCCCACGGACTTGCCAGAAATATTCTTACTCTGTGGATCTCTGTATCTTCCAGCAAAGACTTCAAATTGCAACCTTGATGGCAACCTTTCTACTGGATATTTTAATCAATCCAAATTGATAGTTTGTCAGCATGAATAAGCCTCACTAGAAATTATTGCAAGGTAGAGAATAAAACAGGCATTGCAATACCACAAATATTATAAGGAGTCTAAACCATAATTTAGATTCCCCATACAAGCATGGGAAAACATGGCAGGCATGATTTTCAAAATGCTGATAGTCTGCTTGCTTCAAAAAACTCAGCAAGAGTCAGGATGTACTTAATACCTGAAAAATGAGACCTTCTACTTAGGAACATAAACATGAGTTTAAGAGCTTGTTTTTAGGCCCAAACTGTTCAGAAACTTGGCCATAATTCAGAGTACAATCACTTAATTGTACAGTTTAAGTAAACACAGACCATTTGCTGTCATAGTAAACACACTGCCAGAGAGCTAAATTGTTTTCTGCTGTTCTGTAGCGATGAATGAAGAATGTGCAGGGAGAGTAAATCTACTAATATTTTGCAGCATGCACCTGGTCATAAAACCAGTAGCTCAAAACACTGATAAGATCAAGTGCTTTGTATTAACCACTATGAGTAACTAAGAAATATAACCACAATAATTTGCATCTAATAGAATGAAAGTCTGATACTCTTGGAAGATGTGACCAATGTTATCACTACATTGAGAGAAACTGTGGTAGGAGGCAACAGTTTGATTCAGAAGATACTTTAAAACTACACTCTTTTCATTCCAGAAGTTTCTCTAATAACATCACAATTAAAAAACTATGGTACCCCTTTTATAAACACATGATTGGCTACTGCTTTTGCTACATTCACTTAGAGGATGAAGCACTGTGAGTACTGCATCAGAGTTGCAGGGAACTCCCTTATCCTGAAATAATCCCTGTCCCAGGTGGATTCCCAGCAGGAGAACCAGTCACTACTGACCACTGGCCTCTAGTCCTGCATTGCTTTATTCATGGGCCACTGCTGCCCAGCTCGTGCATCCCTGGTACACTCTGCCTGGCTGAACTGCTCAAATCCCAGAAACTACAACAGTTTCTTGTGCTTCCAATTAGCTGCACCCTGAGGAAAACTCAGCCTCTACCCTTAAAACTCACAGAAGCGGGTAACACACAGCACACGTTACCTTCCTGGTGCTAAATCAAAATTCCTGAATTAATAAAGCCCATTGTAAACACAGTTTAAATAGTTTGCCTCCACTGTTTTCGAACGCAAAGGCATCCCATTTGTTTCAGAAGTGTTCAGCCAGATTCCATACTCCATTTGTGCTGAGCAATGGGTTGCACTCTTCATGGGTAAGACACAGCTTTAGAAAGCCCCTCTGCATCTGCCTCCACCTGAAATGCAAAAAAGGCTGAAGTCCACTGTTGGAAAAGGCTTCTCAGCCTAAGCACAATGATACTGTTAGAGAGGACTTAGGCAGATGTACTCTTTCCAATGTATATAACAGAATACATATAACTCCATACCACTCACTAAAGGTGAGTCTGTAAACTCACCCTGACTAAGAGACCTGCCCTTAAAGCCCTTCACAATGGCCCTAGTGAAACCAGGAGCACATTGCCTCCACATATCAGGCTGCATCTTCTCAGCATCAAATCCTGGCAAGACAATGGCCATGTAGCAGCTTTTCTGGGCACACAGCACAAAAAGAAATGTTTGCTCTTTTTGTGGAAAGCCTGTGACTAGAACGTATGAAGAAAAATAAGCATGTATTTTTAATGAAATGGTGAGGTTTCTCTTTACCCTGTTATGGAGTTTTTGAAAATAAATATCCTATAAGCAAACATGCCCTATTATTAAAGCCTGCTTGCTTTGTCCCTCTTTCTCTCACTGATATTTTAGATTTCTGTATAGAGAGACAGAGGGATACAGTGGGTTTTAGAGCTGTTCAAGGGAAAGGGCAATAGAAAAGGGACACTGCAAAGCAAAAGAAGACCTAGAAACTACACAAGAGAGTCACGGACCAACTAGGAAGTTTGAAAAAAAGGAAAGATTTTGAAATGGAACAATTTGAAGGAAAACATTAGGCAAAGTCTTTCACAGAAACAAAGCCAATGAAGAGAAGAGGACTGCCACAGAAAATCAATGCATGGAAAAGTAAAGATTGAGAGGGGGGAAAGTAATTCTAAAGCTGTGGAAATGTCATGAGACATTGTCAAGATAAAAATCAGTTATTTAAAGAAGCTTTCCTCCTGTTTTTAGCAACATCCCACTGGAAAGAATATAAATCTCATTCCCAGCTTAATATTTCTGGCCCAGACAGGTTGGTTCATTTTTTAACTGTATCACTTGCTAGATTTCTTTTCTGCAAACCTGTCCAGCCTTAAACTAAGCTCAGGTAAATTTTAGCATCCATAGACTCATGTGGCAAAGCTTAATTATAAAAGAATCATATAGTCACAGGATGGTTTAGGTTGGAAGGAACCTCAAAGACCATCTAGTTCCAACCTCCCTGCCATTGGCAGGGATGTCTTTTACTAGACCAGGTAGCTCCAAGCCTATCCAGCTTGGCCTTGAACACCTCTAGGGATGGGGCTTCTATGGACAACCTGTTCTAGTACTTTGCCACCCTCTGAGTAAAGAATTTTTTCCTAACATCTAATCTAAACCTGCCATCTGCCAGTTTAAAACCATTATGTATCTGACAAACTGTCTCCTCTATGACTATTCTTAACTGAATGCCCGATAGTTTTCTGTGAGGCTCCTAGACCTCACGTCATCACCCAGAGCCCTCAGCTTTTCACCCACAACCCTCAGATCATCACCTACCAGCTACCCTTCCTTCTGCCCTGCCCACGATTTTACAGACCTTTAGAGTCACGCCTGGCAGCCAACTCTTCCCCTGCAGAAACCCAGTCCCTCTTGGCTGTTCTGCCTACAGGGACTGCTTCATGCCTTGAAGCCCTGGCCACTCTTTACTACACTTTTTCTCAACCTCTTCTGTTGTCTTCTGAGAGCATGGTATTAGATTTGTTTATTCTTGACAGTCACAGAGTCAGGAACTAAGGTTTTATGGCACTATTTATCATAGTACTAAGTCTCATTTCTGAGAGTAATGTCAGTCCAGAGACCACCAAGTCCTCTGGGAGCTTGGGTTGTTTTCCCCTTGATGCATCACATAGTGTTTATGGGCCCTGGATTTTCTGCCTCAGTGCCTGGACTCCTGTCCTCTGATGCAGGACACAGGCTCAGGCACAGGTGAGCTTGAGCCACCAGTTTTGCCAAAGCCCAGCTTACTCTATAATACCGCATCAATTTAGAAACTATCATTGTAGATGGGACAGCGTTCTGCACTAGAGATGCATTTATATTGGCATAAAGGTCTTTTCATCCTGTAATTGCTAACGTTAGCAATTTTTCAGCAATTTGATCAAGTATGGCACGTTGTTAGAAGCATGTGAGGATCAGTATTCCCACTCTGTCTTCACAATATTCATTACCATATGACTGCAAGGAAGACCATTCTCAGACTTCTCTTTGCTCACTGGATCTCTTCCATCTCATCACCTTTCCTAATTTCCACTACTTTACTAGTTCTCAAATTAATTTATTGCCAACTCTCTGCATGAGATTTGCTGGCACCACATCTCTAGAATAATATTAATAATAATGTGTGCAATACACATTGGAAAATTACTGCTAATATTAGTAAATGTCCTTTAATTTTTTCCCCCTTTAAGGCATTTGAAAAGAAGCTGATAAGTGATTTTTTAAAACTCACTCTCTGAGATAAAACATAAAAAACCAGTGGTCTTTGGTATTCTGATCCAGACATTCTTATTTGGGAAAAAATACTCTTTGGACTCTTAATCAGACTCAATGTGATTTGGAGGGAGGCAGTGTTGGACTATTTATTTAATTTGGTTGGCAAACCCCTAGTTACTTGGACCAATAACAGAATTGCAGCAGCATCACACGCCATTTTCTCAAGCCTCCACCAGAGCAGGTAGACCAGTTCTGGGGCATTTACGCCTCCCCACTCCCTTTATTTTCATAAGGACAAAACCACATAGTGAGTGATCCTCTAAGAGACTGGTTTTGATGTCCAGAGTACTTTGGAGAGTACCTTGAGAACCTCATAGCAAAAGCTGGTGGACAAGCGACTTAATCAGCTGGGGTACCCCATGGTTGAGACAGCAGCCTTCTCAGCACAGTTTTACAGCCCTCGAAGAAGGGGTACATCAGGGTAACATGGACTGAAAAACCATCCAACTTGGACATCAGTTAAGTAATCAAGCTAGCTGCTGCTTCCTGTTTTAAATTAAATCATTCGTTTACAGATTGGCAATACAAATGGATCAGGCTTGCATTTGAGGCTTTGTTTTGCAAGGTGTATTTATACAAAATTCCAACTAGTACTTCTTTTAAATACAGTTTTTACCACAGGAAGGAAGGCGATGATTGTCTGCTTCTGTAAACAAATCCTGTATGCTATGTTAAAACTGGGTACAGAGTGTACTTGGACAGTATTTCCCTTCTTTTGCTCCTACTTGGTTGTATTTAAGGTGCGTTGTTAATAGCCTTCCAAATAGTTTCCTCTGTGCCATTCCCTCTCTACCTTGCTATATTTGCTGGACTCAAGCACCAAAATAGCCTGAGCAGGAGATGTACAATAAAAGATAGTGGGTTCCTCAACTTTCTTCCCCAGCTCCATGTGGACAGGTCACCACTCTGAGACTGCTCGATAAGCTACATAGTCTTACAAAGGGTCCAACAACATGCTGTCTATCAGTACTGCCAGGCCTGAGCAACAAGGTACCTTCTACAGCTTGTTAAAAGGTTGTTGAGTCACTGAAGCATAACTGTGGCACACTTGCAAAAACAAAGAGAAATATCATACAATCTGTAAACCAAAAGGATATATAATTACAGCTTGTTCTGCTTTGGGCTATCATCAGAGAGACTTTTCAGAAAACTTGCCTTTTGAAAAATATGTAGCATTTTATGTTTACTTTCTTTATGCCAAACCATATGCTCTTCTCTCCAACAACACTGCCGGATGTGCTGCTTGCTAGCAGTGCTGTAATGTGCTTCAAATAAGCAGTCCCAGAAAAGTCATGGTAGCTGCCACAGTAAAGGGAGTAGAGACTTCCTCTAGCTGGCTGCCAAGCTGCTTTCCCTGCCTGAGATCTTCCTGTACCCCCAGATGGAGGGGTTAGAGGGAGGGATGCCAACGCTTCCACCCTGCTTACAACTCATTGCAGGCCTGGCCCAGAAATAATTTTATGGATAGAGGGAATGATGCATGAAACCCAGTCCAGAGGAACATCCTGCAATACAGCAGACCCAATACTTACTACACAGCAGTGTTCTTAACTGATCATGGCTAAACAAATACATTTTAATCAGTCCACCCTGTCCAGCATTTTAATCAGACCAACATGTGCACACATGCAGATGCTGGCTTTGAAACACAGAATCTATCTGACTGGCAGTTCCAAAATTTCAGAACCTTGCTGGAATGGGGAAAAAACCAACCCAACAATTTGAATTAAAACAAGAGATTAAAAAAGGGCAGAAATGCACAAGTAATGAAGAAGAAGCTTTTTTTTTTTACCTTTTATGTGAAAGAATTCTGCTTAAGATATTGCAAGATTTCCAGTTACCATTTTTCACCCTCATGCTCTCCTCTGTCCTTTTGTTGCAGCAGCTCCTGTTGCCCCACCTTTCCCTCTCAGACATTCTGTTCCCTGCAGTCAAGACCTCCCCTTGGTCTTTAATGAGTGTCACATGCTTCCCTGGAAAGGAAATAGAAGCCATAATGCAATTCCCACTTTCCAACACATTCCTCATTGTGCTCACAAATTCAAGGCCCAACCTGATGTTTACTTAAATAGAAAAAATGGCACAACTATACCTAATACAGCATTTGCGTTAGTTTAGGGGTTTTTATTTTTTATGATTGCAGTTTGCATTGCTGGCTGATACTGCCATATAAAATGCTTCCGGAATAAACAGAAACAGGAGAGTCTGAAGTTACTCCCTAATTTCCACTCCTCTAAGCAATCAAAGCACAAGAGAGGTCAGGATGATACAGTGGGCTTCCAAGAAGACCACAAAGTTAGTAAATGCTGGTTACAGATAACTTTTGGCAGCTGGGTTACTGCGTATAGATACCTAGGAGAATGGCAGGGTCATGGTATTTCTAATAATTCTTAACATACTCTTTCTGATAATGATTTTACTTATAGTAGCTTCTACAAACTCCATGAGCTCAGTGCAGGTGAATCCTACACCTCCCCTCCTGGGGAGCTCTTCCTGGAGTTACTATTGTGACTTCTGGACATCTTACCAGTCAGATCCTGAAATCTTCTGACCTTTTGAAAGCCAAACCTGCCTGGTTTTACCCAGGAGTATATCTAGATAGTATTTTTACCCAGCCTGAAGCCAAACCTGTAGAGTCATGATTTCCAGAAAGGTTAATTGTTCAGCACCTTTTAGCATATCTGCTGCCTGCTTTGTGCCTGTAACAAATTCCCAGAACACCCACACAGGATGTGATTTTGATGTGCCAGATAACATTCTGCACAAAGATGACTGATTTTTGGTCAGTGAAACAACTGTGCAGATACCAAGGGAAAGGGTCAAGAGATGGGGCTTTTAACACTTGCACCAAGGCAGGATGCAAGTGACGCACAGATTAACTGATTTTAAAAAAAGGAAGAACTGCAATGGCTGTATTCAAAAGAGCAATTCCTCAAGATTTTCAAGTCAGTGGGCTAAACAAGAGAAGTAAATGCTAGATATGGAAACCAATAGAGAGCTCTGCCATGCTCCAGGACATCTTCAGAGTCCTCCCTTCATTTTCTTGCTGTGCCAACAAGCAAGATCCTTTCTCTTCATTTTTTCACAGTGCTCTATCCATTCCAATCAACTTCAGTTGCAAAATGTTGCATAATGAAGGCTGATCTCTCCTGTATTGCATTTTCTCCACATAAACCCATTTTCTTAACAGCCTTTTGTGTGCCATCCAGCCACCAAAGCATTGTGGCATGAGCTGTTGGTGCTGGCAAAGCTGAGAGCTAACCATCCTCTGCCGCCATATTTCCTTCAGCTGGAACATCTTTGTTTCATTGGTTTCTTAGCCAATGAAAGAGAATGAAATGGTTGTTTGCAGAAAAGCCTCCAGCTTTTAACATGACAATCATACCTATTTATTGCAGTTTCTGAAAAATAACAATAAAGCCAAAAAAAACCAGCAGTAGCACTCTCCTCTCTGTTTCATTTTGGGGGCAGGGTGAAAAAGGACAGACTTTCCTCAGCTGTTAAGAGCTGGGACTTGATCCCCAGACAGGGCATCCTCCAGGCATTTCACAAAAGTGCTTGTGCTAGCACAGCAGAGGCCACGTGGCTCAGAAAGGCAGCACTGGAGAAAACTTCACCTGCCCATTCAGGGGGCAGCACTAACTTGCACCAAACTCAACTGACCATGTATCTTTGGCTAAAAAACACCACTGAGTGAATCAAGGTAAAAACATGTTATTTCCCTGCCTGTTAAATGCTTTCCATAAGGGGGTTGTCTTTGAGAAGCAAAATGCCACTGAATATAATTCTAGAAGATGCAGCTCTTCTACACTGTGACATTAGATGTTCTAGGCTTCCCTCAGGGGCTCCCAAAGAAGGCCATGTTTCAAGCATTCACTGTCAAAATACTCTTAAGAGAGGCAAAAGCCCAAACTTGGCATTCAGTCCATGCTTCATGTAAAACTTCATGTTTCTGGCTGAAGATGTCGTTCCTGATTTTGGAAAAGTTGAGCCCAACAGAAATATGTTTTTCCTTTTTGGTGGTCAGCTCTTGAAGACTAAAATAACCTAGAAGCTAATCTAGTACCTTATGTAAATTGCTAAGACACATTTTTAATATAGAAAGATTCTGCCTAAATGCAACATAGCCCCTAAATAAACACTTGGTGAATCACTGCAAGGAAGTGCACTGTCAGATCCCAACAGAGACAGCACAAGCCAAATGTGAGAGGAATGAACACCGCAGTGTGCAGAGGGACAAGCCACCAAGCAAATGCCACAGACTATATATTACAAAACCAGTTCTTTCTTGTGTGAACTGAAACGGAAGAGCATCATAGAGACATTCATTCCTGAAACACTTCCTGCTCATTCACCCCATTTTTCTGGAGTCCATAATTTCCCCTCAAGGGGGATCACAGATCTTCCTCTGGCATCTTAGGTTATATCCTTCTCATCTATTTAGAAGTTCCATGGGACCTAAGATCATCCAGAGTGGGTTCTTTTCAGGAATACACGTTTTTTTCATAAAATGCTTCACTCTGAAATAAGTCCTGTTGTATGAGAGATGAGGAGACACCTGAGTGCAGCAGTACCAGGAATGCAAACCATTTTTATCCACAACATCACTGGAAAAGCATCCAAGGAGTATAAACAAATTGGAGGCTTTAGCTAGCCTTGCACCTTCTGGAAAAATCAGCAATGCTTCTGCTTGTTTTAATGGAATGTTGTATGGAGACTAGCATGGTGAGGGAGGGAGCACAGGGACCCACTTGCTAAGATCAGTGTCAGGGCCATTTCCAGTTCCCTGATGGCAATACCTGCACATGGAAAGCAGCTTTAATTACAAGGTGCCAAGCCCTTCCAATTCTGCAAAGCTCAACACACCTGACATATGTTGAGCTTTGCAGGTACTGGAATTCGTGGTCCTTTCTTAGCTCTTAGCATTGCTTCAGTTGGACTCTTTCATTGACATTAATGAGCTATAAATCACTCTTGAAGCAGAAGCTTATTAACTTTTCTCTCTCTTTTTTTTTTAAGTTACTGGAGAATGAAGGAAGATGGAGAATTTTGCCATTTGATGCAATAAAGGAGAGAAAGATTGTAACCAAAAATCCTTTTTCACATCAACAAAGTGAAAATAACATTGAATAAGACAAAGTAATAAAATATCTGACTATGAACAGCTTCCTGCAAATAACACTACCTTATGGACCAGAAAAAAATGCCTTTTGACCTTTTCAGAAATCTGGTTCTCAGAATATAAACTGTTCCTCCAAAATGCATTAATTAAATGCATTTATTAAATTTCAACTCAAATTAGAAGATTTTACTGCTTTTAGAATTCTATGTGTTAGACAAATGAAAAAGATTTTGGGTTTGGTTTTTTTTTTACATTGAATAATCTGGAGTGGTTCTTGGATGACATGGGAGAAAGTCTGAATTAAGACACTAAAAACCTAACATCATAAATTATTTGATTCTATTTAAAAAATAAAATCATAAAATATGTGCATTGCTTGAGCAACCACGCAACAGCTTTTTTAAACTGCAGTGCTAGCTAGGAATGTGTATTTTGAGTCTAAATAAATCTATCTGAGCTTTGAATTACCCAGCAAAGGGATTTTTCCCTCATACCTTCCAACAAAAATAATAAGACATTGAGAGTTTAATTTTAGAAATTCTAAAGCAGATTGATGGAAAAAAATTTTCATCTTCTCTTTCCATCTCCTTTTTCTAATGTACTTTCATATTCAAATCTTAGCCCTGTGAAAGCAATGAAAGTATTTTCTGCATTCTTTCCATTCTGTCAGATTTATAGCACTAATTCAATTTTTCTTTCCCATTCTCTCTTCCCAGGTGCTGTGTCAGAGCTTATGAGGGCCACAAAGACCCACTGAGACTAAGCCAGAGGGCATTCTGGTTCTAAACCACCATTTGCAAAAACCTACAATGAACTTGTAAGTATTTATATAAGTCTTTGCAGGGTTCAAACCTTATTATGTAGCATAAGCAAATTGTGGTTTTAGTGGTTTGGAATACCCTCACTAAGCATGCATGAAGTGCCATTTACAAATGGAAAAGGTGTTAAGTGCTTGGGCATATGAATCATTTTATGTTTTTGGAGAAGAGGACTATGAGTCAGAAAACTAAAAAAACCTGAGAATTAAACTATAGTTACAAAAACATGCTGTGGCTCTTATAGGTTGCATAAAATGATGAAAGTTGCTTTATCTGAAGGCAGCTATGCTGAGGATGCAGAAATCACCACATGTTAAAGACATGTGCACACACATTAGGTAATGTTGAGCTAGGCTTGACCTCCTCCACCTCAGTTGATCCTTGGGGTCTGGAGAACAGCCAGTAACTGATGAGTCAGCAATAACGTCCCTTGCACAAGTGCATGACATCCTGGCTTATTAGCCTGCATGGCCCAGGTGGAGGATAGAGAAACCCCACAGAGCAGTGGGGTAATGCAAACAGAGGATCCACTTCCTTCCTCCCCTTTCCCAGGAGACAGGACACTGCTTACTCCTGTAGAGCTGTGCAGAAGAGACACGCCTGCACCTTGATCCCTTCCTCACAGTTTTGGTGACACTTTACCTAGCTTTTTATGCAAATGAGATATAGCAAATAACATGCCATGATTTATATAGGCACAGAGCCCAATGTCTTTTCCCCTCTCACTCGGGGAAGGTGAGAAGCACTTTACCTAAGGGCCTTGCTTGGAAACCTCAAAACAAACTTAAGCATATGCTTAGGTTTAAATATCACACTCCCAATGAAATCAACAGACACCAGTGCTTTTCTGAATAAAAGCCTAAATTCACTGCTTGTCAGACAATTAAAATGTTACCCTTCCATTCTAGTTTTGCCTAAGGTAACAGCTTTGACACTCACTCAACTATTTGAAAAGAAACACTGTGCTCCCTCCTCTTCAAAGCACAAGGAAACCTGGCAGAAGGCTCTTCCACATTGTGATTATCACATTTGACAGTAGTTAAACACAAACGGGAACACCAAAGTGCAACCAACCTTAAGGTGTCCTTTGCCATCCTGCACACTCCAGAAGTCCATGCACTTTACCAGAGCTGGTGTTCCTCATGGTTCTGGGAAGAAACAATGGCATCCACAAACCAGAAGATCTATCCATGAAAATCTCTCTGGCAGCAAAATCAGAGATGGAGTGACAATCTGAGCTATTTGACAGAATACTCTATAAACACAACATTTTGTGAAGTTTCCATTGGGGTAAACTCTGCTGTTATGTCACGACCTGTTACTAATCTAAACTTGACACCATTTTGTAATAGCATGAAGGAAGTGACTCAATGTCATTACGTGGCTTGCAAAATATTCAAAATATCAAAAGCATCCACAACCATTAAACAACATAATAATACAGTTTTCATTAAGATATATGCTCAAGAGGTCCATTTTTTTCTTCCAAGGATCACAGTCCATTATAGTCACTTCAGACACATGTGCAATAGAAAGAGCAGACAGGCTGGTCAACAGCACAGGCAAGTAACACAAAGAAGTGTTTACCCAGGAAAGCAAACAATTCTTTCCATTGCAGGTATGTGCAAACCACGTACCCCATGGCCTAAACAAGAGTTACACTTTTGAATGAAGAAATATACTTTAATGTACATGTTTAACTAATACACTGAATGGGAATCACAGAATCACAGAATATGCTGAGTTGGAAGGGACCCATTAGGACCATTGAGTCCAACTCCTGGCCCTGCATAGGACACCCCAAAAATCACACATGATACATACAATGGATGTATACTTTGTCATACAGCAGCTTCCCAAAACAAACCTAGTCTGCAATCCATCACTTAGAGAAGGGATGAAATAAGTTATTTCACAATTGCATATCAAAATTAAGGGTCAATTTAAAATATATTACTAGAATTAACACACTTGTAGAAGAAGCTTGCAAAAGAAAAGATTCTCGATGATCAGAAGAGTATGATTCTGGAAGAGCTTTCCAGTAGATGCAGCAGGGGTGAGCTACTAAGAAGTGTGAACATTGAGCTTGGCCCATTTATGGACTGCCTGTGATAGTGGGAGCCTGGTTGCACTGACCTAGGAGTGCAACGCAAGCAAAAGCTCTGAATTCAGAGCTAAGCTGCAGTAGGTATAAAAAAAATATGCAGACATCAAAAGTACTCATATGTCTCTGAGTCAGCACTAAGTCACCAAAGCTCTGGGAGAGCTCTGGGCTCAGATATTGAGAGAGGGATTAGCAGCCTCCATTCCAAACTTCTCTAAATTTTAATTTTTTTTTTCCAAAGTAACTACATGCATCAGCTATTCCAATACAAAACACAGGAACACTCTTGTCTTAAGCAAATATTTACTCCAGTACAGATATTTTTGTCCAATCAGGAACAATGGAGATGAGATAGTACCCTTAGACAGGTCTCATGGCATAGGAGTTACCTATGCCATGCTCTGGTAGGGGCACTGGGCATCCACTCGCGGTTCCAGGGGCTGCCGGGCTGCTCTGAAGGCACGGGAGGGCTGGCGAAGTTCCTACAAGGTTTCACCCAACCCACCGATGGTACAGGCGTGCCGAAGAAGGAGAGACAAGCGGAGGGGCTTCCCAGATGGTTTATTCAGCACTGGAGTTGTGCCAGGGAAGCGCTGGCACAGTGTGTTACACTTACATAAATACCAACACAAGGGGTGGGGGGAGGGTACAACATCCAATAGCGGAGGAGAGCTAGGTTTGAATTTGGTGGGCTTTGTATAGGATTACGCAATACAGAGCCCTCC